>JARFXV010000360.1:1102500-1667500 GCA_031761425.1 Cosmopolites sordidus | reverse complement strand
CAGTGATATTCCAGTGTTTCTTTCAATCGCACGTACTGAAATGATGAGATCATTTTGGATTTCATTTAAAACCGCGTCGTCGTCGTCGTCGTCGTGTCCTCGAGGTTTTCGAGGAGTATGACATCTGTACATTGATAAACATGGTGATCTGGGTGACGCTCCGCATTGGGGTACGTCTCGCGATACAATCTGGGTGCGGCAGAGGCATTGTAATGGCATTCACAGTAGATATGATGCATGTTCGAATATTCTGTGAACACACAAAATTATTTTTTATCATGGTAATTTTTTTGAAATGTGGTCCTTTTGCAAAAAAATAAAATATTATTTTTTATGGAAAGAAAATTGAAAATTGTACCATTTTGAAATCTTGATTAATTGGGCCATTTTTTGAAATAACTTGTCCAGGGTAGCGCAATACATTGTTTTTAAAAGATGAAGTGTCAAAGTTAGCTGACAATTTTTGAAATGACGATGCATGAAAATTTTTTTTACTAAATTAAAAACGTTCATTGTTTGATTTGTGACTGCGATTAACAGCATGGTTAGTTATGATCAGGCAATAAAAAAACTTTTTTTAGAAAATTTTATAAATTTTAAACTGCCAATTTTAGACCTCAGAAAATCCTCATAAATTGCACCAGACACCACTATATATATAGGACAATATCACTATAAAACTTTTTAAACTTTTTACGAGTTTGGTAGAGGATAATAAGACTAAGATGAGAATAAGAGGAATAATAAGACTTTAGGAAAAATGGATGTCATAGTTATCATGGAGTAAATATATCAGAAATCAATAGAAACGATATCCCTGCTTATAAGGGTTCCAATGGGTACTTCGGGATTCTAATTTTAGCGCCGTTTTTCAATTTTTCATTTTATACCTCGCATGTGTCCTCTTGGCCGACAATTTTAAACCGCAAGACCCGACAATTTTAAACCCCCAGATCACGGCATTGTCGTGCGTTAGCTAATTTTACCTTTGATGAAGTTAGAAATAATGCAGAATTTTGCAATAATGTCCTTTTCGAGTGACAGAATAGTATGGATTGTGGGGTAGTGGTGTTTATGAGGCCATTTTTTCATACAAATGACGATGGTGAAGCGGTAAATTTTAATGGCGAACGCTACCGCAATATATTAAGAAACTTTTTCTGACCCTAATTAGATAATATAAACCTAAACAGTATGTTCTTTCAACAATATGGCGCCACGTGTCATACGGCGAGGGAAATAACTTTGAATTTGTTACGCACACATTTTCCTGATCGCGTCATTTCTCGAAATGGTAATATTCAGCGGCCTGTAAGCTAATGCGATCATGTGTGTGATGACATACTAAGTATGTCATAATACAACATAGACAGTATGTTGGTAAAATAACGGAAGTTTTTAATTACTTATTTTGCCAAAATTATTTATGTTTATTTAAAATACATCCAATCCGCATCAATACACTCCTAAGTACGTGCAACCAATGCTAGTATAGCTTTTTATGTCGTTTTCGGAATTACCTCAATGATCCTCGTCACGGCTTCTTGGACTTATATAACACTGTTATAAAACGTTTTCTTTATGACCAGTTTGAGTTTCGGTAACAGGAAATAGTCATAGGGAAATAAATCAAGCGAATACGGAGGATGTTGAAGCACACAGATTTCGTCTTTCAGGTAGTCCTGGAATCGCTTATACCACTCGAACACACGTGTACGGGATCAGCAATCATCACCATTTCTTCATCAATTCAAATGATATTGAAAATGTTTCACTGAGCTTGAAACAACCTTGAAAATTTACATTTTGTTCCATCGTGTTTTTGTGACGAGGGGACAAAAGGTACTGTCACTATAAGCGCAATAAGTTGACAATCCTTTGACCGATTCTAATGATGGCAGTCTCGTTTTATAGAAGATATATACAGCTTTAAGATTATATATTGTTTCAATAGATGGCGCTAATAGTTTTCTCTCAATTTAAAAAGTTTCATTACTTTTCCGATATACTGCGTATAACATAGACAAGAAAGGACACTTCTAAAATATAGAATATGTTAGGTGTGACCGAAATGAAAATTCTGTAAAAATATTAGGAAAGAACACGGGAGATTATTTGCTCGCATCGCCCTAGAAGGAATATCGGTAGGAAATGTATAGAGACCGCTGGCAATAGACATCGCAGGTGGCTCTGCAGGGATAATATCGCAATTATTAGATTAAATACAAAAAAAATGCATTTTACTTTTTAAAGATAACGTCTGAAAGGTGACCTCGTTTTCTTCCTAAACAATCTCTTCCTATCTTAACGGAACTTTTCTCATTACATGGGGCTACATTTTTACAGGAATTTGAGTAATTTCTTGTTAAAATTTGAGTTTTACCAGAGTTATATTTTATGCGAGCTGAACGTATAACTTACTCTTTTAATTACCCTATAAATAAAAATCACATGACATTAATCTGATCTGATCTGATCTGATCATATTACTTGCCAAGGCCGATGATGATCGAGCGAAGATAATTGGAAAAAAACTGTCTAACAGGATTTATCGATATCTTAATGATGTGAGCAGTCGCTGACTCATATGAAGATAGCGAGCTGATGGAAAGTGATTTTTCGTTAACATTCTCATAATGTAAAAAAAGTTAAAGTCAATATTGTCAAAAGATCATATTGCACACCATACTGCGATTTTTGTAGTGTGTCGAAGTTCATCGTGCAGTTAGCAAGGATTTTCGTTAGATCAGAATATACCATTGGAATTACCAATTGGTGATGAAATAATCGTTGAGCTCTCAATAATTTTTTTGTAATATGCCTTCAGAATCAAAATGCGATCAAAATCACAATGCGATCAAAATCAAAATGCGATGAATTGAATCTTTGGACATGTTTAATTCCATTTCCATGTATCGCAACGAAGATTTTTACTGATTCTTTATAAATTCACGCACAATTTCAAGGCTACTTTGAGTAACCACAGAATTTTTCGGACCAGGATGTTCGCCGTCCTTGATATCCCCACGACCTTCTTCGAATCATTTAAACCACTCGTAAACTCTGCCACGGGATAAACAATCCTTATCAAATACGTGTTTTATTAAATGATACATTTCGGTAAATCTTTTACCAAGTTTAAAACAAAACTTAATATCCGCTTTTTGTTCAATGATCAATTTTGGGCCCATGGTATAAACATAATGTCACTTAACACACGCGCGATAACTTGTCTTCTAATGATCTGAATGTCATGATATTTTGTCAGAACGCCAATGAAGGATGCACATTTTCCAACGCAACGCTACCCGCCAAAAGATGGCGCCACTAGAAATAGCTATTTTTTAATAGGCTTGTTTCCCATGAGGCGCACCTTGTATCAGTGCTCTGGTTAATGAATCATAGAAACAGTGGCGGTTGGTCCGGGACGGCGGTAAGGGTACGTAGGTATGTGCCCTACCCAAAAGAATTATAAAATAGAGTTGAAAAAATAATTTCAGATTTTATATTAATTGATTCTCTGTTCTGTCTATGATCACGCTTCTTGCGATTGCAATAGTCTAACATCCATAATGTCATTCGCGGTAATGAAGTAGGTCGTGGGTTGCTGAAGCACACCGATTAAGGAACACGTGCTTTGGACACAGATACTTGACCGCTACTGTTTTTTTTACTATCGCGTGAGAAAAACAAAGACAGCAATGTATCGTTTCGCTAGTAACCCGGAGATTAAACGCATTTATAACGTAATATCTTGGGCGCTGCCCCATTCTCAGACATCCTAGCGCTGACGTTAGTGATGGGCGAAACTTATCGAACCTTTCCAAACAAAGAAAATGTCCATTGAAATTCTCATAAGAGAATTTTTATAAGTTTAATAAGCAATTTCTCTGTTAGTTTTGTAATCCTCAAAGTACGTTTTACATTTAACATATTTGAATTGCTCGTAAAACGTTTTTATTCGCACTTTTTCTTCTGTGGAAGTAAATTTAAGGTTATGTAACTTTGCCCTTCATGAGTGTCAATTTCAATTTTTTGGGAGGATTTTCAGCTATATTTTGTTGAATTTATTATTGGTAAGTTGATTTTTTACAAAATCTGTTATATAAATTGTATTGACCACATTGGTGTTTCTGTTTTAGTTGAAAATGGTGATGTGTTTTGTGCCAGACTGTAAACATTACAGTGAAGAAAAAAATTGTAGATTCTTACATTTCCTGTTTATTCAACTGAGGGTTAAATCTTGTGAGGTAATATTAAATATTTATAAGATGGGGTGGACGTACAAAAATGATTGCGTAATTTCTAGGCGACTAGATTGGGAATCCTTAAAACATTCACTGGTCTGTAGTTGCCATTTTGTCAACAATGTTAGAAAAAATGGTACCAAGATATTTGATTTTAATATTAAAAGGAAATTTGCGTTTGAATCTCCGGGGAAATGGTATGGTATTTATATATGTATGGTATAATATGTCCATATATATATACAGAAATGATAAACTTTCAGAAAAATTGAAAGATAACATTAGTTATATTATTTATTACAATTACAGCAATGAAGTAGCTGGGAGCCACAATTACGTTCATCAAATCCAAGGAAATCTTGACAATTTTAAAGCGATCCAAGTGTTACTTATGTATATGGACATTACAAGAAGTTGCAACGGTTCTTATTGAATATGATCAATCATGGGCAGAAAATTTATAACTATTGGAAAATTTTTATGTTAAATATTACTTACCTAAATTATTGGACATGTAGATATATATGAACGATCATAGAGAATCGCAGAAAGAAACGGAAATTTACTAGTAAGGAGGACCTCAATCCGAATGTCAGGACATGCAAGGAAATCTGTGATACCTTAACCTTACAGGTTCATGAACGTTTTAGTTTCGATGTATATCTAACTGTTGCAAATTTATTTGAAACTGAAAAATTTGGTGAATATCGAGTCTTTCCAAATGAAGACATTAAAATTGTGTGTAACCTGTTTGCAAACGTAAATTACTTAAAATTAAAAAATTAACTCTCGGTAATGTGCGCACACACAGTGAGGCTGTGCCGCTATTACAAATATTTATCAAAAATAATTTGTGGAATTGCTGACTGCTTTGTGTACCGTCCCTATGACGACTGTGGAAAGCCAAAGATGTTTTCTACCCTCAAACGAATCAAAACATTCCTAAGAAACACAATGGGCCAGAAACGACTGTGCGCGTTAGCAATGCTGTCTATCGAAAAAAAACTTGTGAAGTTAATTTCAAATTTTAATGATCAAGTCATCGACCACTTTGCTGCTCAGAAATTTAGCAGGATGAACTACAACTATAAACAGATTTAATGGTCATGGTCCTATGGTGAGTTGGGCAACATTTTATTACCTAGGTACCTATTTGAAAATTGGATATCTGATAGTTACACTCGTATTTCTACACAGGAAAATGTGTGTCTGATCCTAAGAAATGTAAAATTTTTGGTTGGGTTTCGACGCAACCCCATTCCAAAATTTGGTTATACGTGCCCCACCTATTTTTCCCCGACGAACCGCATATTATAATATGTTTTAACACTTGATTCTGAATCAAGCAAATTAATAATGAGATTAAAATAGTTTATATATTCGTTAAATTGAACTGATATAGTTGTTGATCTGTTTTTCCGTGAATTATTGTATTTTTGAAAATACAAAAGAAATAAGAAAATCAATGAAATTTTTATCAAACTGATAAACCAGTAGTAGATTTGATTAAATAATATTACTAAAAATAAATGTATATATCTGAAAATTTGATTTTTGAAGTGTTTAGAATTTTAAGCGATGGTTTTCCCTTTATTGAACCTTCAGTTTCGTGGAGCAGTCCCTTTTTATCATTTTTTGTTTGAGAATCAAAAGCTTTTAGTGAGTATCCTCATTTCTATATAATACATTTTTGAATAATATAATTTATTTTGAACAACATTAATCAATAATTGACATATGCTATATATATATATATATATATATATATATATATATATATATATATATATATATATATATATATATATATATATATTATATTAATTTTTGTTATTAGGTGCGTATAAACCCGGTTGGATCACGCAAACCATTCTGACTCATTTTCGAGTGTTATTTCTGATCATCTACACCTCTCTCATCCTTTCTCTCCTCCGTCTATCTTGTCCCTGATCTCCCCGAAACTTCGCTCTCTGATGCAATGCTCCACGTATGTATTTTGTTTCTGTACGTTCTTCTATCCTCAACCTCTGTCGGGCCCATTTGTGCCTTTCCTAGATCAGCTCTGACTTGTGTGATCCATGGTACTGTTGACTTGACTCCTTATATATATATATATATATATATATATATATATATATATATATATATATATATATATATATATATATATATATATATATATATCCTTGGACGCAGTCCAAAGAAGTCTTACATTACATCGGCGAAAGTATGGGTGGTTGACCGTGGATAGGGTCCACTTATGCTTGCCAGGAGAGCATATGTCGCAACCCTGAAGAGCCTGAACAACGAGAGGTGAAACATATGCCCTCCAATTGAAGGGATGGATGGGGCTCGTTCCCAGTCAGGCACCTAAAAAAATGTTCATTTGGGCGGAGACGCAGGTTGTTGTGCGTTCCACATGAGATTGTGGAAACCAGCAGTTGGGTATATGTGACACTCAGCTACTATTGTCTCGTTAGACACTGTCCAAAGAAGTCTTGTTGACGTTGGACGCTGTCCAAAGAATACTTACTTAATACGTAAATATCGTTGACATATACAAAAAAATATATTTACTTTCACTCGTTACTTTATATATTACAAATTAATATAATTTATTTTTTAGTTTAGTTTTGAAAACGGGGGGAGAGTATCATCCGAAACGTTAACGTTAAAAGTTTGTAAAATTTTTTATAACATTTTTATATCTTTAAAATTTTATTCGTTAGGCAAATTTATTACAAAAAAGAATCACTGAGAAATTTGTCTCCGTTTGGTTTTTTGTTTTTACCCAGTGATTCTTTCTTTAAATAAGAACAGGTATTTTTGATATTTTTTGAGTTTTAGATAGTGGTGAAAAGCCCAAATAAAGGAAAACAAATATATGAACACGCCACAATCATTCAGACATTATTGTGTGTCTTGCCTTATGCCCTCTTCATCTTCTGTAATCGAGTCTTCTGTGCTATCTTCTCTCCTCCTGTGGGTTCGAGGATCTGGCCCAGGTATTTGAAGTGAGTGACCCTATTTATTTTGCCGTATTTGGTGTTCAAATTTTGGACATCTAATTTTGAGCAGAATAATTCGGTTTTTTGAAAGGAGATTTGTAGGTCAACTTTCTCTGCACATTACTTGAGGCCTTCCATCTGTTTGGTTGCCCTTTTTTCATTGTCTGCCAGTATGACTAGGTCGTCTGCCTAGTCAGACATGATATTTCTATGTTGTTTTTTGATCGTCCGAGTCGTATTGGTTTCCAGTGTCCTTGAATTTTTAGTTCTTTTTCCCATTCCCCTATGACTTTGTCTAGGACCAGGTTGAAGAGGAATAGGGATAACCCATCTCCTTGGCGTACTCCAGTTTTAATCAGGAAGGGTTCGGAAATTTCTCCATTAAATTTTACTTTAGAGGTTGTGTCAGTCAGTGTCTGCTTGATCAATCGTAGTGTTTTGGGATCGAGTCCTTGTTCTTCTAGGACGTTGAACAGAGATTTTCGATCGCTGCAGTCATATGCTTTCTTGAAGTCCACGAACGTGCAGGTGATTGGGAAGTTCCTGAAAGCTTTGTATTTCAGTATTGTTTTTAAGTTAAATATTTGTTGAGTGTATGAGCGACCAGGGCGAAAGCCTGCCTGGTACTCTGCAATTTTGTGTTCTAATTATTCTTGGGTTATTATTCATGTTCTATTATTCATGCTGAGAGGATTTTGTAAGTGACTTGTAGTAAGGAGATTCCTCTGTAGTTGTTCACATCCGTTCTGTCTCCCTTCTTGTACAGCTGGTGGATAAGAGCACATTTCCATTCGTCTGGTAATTTTTCTGTTTGCCAAATGTTCGTGATAATTTGCGTAAGTTTCTGCAGTGAATTTGGTCCGAGGTTTTTCAATAGTTCCGCGGTGATACCATCTTCACCGGATAACCTGTTATTCTTTAATTCGCGTATGTACCTGTGGATTTCTTCCTGTGCTGGTGGTGGTGATTCTGAGTGGGTATGGATACAATTGTCCTTGCGTCGAGTTCGTGGCAATTGAGGAGATCAGAGAAATAGTGTGCCAGCTCCTAACAATTCTCCTGATTGGTTAGCGCTAATCTCCCATTCCGCTTTCTGAAGCAAAGATTTTGTGGTGTGTATCCAGGGATTTATCTTGTAAAAGTCCTATAAAAGTTTCTCATGTTTTACTTGCTGAAATTTTCCTCTATAGAGTCTGGTTGTTCCTTCATGTACTGTCTCTTAGTTTGCCTGAAAACCTTTGCGGTCTGTTTTCTAGTCACGTCAAAAAGTTTTTGAATTTCTGGGGATTTTTTAGTGTTGTACGCATTGTGTTATACGCATTCGCATTCCGAGTCCCACCACGGGTGTTTTGTGTTCTTTTTTAATGGGATCAGTTCCTGTGTTTTTGTGTAATTTTTTGTGGAATATTTTTCATGTATCTGCCTATTCCTTTTCTCATTCCTCTGTTATGTTGGATTCCTTAATCTTTTTTGTGTCGATTTTCTGTAGATGTGTTTTCTTGTGATGAATCTCCTTGGCTGAACTTGGTTTGGGGATTCACCCCCCCCCCCCCCCCCCCCCCAATTATATATATATATATATATATATATATATATATATATATATATATATATATATATATATATATATATATATATATATATATATATATATATATATATATATATATATATATATATATATATATATATATATATATATTTATTAATTTTTTTTTTTTTTGGTAAGGTGTTTGACCGGAATGAGCCCCACCCATCCCTGCAATTGTTTCGGCACGTCACATGTTTCGCCTCTCGATGTTCAGGCTCGTCAGGGTACCGACACATGCTCTCCCGTCAAGAATAGGGAGACACCATCCACAGTCAGCAAACTATACTCTCGCCGACTTCCTGTCAGATGGCGTATATATGCAATATTAGATTTCTTTGGACAGCCTCTAATGAGACAACAGTAGTTGAGTGTCAAGTACACTCAACCGCTGGGTTCCACAATCTGATGTGGAACACACAGCAACCTGCGTCTCCGCCCAAATGAACATTTTTGTTAGCTGTTTGAATGGAATGAGCCCCACCATCCCTGCAATTGGAGGGCACATGTTTGGCCTCTCGATGTTCAGGCTTGTCAGGGTACCGACACATGCTCTCCCGTCAAGAATAGGGAGACCCCATCCACAGTCAGCAACCTATACTCTCGCCGACTTTCCGTATGGCGTATATATGTAATATTACATTTCTTTGGACACCGTCCAATGAGACAACAGTAGTTGAGTGTAAAGTACACTCAACCGCTGGGTTCCACAATCTCTTGTGAAACACCCAACAACCTGCGTCTCCGGGAAGTCGGCGAAAACATGGGTTGTTGGCTGTGGATAGGGACTCCCTATTCTTGATGGTATGGTATATGTCGATACCCTGATGAGTCTGAACCTCGAGAGACGAAACATATGTCATCCAGTTGAAGGGATAGGTGTGGCTCCTCCCCGGTCAACCAACCTGCAAAAATGTTCATATATATATATATATATATATATATATATATATATATATATATATATATATATATATATATATATATATATATATATATATATATATATTTATATATATATATATATATATATATATATATATATATATATATATATATATATATATATATGTTTTTTTTTTTTTGGATTAGGAAATCTTCTAAAGACATCCATGTGTTCGATGTTCAGTGACATGGGAATGTCGGATTCATGCCCTTGTTGGAGTCATGCCTACCGACTAAAACCCTTCCTCCTCAAGGATATCTGCTCGTGGCCTGGAAACCGCCGTTAGGCATTACTTCAGGACACACAACAGATTGTCAGTCCAAATTTGCCTTACGTCTTCTCTCGTCCTCCCTGGCCCGTTATTGCTTGTGTTGTGTAGAAATTTGTCTCCCCTAATTTTCTGTTGTGCCACTCTCTCACGTCTCGGATAAATGTTTTTGCCTTTCCCTCATAGTCGTTCCATTCTTTGTGCCCGGCTTCCAGTAATTTCTGTCTTGCTTGGGTTTTTGATTCCTTTCCCCTTTCGAATATTGATATGCTTTCCATGATTCGGAGTCTTATTGGTGGTAGACGGCTAGGATGGCCATTGTGGGCACGGTTCTATATGCACTTGTAATGCGTATTGCCATTTTTCTGTTTACTCTTTCGAGCATTGCCTCGTAGTGCTTATACCTTAATACCTTTGCCCAAATAGGCGCCCCATACAAAATGGTTGATATAGTGGCCTCCACCAATATACGCCTCTTCCAGGCCCTTGGTCCTCCTGTTTTTGGGGTTATTTTATTTAGTATCATCAATGTTTTATTTGCTTTTTCACATGTCAGTTTGACGTGAGTGGTCATTTTAGCATCTTTGTCTATGAGAATCCCCATATATTTAGTTGCTCTTGTACTGTTTATTGTGGCACCCTGAATATTGATTTGGAGGTTTGTGAGTTTTCTTCTCCCCTCCAATATTACCATTTCAGTTTTTTTTGGTGATATTTTAATGCCCATTTGATCCATCTCCAGGGCTATTTTGTTAACAATATGCTGTGCCATTTCTTCCAGAACAGATCTGGTCCTTGCTCTTAGCACCACAGCCAAGTCATCAGCGTACGCCACCATGGTAACTCCTTTCTCTGTGCTGATTCTCAGGATTTGATCATAGAAAATATTCCATAGTAAAGGTCCGATGATCGATCCTTGCGGTACTCCGCAGGTTATTGATATTTTGTCCCCCCACGGGGTTAATATATATCTGTCTGAGAGGTATGATTGAATCATTTTAATTAGGTACCGGCTGATTTTTGCCCGATATAAGGCATTTACTATCTTTTCCCAGGGGGCTGAGTTAAAGGCATTTTCTATGTCTAACGTGACCATTGCGCAGAATTCTCGGTTATTGTAGGCCTTTGTTTTTATTTCTTCAGGAGTTTCCATAATCTTCGATAGCGCATTTAAAGTTGATTTCCCTTTCCTAAATCCAAATTGGTTGTCGTGTAAGATTTTACGGTCTGTTATTTCTTTCTCCAGTCTACTTTTGATCAGCGCCTCTAGTAGTTTTCCGGCAGCATCCAGTAGGCATATGGGTCTATATGATGTAGGATTTAGCAGTTCCTTTTTTGGCTTCTCAATTAGTACCAGCTTTGCTTCCTTCCATATATCTGGAAAATGGCCTTTGGCTAAGCACGTGTTCATAACACTGGCAATATTATCTGGATTATGCAAGGTAACAACCTTCACGATCTCTGGAGGAATGTGATCTGGTCCTGCGGCTTTGCCTGTCTATATTTTGTTTGCTGCATTTATAATTTCTTCTGATGTGAAAAGCGTAATGGCTCTCTCCAGGAGGTCTATGTCTGGCCATTTAGTTACTGGGCGCTTTGGAAACAGTTTGTCCACTTGTTCTTGTGTTCGCGTTTATCTATTGTCCTATGTCTTTTCAATTTAAATTTTTTTGTTACAATCTGATATCCTTTGCCCCAGAAGTCATTTTCTAGCTCTTCGCTTAAGTCTTTCCACATTTTACTTTTCTGTATTTTTATTGCTTTTTTCAGATCGTTCTTTGCTGTTTTATATGCCTGCCCTTTTGTGTAATCGTTGTTGTCTTTTAGTTTTATACAACGTACAAGTGATCTTCTTTGAGCTATGCATCGTCTTCTCTTTTCAGCAATTTCTGATGTCCACCAGTAAACTGGGGAATGACCGTTTTTCGGTTGTCTCTTTCTTCGGAGATACTTGTTGCAGAGATGTTTTATTTGTTTAATGAGATCATGTGGCGCGCTAACCATTGACCCCTTATTTTGACTTGTCGCTAAGTTGTTCTTAAAAGTTTCTAGAATATCTGGGGATATTCGCCATCCTCGATAGGATTCACTTGTATATTCTCTTTCATTGTTCAATTCTCCCCGTGTGAGTTCGAAACATATATTACGCTGGTCGGACATGTTTTCGGACTCTACTTCTACTCGCCAATTAGTAATACTATTGCTTAATCCACTTGGCGCCGTAGTAATGTATATAAATATAAATATATATATATATATATATATATATATATATATATATATATATATATATATATATATATAAATATAAATATATATATATATATATATATATATATATATATATATATATATATATATATATATATATATATATATATATATATGTATATAAATATAAATATATATATATATATATATATATATATATATATATATATATATATATATATATATATATATATATATATATGTCATCAGTATGTTTCCAACTCACTCGATTCTGAATTTTTCTGCCATTCGGATCCATTATACTCGATGATATCACCAGTATATCATGTTTTCTGTCTTCGTGGATGTTTGTCATCAAGCGTAGATACCGATCTATTCCAGAATTGCTTTGGTCCACCTGTCGTCCTATCATCTCGCTACTTGCCGTGCACAACTGCATTTCAATTCCATTACTCATCTAATGATGTCACATACTTTCGTTTGTTTTCTGATCCATATGCAGTTCGTTCGGTCCTGCCTTGTAATGCCAAGCATACATCTTTCCATTCTTCTCTCTGCTACCTAAAGTTCTTGAACTGATCGTATGCACGCATTGATCAAATAGTTCTCTCTTCAGAGAAAGTTAACCCTTACCTGGTCTGGTGCCTTTTTTGTCATTACGCGACTTCGGTGTCTGTCAGACACCTACTTTTAAACTTCGGGTTTTATTTACGTTTGATCATTAATGAAATCGCTAAAAATACCCGCAAATGCTATAAATATAACCCGGCGGCGCGGGCGTGGTGAAAAAATACTCTAGTTGATTAAAAATATTTATTTTGTTTTATTACAAGAAGGCCTACCAGGCTAAAAACACATGTAAAGTAAAAAAGTATTCACTAATTTGTGAAAAAAATATAATATAAAATATCACAAAAATTAGAGAGTGTGTCGCAAAAATAGAAGTATTACAATTTTTTTTGAGCATTGTTGTAGACAAATTGGTTTTTGACATTTTATACACATATAAGCTGTGACGCGGTTCGCTGTGTACGGGCACAAAGAGCATTTTCTTTTCCTGTCTAGTTTGTCACTCATTTGTGGACTAATTCTTACAGTAGTCAGCCCCTTTTGGAACAATGCAAGTTTTTATGACTTGTTTCAGATTATTATTTAGACAAGGGGAAGATTCTCGGCGTATCAGCTCCTGTCTTATCAGTGTCAAAGCAGTTTGCTTTATAAAGTCAAATCTCTCTATATGTTCCGCATTTTTGTAACAATTGTATAAAATATAGCTGTTGGTTATAGCAATGTTGACTATTTGGAAAAATATAGCAAGAGGCCATCTATAACATTTTCTGTTACAGCTATAGGTGACACATTTTTGATCCATTGAATCGACCCCACCTTTCGTATTGTTGTAAAAGCCTATAATTGCTGGTAAACTTTTGCCTCGTTTGTTTGTAATTTCAGAAACTTCATGGTTCATTGAAGAAATCAAAATCACATATTTATCTATTTTCGGCACATGCCTTATGAGGGTAAAATTATTATTGTACTCAAATCCATATAAGGTGAACCCTACTTCCCTTCATACTACTTTTTCTTTATTTTTTCTTTTTGATGGAGGGGGGGGGGGGGGGGGGGTAAAAATTCATCTGGAATTTCTCTCTTATTTTTTTTCATTGTCCCGACGTAGGTTATTTTTCTCTTCTTCAATTCTCTTACAAGCTCAACAGATGAAAAGTAGTTGTCGGCAGTGACATTTCTATTTGAGAATGAATTTTGTAAGCGTCAGCACAGACTGAGTTGGTATCAACATTTTTTTTCTTCAACAGTTAGCCCTTCGCCATCAGCACCTCTTCCGGTATACACATATGCATCATAAAAATAACTCGTTCGACCATCTGTCAGTGCCATTACTTTGATGCCATATTTGTTAGGTTTGTTGGGCACACACATCCTAAATTTACACCGGCCTCGAAAGGGGATAAGCATTTCAGCTCTTTACAGTTGCAGCAATACAGCAATACAGCTCTTTACAGTTGCTTACAAACTTGTTAAAAATGAAAGAGATGGCTGCAAGGGCATTAGTTTTTTTTCTTTCTGTTCTCGTAGCGTTATCATCAAACCGAAGAGTTTGAAGAAGTACTTCAAACCTTCTTTTAGCTATAGTTGCGCGGAAAATTGGCCGCCCTGTCTCGCCACTTTTAAAGAAGGACGGCACGGCTTCACTATTTGATTTGAATATTGATGTCAATAAATGCTTTCATTTCAATAGTATCGGTATCTCTAAAACGATAACGGTTTTTTTGTGGCAATGACTCTTTTACACTCCGCATTTTTTGGTTTGTTCGTAGAATGATTTCATCCAACATGTTTTTATTTATGAGCAATAAGAAAATATCTTCAAGTTTAGGATTGTCTCCTAATAAACGCACTGGGTTCAGTGCACCAGGAAGTTTTCTAACTACATTATGACTCAAAATTCTCCTGTTCAGGGGAGGAGGAGTCTTGCTCCACGTATAACAATTTCTTTTCCCATAGTAAAGTTAACTTACTGGTTGTTGCTGTTGAGGAGGGGGAGAAGATTGTGCAGAGGGTTGTTGTACAACAACTCTCGCAGCATCAGATCCGACAGAATCATCATCTGAAACGTCAGAGCCACTTTCCTCGGAATATATTTCGTTCATTACCTCCTCTGTGTCAAGGGGTTGAAAATTGGGATCTTCATCTGAATCATCAATTGAAAAGTCCCCATCAGAAACTTCATCGTCAAAAATTATATTTTCAAGTTCTGGGTCATCAAAACGAACTCGTTTACTGGGCCCGGGTTCATCCATGGCTCCTATAAAAATTAAAATTTATTTATAAAATAAGCATTACCAATAATAAAAGCCTACTAAAAGGATTATATGAAGCAAAAAAAAGTTGATGTGGTGAACTCTGTACTTCAGTGTCTGGTGGACATCAAAAATAAATACCTCGTATGAAGCGTCCGTGTCTGTTAGACACTGTGAGTTTAAAATAATTAAATAAAAACCAATCAAAACAAAGGTAAAATGACCAAACAAGAGCACGGTGATACGTCTCAATAAGTAATGGAAAGGTACTAAGACGCTAGATCAGGTTGGCCAAACAGTGTTGCCAACACAATAATTAAAACTATCGTAGGTGTCTGTCAGACACTGAAGACCAGGTAAGGGTTAATAGTTTGTTCTTAAACAGTATGTTGAGAATAACTATTAATAGATAAACTAATTAAATATGTATTAAATATATTTTCATTCATCTTGCTACTTCATCATTAACTGAACAACATGGTATGTAAAATAAATTGCGGTGACATAAGTGGTAAGTAAATACGTTCATAATTAAATTCCACTATTCCCATAAATCCCCAAATATGTTATAAATTAATTAACAGCACCCAACATATGTATATCATTCATTAAATGAACAAAACCTTTCTTATAAGTTACATTTCAAGAAATTCTCTGAATGTCGCTTTACGTTTGGGCTAGTATTTTAAAATATCGAAAATATTCGGTGTAGAAATTGTTTTAATACCTTTATAATTCGGGATTTATTTCAAAACTGAAATGTTATATTTAAGAGTGCATTTAAGTTTCTTTTATTTAACTTAGTAACTATTTATGTTTTGAAAATATTACAGTAACACTATTTGCGTATTGCAGCTTTACATATGTTCAGCCGTTTCTTAAAATTTTATGATGGTAACCGTATCACCAACCTATTGATATTGACATATTCAAATATAAGTATCTTTTGAAAGTATATGCTTTTGCAAAACATGTTGGTAAACAGCTTAAAAATATTGTATTTATTATTTTTGATATACTTTTCGTATGCTGTTAAGTAAAGCAGTATTTTTATGGTTCTTTTAAAAGTACCAAGGGTGCCACGAGTTTGTTTCAGCAATTATATGAATTTGAAAAGGGACAAACTGTTGGTATGAAAGAGGCAGGTTTAAGTTTTCGCTAAATAACTGGACGGACTATAATTTAAAACTAAATACAAGGATCGTTCAATAAGTCCCTAGAAAATCCAAGCGATTGCTCTCGTAGAAGCGGAAATGGTTTGTTTTTAGTAAACATCATTATTCACCAGATAGCTGCCAAAGTGAAAGTTATATTAATCACATGGTTTAATTTTTATTGTCTATTAAAGCAAGAAAGTTTTGTTTATTTAGAAAAACGGAAAAAGTGAGTTTCGGGTGGTGATTAAACCATTATATTTAAAAGGCTTAACACCGAAAGAGATCAAAGCTGAGTTGGATAAAGATCATGGCACGTCTGCTCCTGTTTGCAGCTGTATATAATTGAGTAAATGCGTTTAAACGTGGCCGTACATCATCACAAAAGATGAACATCGTTCGGGACGCCAAGTGGAAGCAGCTACTCCCGAAATGATTGACACAATCCACGACATGGTTTTAAATGATCAACGAATCAATGTGCGCGAAATAGTTGAGGTCACGGGTTTATCGCAAGGTACAGTGTTTTCAAATTTGCATGAAAAATTGCGCGTTTGCCACAGTTGCAGCGTTTGCTCTCAGTGGCGAATAAATGTAATTGTGTGCTCGATTCTGAGGTTGTTTTGGTGCTTTTTCGTCGCAATCCTGATTAATTTCTGTGGAATTACGATACATAACTGTGGACGAAACATGGATGCACTACTACACTACAAAGGAACAAGTAAACAAAGGAAAGGAACAGTCAAAATAGTGGGTTCTGAAGGCGAACGGGCTCCGAACAACGGCCCACAGTTTTTTGGGAAAAACAATAACTGGGGAGTATTATGAGTCATTATTGCAACAAATAATTCAAGAAAAATCGTTCTCATTTGAAAAAGAAAAAGATCTTCTTCCATCAAAACAATGCACTTGTACACACCTGTACAGTTTCAATGGCCAAAATCATAGAATTAAAGTTCGAATTATCACAACATCCATCGTATTCACCAGACTTGGCTCCCAGTTACTTTTTTATTAAATTGCTCAACGGATTACGGTTCACATCGAACGAGGAGGTCATCGGTCAAACCGATGCCTATTTTGGAGACCTTTCGAAATCTTACTTTTTAGACAGCTTAAAAAAGTTGGAGAAACGCCTGGAAACGTCTATAGAGCAAAAGGTTATTTATTGAACGACCCTTTTAAACGACCGTTTTAAAATTGTTGAATTGAATTAAAAATATAAATGTTTTTATCGTATTATCAGTCTGTTTTTTTCAGAGATACGTTGCAAATCATACATTGCATAATAAAATCATTGCAAATGATTTATATGATTTTATGTAAAATAAGGTTCGCTTTTGAATTGTTTGATTTGAAGCAACTCACTGCACGATGCGCAGCTAATCCCACCATATACCAAGCAACACCTTTTTGTGTGGATATTTGGCTTTGCTGTCTTAGTTGTTAGCTCACCAGGATTAACACACGACTTTTCCCACTCTTATATAGATTATCGATTCACTTTTCGTGATAATTCATAATAATATGCACTGAGTTCTTTTCTCCGTCTCCGTTTTCATGTTAAAATAAAACTAAAAAAGTACGACAAAATCAAAATAACTACAGGTTTGTGCCAAGGATGCAATATATGTATAACTCTTTGCCTTAGTTCAAGAGATTCTTTCAAGTAATTGCCGCGGAACACCAAAGGCATCAACATCAATGGGATTTACCATGATATTGCCCTAATAAGTAGTGATATCCAAGGACTGACATGCTTGCTAGAACAACTGAATGCAGCATCAAAAAAGACAATATAAACATAAATAACATGACCCTGAAAAACGTAGAAAAATATGTTCATATAGGGCATATCATCAAAATAAGCAAAAAAAATAAAAGTTGAGGTAAAGCGTAGTGTAACACTGTAATGGATAGCTTTTAATAAATTAACCTAACGGGTCTTTCAAATTGAGCAGTTTTTTTAATTCTTGAATAAGCGTAATATATGAATTTTATAAACATAGAGTCGTACACAATACAACACACGTACGCATCAAAATTGCTCAATTATTTTATAAAAATGGACGTTTTAGTGATATTTATGGTTTGCATAATCGTCCATCTGAAAGCACTGTCAATGGAATTGTTCAAAAATTTCAAGAAACTGGTTTGGTGGAAGGTAAAAGAAAAATATATATAGTCACAGTGGTGGATCACAAGAACATATTGATTTGGTACGTGAAAGCGTTCTTGAAGACCAACAAATTTCCGTTAGTCGACGTTCACAACAATTTGGACTCAGATAATCCAAAACATGGCGTATTTTACGAGATGATTTAGCTCTGAAGGCATATAAGGTTGATATGACACATGAACTAAAGTCACTAGATCATTCAAAAGGGGGTGCATTTGTCAATTGGATCAAAGAACAAACATATGAAGCACATTTTGAAATTGGTGGCTATGTTATTAAACTAAATTGCCCCATTTGGGGTGAAGGAAATCCACGATTAATTCATGAGATACCTTTACATCCTAAACGAGGCACTGTTTGGTGTGTATTATGGTCAGGAGGTGTAATTGATGTTCGATATAGTGAGATCATAACACTATGGGCTGAATTGTATAATATTGATCTGGAGAATATGTGATTTGTCACAATATCATGTGATTTGACACCGTTGTACTATTTTCTTTGGGTATACTTGAAATACCAAGTCTATAAAAAAAAGTCCACAATCGATTCTTGAACTAAAGGATGAAATTATTCGAGCCATTGGTGAAATAGAGCCACGGTTATGCCAAAATGTCATCCAAAATTTTGACAAAAGTGTGGACGTCTCAGGAGTTGCAAGAGGTGATCGTATAGCAGATATTGTCATTCGTGTTTAAACGTCCGTATACTATGCTGCAATTATCAATAAAACGGTTTTTAAAAACATCGCAAATTCGGTTTTTTATTCAAAAATATTTTATTTAAACTACCCATTATATACTTCAAACTAATAAATATTAAACGCCAAGTCTTTGAAGTGTGTTTATTATCTGTAGTGAACTATGGCTTGAAAATGACGTAAATCAGAAAAAAAGTGCCTATGGTCAATATGACTATAGTGATATAATTAGAAATGAAGAGATCCAATGGGAAACCCAAGTTGATTATATAATAACACATACTGCAGAATTTAAATGATAATGGGTGGGACACATTATAAGATGAGTTTTTAATGGACATATTTATCCCGGTAAAACCACTATTAAAAATAAAAATCACTAAAGATAAAAAAAGAATCTTTTAACTTAGAAATTTGGAAAATAGACATTATTTATTAAAATAAGATATACATAATTGAGTAAATGTTAAAATGAGCAGATCATCTATTTTAATTCTAAAAATAACAACAAATAATAATCCATAAATATCTGATCCGAGCTGTATGTGTTCTTATGTCGAAATATATCGGAAAACATGTTTGCGCATTTTCCAAGGATTTATATTTCTTTTTTTAGTCATACCTTAGATATCATATATTAAGTTCTCAGCTTATCTATGCTCGTTTTAAAAAGTAATAGAAACCAAGACAATGGTATCATGTACATACGATAAGGTACAACTTTACAGCTATGATCCAATATTATGGTTATTTCCTTGCACCCATTGTATCATACAGTGTTTGTAATCGAATTCACATAGCAACTAAAAACATAAATTTTCGTATATAGTTGGAAGTCGTCTGCCATATTCCTACATACACCTTTTATCAGCTAAAAATAAAATTGATAACGACTCATTCCAAGTTCCAAGAACGATATGGGTGTATTATATTTGATACCTCAGGCGCCATGAATATTCTGCCGTTAAGTAAGATACCAAATTAATGTTGATATTTTTTCTTCTTTATTAGTCAGACTAGATATATTACAAATCCCTTATCGTTACGCAATAGCCACGTGACAAGTCATATAACTTATTCAATCCCAGATATTTAAAACCGGTCACCGGTAAATATTCGTGATATTTCATTTTTAAGAACCATAAAATATTATATCAGTATATACAACTTATTATTTGGGAGCATTAAGCATACGTTAAAAAAAAATAACCAGCTATAATAATAGGAATATATACCATTTATTTTAAATCAATCAATTATTGTTATGACTAATTTTGAACGAGATCAGTGAACTGTATGGAACAAAATATAATTTCTCATAAATGGATACTGATAAATAAGTACACCTTGAAAAGGTTAAAAAATAATTAAGGATTGGTTAGACTGAAAAGCACATATTAAAGTTTGATAATCGCAGTAATGTGATTTTTCAATTTAGATTCTACTGAATATGAAATTAATTAGATGATGACATGCATAATTATGAAATGCATAATTACTGATGATGGATTACTAAAATATGGACCTATTTTTATAACCCAAAAATCGCTCAAAAATCAATCGAGCATAATGCTAGAAATGGATTAAAGCAGAAAAAAACCTCATTAAAGCCAGTCAAGAATCAAAGTTATGCTAACTGTTTTCTTCGATAACGATGATATTGTTTACAAAGACCAACTGATCAAATAGTTAATAATACACTCGGTATATACAGTGTGTAAGGGAAATGACTTTCGTAAATTTAACCAACGATTCGTCATATCATTTGAAATAAAAAAGTTCCTGATAATATCAAACACAAAGTTTAAACACAGGGAGGTACACAAATACACTAGAGTAGAATCGGGAAAGAGAGAAAAATCTATAATAAACTATTTTCTGATAAGCAAACATAAATGGAGATGTGAAAGTGACAAGATTAGCGGAGATCGGGGGCGATCATTATTTGGTAAAGCTGAACATGGAAAAAAAAGAAAAAAGCATATAAAAGAAAAAAGACAGTAAAGGAGAAAATAAAAAGCAACGGGCTCAAGGAAAAGAGTTACCAGAGGAAATACCAAGAAATAGTAAACAGGAAATTTGAAGAGCAAGAAGAAGAGAGAGGAGTGGAAGAAAAATTGGAGTTTTTCAAGGATATAATACTGAAGGCCGCAAAGGAAAGCTGTGGAACGAAAAACATTGTAAATAAAAACATGAGAAAAACCGACTGCTGGGCAAAGGAATTCCAGAGGAAGATTAAGAACAAAAAGAAAAAATGGAAAAGATATCTGGATGCAAAAAAAGATGAAGACACGAAATATATAAGAAAAAAGAAAAGACGTAAAAATAGAAGTGAAGAAAGCGAAGTAACAATCGTGAATAAAATTTGGCGAAAAGATGACTAAAAACTACAGGGAAACCCAAAAGATATCCTACGGAACTCTAAAGCAGCTAAGACAGAAAAATGAGTCCAGTATGATAAATATAAAAGACATGAACGGAAATGTAATTACGGAGAAAGATGAACTAATGAAAAGATGGAGAGAATATTTTAGAAAACGACTAACACAGGAACAAGTATACCAGAAGAACAAGAAAATCATATACACGATATTCAAAAAATAGATATGATACAGGAAGAAGAGGTATATGAAGCCATGGAGAAATTAAAGATAGGAAAGGCATCGGGTAGAGACAAAGGACATTAATGTGTAAGTTTTCATTTTTTTGTGCAAAAATAAACTAAATAAATCTGTGCCGAAACCTTTGAAATAAATGGCTATACAAATATTACATTTTATTTTAAAAAAATACTTTATATCGAGATATTCTTCGATGTGGCCCAGTCATTCGACCGAGTGTGGCATCAGGGCCTGGAATACAAGCTACACAAATATCTACCACAACAATTAAGCCAAATTATTCAATCATACATCACTGATCGTTACATTAGAGTCAAGCATGGTGAGGAATCCTATCCTTTACGTGATACAGCTTTACTCACTACTGGAAAATATATTCAGTCAACTACAAACAAACTCCAAACAGTCGTCAACAATGTCACTAAGTGGATAAAGAAATAGCGTATCAAATTAAATGAGGCTAAGTCGACCCATTTCAATGTGACCAACAGGAAATATAACTATATACTAGTGACAGTTAACCAGAAAATAATCCCACATGCCAACAAAGCAAAGTATCTGGGCATGACTCTGGATGCCAAGCGAAGATGGAAAACGCATGTGAAGAAGAAACGTAAGCAACTGGGTTTCAAATTCAGAAAAATGTATTGGCTGCTAGGATGCCACCCTGTATTGTCAATACACAATAAACTGCTTCTTTATAGGCAAATCCTGACGCCTATATGGACTTACGGTATCCAACTTTGGGGATGCACCAAGAAATCCAATATAAAAGCCATTCAGACATTACAAAATAAAGTACTTCGCAGTATAGTGAGTCAATGCTTCGTGGTGCATGTGAAATGAAGACATTCATCGTGACCTGAAAGTGCCTATGCTCGAAGATGAGGTTAAGGGGTTTCTAAGCAAGTACTAGAAGAGACTGGAAATTCATGAAAATGTCGAAGTGATTTCGCTACTCAACAACAACGGACTTATTCGGCGACTAAAGGGACTGAAACCGTCCGAATTAGTGTAGCGACAATGAACGGTACCTAAAATGTATTATGTGCGTGTGTCAATCACATGAAAAAAGTGATTAGCGTACTGTGGAAAACGTCGCTGGCCATGTATCTACCAAATACACTAAGATAAAGATAAGTTTTTAGTTTAGATAATAGAAAACATTGTGAGTTAGATAGATTTAATTTAGTCACAATTTATAATGTATATATGACAGAATTAGGACATAAAAAAACCTTAAGAGAGCAATGCAACACTAAACTGAATTTTCCCAACAATTTGCTCTATTGCCAGTTGTAAGAAAAATGAAAATACATATTTTAAGGACACTTTGTTCAACATAGTGCAAAGAATCGTTGGTTAAATTTACGAAAGTTATTTCTTTCAATGAAAATTTTATCAATAGTTGTTCATACCGCATTTTTTTCGCTCACTGAGTATATATTATTTGACAATAAAAAAAATACATATTAAAAAAAATGTTTTTAATAATATTCAATGATAATTGAATGAGAATATTTTCATGTAAACATCTATACCTAGTCTGAGTTTGTTGTTTACTAAAGAGTGCCTCTACTTGAACTTTAACATTTTATTAGAATACTCGTACAAAAGTAAGTAATTTCGCACGTTTTGATCAGCGACTTAAAAATATAACAATGTTGTAGGCTTTGTCCAATCGTAATAAAACAAGTATCATTATTTATTTATGTTTCTAAGAATAAAAAAATCTTATCTCTGATTTTAAGACATACTACGTTAAGATAATCAAAATAGTGTGACAATTTCTTTATCGAGTTTAATGGACCCGAAATTTTAAAATTGTTTTATTTCTTAGAGATTTGGGATTGAACAAACGAACACTACCTTGAATGTTACATTCTTTTACTAGTAAATGTTATGTTAAGGTTATATTAACATTACCTTGAATAGTTCTAAAATCAAGACATGTTTTGCTCCTATCTCGTGCTGGATGATCTATTAGGAAACACTTAATACAAACCAAATTTTGATATGTAGGATTTATGACAATTTACATTATAAGAACATTAGGGCCTTTATGATTTCGAGACGTTACATCATATATTTATGGCTTCCAGTTTTTGGCGGTTCTCTTCACCGTTTCTCATTTAGTGGGCTTCACTAAGCATCCTAGCCATCCAAATATTTGAGCTGTTATAACGTCCAATATAGTTCCTTATTAGTTATTCTGATTCAATGTACCTTCGCCAAATATTTTCCTTAGTACTTTCGGTTCCCATACTCCTAACTGTGTTTGATCTCTGATATTTATTATACATGTTTTACAAACATGCTTGCCATTATCAATATTTCCCTGTAATTCTAAAGAGTTTTCTAATAAAACAGTCAGAACTTTAGAACGTAATAGCGGCAACACTGTTTGAAATGTAAATGTCACTCATGGATATTAAGGAACATCATGGTACATTGTCTCAATTAATCATGGAAAGATACACGATTTATCAGCACGTTGAAATTGGAAGTTGGAACATCGATCTTCATTTTGAAGAAAAATAATCTTTTTCGACGAAGCGCACTTCTAGCTTAATGGGTTTGTGAATAAATATAACTGCAAGATTTGGGGCGCACATATTTTTTGAAAACGATGATGGAAATCGTGTTACTGTTAATGCTGAACACTTACGAATATACGAACACAATTTCTTTGAGAGACAGACTTAACACACATATCAGACGATCGATTTTTTGCTAAAAAAGATGGATTATTTATTTTGCGAAATTGTAATGTCAACTAGCAACTGGTCACCGAGATCATGCGATCTCTGCGGTCCTTGGTTTAGTTTTTAAGGTGTTAAGTTAAATCTTTGGTTTACAATAAACCCCGAACAATTCTTAACGTTCTACGAAACATTCAGTCCACCATTGATAATACAGATAAAATAAAAATTACCAGTTCTAACACTCTTATTGGACAACAGACAGACATTCTGAGAATTCTACTAAAAAGGATTATTTATGCTGGGAAAAAAGTAGAAAATTGTCAATCAACAAAAATGGTATAGGGTAAAGGAACCAAATAATGACCAGGCAATATAAAAACTTAATTCAAAAAAATCTAATTATTTAATTTTATATTCAGTTCGAAATTATTAATTTTTAATTATACTTTTGTAATAATAATAAAAAATAAGTTTGTGTACAAATGTCAGAAAGTTGTGAAAACTGGTCATTAGAACTTCACCTCTCCGTGTTTGGTAAGTACATTTATGATCAATTTTTATAAAATTACTTTATAATCATAAATAAATAAGTATTTTTCAAAATAATAAAATATCAAAGATTAATTATCAATAATTTTTGTTACTAAAATCATGATAATAATTAAAATAATACTCTGGTCAATAATTGGTGTCGTAAATTATCGAATGTACCACAAAAATGTAAGTCAGTTATTATTTAGAACATATGTTAAATCCAAAGCACCATTGAAATTTTATGCGAGAGTGTTAATACGATTACAAGTTAACCTCAAAGTTTAGGATAAACTAAAATAAATGTATGTTTAGTTTTAAAAAAATAACTAAATAATTAATGTCTTATCAATAATATTAAAATTATTTATTATCTTAGCTAAAACAGGTTTTTTATTTTTGTTGTAGGTAAATTAAATCAATCAGTATTACATATTAAAATGACACTGAAACCAGCAGTTAAAAAAAATAAGCCTGTTGCAAAGTATCATAGGTATCAATATATGCAAGATGATTTAGAAAATGCTTTCAGTAGCGTTAGAAATTCAGAATAGAGTATTAATAAAGCTAGTTAACACTTCAATATATCAAAAAGCACCTTGATTAGTAAATCAAATCAAAATCAACCTATGCAATGTAAGCTGGCCCGTTCAACGATTCTCACAACTGAAGAGGAAGTGAAAATTAAAAACTGTATTCTCAATAAGGCTAAATTGGATTTTCCTATGTGCCGTGATGATGTTAAAGACGCTGTACAAAACGTTTTAAAAGAAACTAAACGCGAAAATACTTTTTCTGATGATCGTCCTAGACGTAAATGGATGAAATATTTTTGAATAGATATCCAGAAATAAATTTAAAAAATAATGAAGTCCTATCAAAAGCTAGGGCTTGTATGACAGAAGATGTCATTAGCCAACTGACCTAACGATGATAAATCGCGCCCTCTTCGCTTCGGAGAATGCTATTAAGGTGGTGCCATCAGCATGTTGCAAGTTGGATATCCTCCTCCCACCTAGTGATAACCCATCGGATTAGTATGATACCCTACCTCGCTTTCCTAAATATCCATTTGACATAAACATTAAAGGGTGTATGAGAAAGATTTGAAAAATTTTGAAAAATTGAAAGATTTGATGGATATTTTATCATCCATTCTATGTCGAGTGATCTTAGATTCAAAATATGAAATTCCATTATTGCCATTTCTTGCATTATTGCCAAGTAAGATGATTAGAGTTTAAGTGATACATTTTCTGTCAAAAAGAAATAAAATTTTTATAACTAATTTATCTAATCATCTGACTAACTTTTTAAACATATAAACATCGAAACAACTGAACACTGATCTCAAATTGTCAACTAATTATGGAACTAAAACAGGAATTCTTTAAATAAATTTTATACTAAATATTAAAATTTATCAGCAACTACCGCTATAAGTAACTAAGCTTAGGCCTTCAATGTGTGCTCCAAATTAGAGATTCGATTATCAAAGACCCCCGATTCAATATAATATTTGATTTGTATTTTAAGTTGTCCGAAAAATTATCAGACTGGCGAGTAATCAAGGCGAGTAATCAACGTAGCTTCAAATCTTACATTTTATACTCTTGCATATCGAGAGAGTACATCATTAAATTTTGCTACAAGACGTATAACAATATATTTTTTTATAATACGTCAAAATCAAATAATTAATATCGCTACTTAATAAATATTTGGAGGATAAACTATTTCCTGTTTTCTTCATTTTTTGTATTTTTTATAATCTGAACTAATCCATAATTAATAATTAAAAGTGATTAATTATCCTGAATTCCCCTGCTAATTTCTCAGATTACTGTGTTGGAATAAAATATACTGGGAATTTTTAGTTACGAAGTGTTGAAATTCATTTGCAATTGTAAGTTTTTTAAGAGACAGTTGGTTACCATTAGATCGGTTGTTAAACTGCTTAGTTTCGTTCATCAGAAGATGATTAAATATAAATTTATCACTAAAATTTAATTTAGTGTATAAGAATTAAGTACTATTCAAATATAGCACTATTCAAAGTCTTACAAAACTAATGAAAATTTAGGCAGCCGAAAAGATTGGGTATTAGAAGGCATGATAATACTCGTACATGTCCTCTAATGTACCTTTAAAAATGTTATTTAATAAGAAAATAGATATTTTTTAAATACATATTTGAATAAAGTATATAAACAAAAGTACTATAGTTTGTAAGTTAAAACTATCTAAAGAACATAACACTTGTTGAAGCTCAAACTCTTCTAATAAATTTACAAATAATGTATTTCTGTTCATTTTATCTAAACTGGTCAATATTTGGACCCTTTACCCCATACATACCCTATATATATATATATATATATATATATATATATATATATATATATATATATATATATATATATATATATATATATATATATATATATGTTTCTAAATCATTCCGGGTGTCGATCCGTTGATTCTGTGAAGAGTCACGACGTTTCGCCAAAATCTCATTTGGCATTTTCAAGTGTTGTCCGCTTCGACTGAAGAATCCTCTGCAGTCCTCTGCAGAATCCTCCTCTCCTTCCTCCTTCCTCCTCCTCCTCTTCTTCCTCCTTCCTCCTCCTCCTCCTCTTCCTCACAAAAGTCGTGACTCTTCACAGAATCAACGGATCGACACCCGGAATGATTTACAAACATATATATTATTATTATAGTTATATATTATTATTGTACATTGTGATACTCATATGGAATATATAGTACACTGCGACAATGATTCATAAGAAAACTGTTGTAGACGCATCTCAGTAATAATTTTATAGTTGTTTAAATTTTAATAATGTTATTTAATAAGAAAATAGATATTTATTAAAAAAAATGTTTGAATAAAATATATACTTCAATTTATCCCAAACTGATTTTGCTATCAAGCTATTAGGGTCGCAGGAATAAATGATAGTTGAAGGCTCAATTTCTTCTTTTAGAAATATAGAAAGAAGAAATACGAACAGCACTACAAATGAAAAACAAGAAAAGTTCAGGGGAAGATTTGTGAAATATTAAAGATGGGAGAAACTATTAAGGATAAGAGAATAACTTTAAGTCATTGCCATAGGAGACCAAAGGCATCAACATCAATGGGTCCTACTTGAAGCATTAGTACAAGCAATTAGTACAGCCACTGTTATACCAAAATGTCATCCAAATTTTGACAAAAGAGTGGACGTCTGTGGAGATGCAAGAGGTAGTCATTTGGCAGATACTGTCTTTCGTGTTTAAATGTCATCTACCATGTTTCAATTAGCAATAAAGAGTTTTTTCAAATCAACGCAAATTCTGTGTTTTATTCAAGAATTTAAAAAATCTTTCAGTATGATAGACCCTTTATAATAGACAATGGTTTGAAATTTAACTTTAATCGGGTATAGAAACACTAAAAGTAAAGAATATCTCACTCCAGATGGCAAAATTCTTAACTAAACTTCTTAACACTTCTTAACTGAACAAAAATGTTTGTTAAACAAGCATTTTTGTTTTTAAGCAAGCATCTTTGTTGCCAAAATGTTGTCCTAATGTGAAAATATTTTACTTTTATCAGGTATACGTAACAAAACTGTCGTTCCCTAATGACTGACCTTTACATTACACCATCATTTAGCAAACCTTATCAATCAAAAATTAAATTAAAACAAATCTGTCACCAGATTATTGTGCTTAACCATCTACTAGTAAACTGAAGGTTTTCAAAGACTTGAGTGTTTGACAGAGAGTGTTTAAAGAGTCACATGCAGCTAATCATTTGCAAATATGCCAAAATGATGGATTGTTCCATAAGTTCCCCTCGGTTTTGTAATTCTTTTGTTTTTATTAAATTTTTAATCCATTTTATTTCTTTTATAACAATTTTAAAAACTAATTTCATAAATTCCCGGTCTTTTATGTTCATCTACTTTATCCTTTGGGTTACTCAGAAGTTCTCTTAATTTATTATATGGTTTAATCATTACCTAAAAGTCTACTGTAATGTCCACTTTTTCAAAATCTTGTCTAGCCTTCCTGTTACAATAATTGTCAAAACTTATGTTTTCTAATTAAGTTAAATAATTAAGTAAAATCACAAATTCGAGAATATATTTGCTTTACAGAACATAGAAAAGGAAAATTAATAAAGGGAATTCTAGAAAATAATGTATAAATAAAAAAAGGAGCAAATTTCACCCATAATCTAGAATAATAACAAATAACTTTTGGTAGTGGATATGCCTGGATTTTAACTTTCCGGCAAAAATATTTTTGATTTAAATCTTTAGAACTGCGAACATGGAATTTTTAATAATACTTAAAAATTAATTAAAACCTCTAAATATTAATTATTTTTGATAATTATTAATGATAAATATTCTAAACTTCTACAAAACGTTTAAAAATTTGAGAGAATATTCTATTTTGTCTATTCAATCCTTAAGACACTGAAAATTTCAAATCGGTTGAATAAGCCATTCAAAAGTTATTGAAATTTTCAATTATCGTAATTTATGTGATTTATTGGAAATTCACTAATATAAGTTAAACACGTTACACTTATACAAAGAAAAGCTATCAAGTATTCCAAACTTTCAGATTATGTAACTTAAACTGTTTCAAACCAATTTTACACACTTTTATTAATATTCATTTTCAGTACTTTTGCCTCCGATTGTACCGCCGATACATCTTTAACCTATATATTATATTATTATTAACCATTCACCACCCTAATTAATTTTAATACATTGTTATAATTTTCTTTGTTTAAAAGAAAATGTATTAATCTATCTACCATAAAATTTAAACTATCTTGTAAAAGTTATGACCTGAATCGTTAGGAATGTAGCTCCAAGTGGTGGTGTTTTTTCTAAAAATATTTAAATTTAACCTATTTTTATTGTTCCTACTCACTAAAATATTAAAAGTGGAAATCTGTCATTGTACTCGAGTTCATGCTATAATTTTTGAAAACATCATCCATTGCAAAAACATCATCCACATATCTTACACACCCTCGGAAAGTAACAAAATTCATCCCACCCCTCGGTTTCAAATTTGCTCATGAATAAGTTGGCTAAGAACAGTGACAGAACATTGAACACTGCCGTACCTTCTTATTATTCGTAAAACCTATAATTAAGCTGAAAACAATTTTGTTTCATACACAATCTCATTAGGGAGATGTACTGCAATGTGTGGTAAATTTCTTCGAGGTTAGTGTTTCACACCGTGGGTTCCAATAAACGAATAAGTTGGGATATATTTTATGTGTTAAAACAAATTAATAAAACGTTAAACAACATATAATGATTAGAAACAAAAATATCTGAAATAGAAAATTTTTCTAAATCAATCTGTTCAAATACTAAAAAGATAAAGGAACATTTTCAAGGAATTTTCCTTCACTTACGTTCTAGAGATTATCTTAAAGACCTCTTACAACTTCATTGTTTAAAATCGCTAACTAATTAAATTATGTCGAAAAAAATATTACGATAAATTGTAAAACATATTTTGTGACTTTCGTGACCTCCAAAATTTGAAATCCCATTTCGATGTGAATATAACAGAACAAATGCGTGCATAGAAACATGCTAATTTTGTTTTAAACAATTTAAATGAAATTAGATAAAAACATGGAAATACATAACGTTGAGAATGTTAAATGATAATATCAACCTGTTTTCAATAATCGTCTGTTTTAAAATTTTCAAAGATTAAATAAAATGTCATCTTTAGCAAACACGAGATTATTTTTAATTAAATTTTCATTGTTACAGTATAGTGATATCTAGACAACAATGCAATGTGAAAAATTATCTGCATTGCGTTCTATTTTTGCAAGAGTGTCACGATACGAAAAATAAAAAATATTTCTCGTAATTAACGTTATAAATTATTCCTGACATTTCCGCACATTTCTAATCTTAACGTTTTACAGAAATCAAAATTAATTATTTACTAGGTTCGTAAATCAGTACATTAAAAATGAACATGGAAATATTTCCATATACAAAGCTATGATTGATGATGTTTAAAAAGACCTCTTCAAATATTCAATAATTTTTATTCAAATATATAATAGCAGTAATGGGCCGGAAATTATTTATATACTCTTTGCACTTTAATTATCGAAATACTTTTTAATTTGATCTATTATATATGTTTATAAAACATTTCATATGGATTATAGTATTTGACATAAGACGATGGTTATTTATCAATTAGAACCTACAGCTAAAAATAGTAGGCTCCGAACCACGGTTATGATTAATATGATTATGATTATGATTATGCAGTATATATGTCGGCTCCTAAATCAAATCTACAAAAAGTAATTGTCGTTCCAAATTCTACTCTGAGAATAGCTCTAGGTGCGCTAAATACAAGCACACTCGCTATTCTCCACTGGCTTACAGAAATTTACAGCTTAAATACTAAACCAACTATTAACATATGCTATTAACCTCACAAGTAGACCCCACACTCTCTCATACAACTTTTTCTTTAAGTCTCTACATTCACATTCCCCTATCCTGGATTCCCGCATACAAAGGTCGGGCTAAATTTTATCTAACAACCTACAAAATATGAGCCCCTCACTTCCCATTACACGCCCTCATTTTCCAACCTGATAATTTCATTTTTGCTTCCTAAACATTTATTTACTACAAAACGCCTGTTTCTGGCCCCTACACAGTCAGAAAAGTTTTTAACAATATTCTCCTTGACATTATCATCCTCCTCCCTCAAAAGTCATATACACTGATGGCTTCAAGTCCTTAACGGTGATCAATCAAAGGGGTAGGAATAAAAAAATGAGCTAGTGGATCATCACGCAACAATGGCTCCAGTCCGAATGCCGATCTTGACCTTTTCTTTGGATAGAAATTGATCGACAACCAACACATATATACATCTACGGTTCATTCCAAAAAGCAAAGAAAATACTCGTTTTGAATTGAAACCATTTGTGGTTAATTAAAAATGAATCTTCTATGATTAAATAATGTGTAAGAGAAGGGATCATAACAAAGAACGTTGTCAAAAAACTTGTCGTATTGCAACCGAAGGATTATCGATTGCATAAAAATTCGAAATTGCTAAATAACAATAAAATCATGTTTCACCACGACCATGCCAAATTTTGACGTTGTAAGACATTTTACCTCATCATTTATAAATTAAACTCGAATAGATTTGTCACTAAACACCATATCGCTTTTATTTTATCATCTCGATGTGCATTTCGCCAAACGAAATCATGAAGCGAAATTCATTATCAGGTGATGATTCAACCTCCGGATGATTCTCTTCTCAAACTCAGAAGACTGAATCATCTGATGATGAGTTATTTAGTGATTTGAGATTCGAGAAGTTAAAAAAAGTGATTTGTATTTAGTGGGAAATCTCTTCGACTTTAGATCATATTTCACCCCGAAAATAGGATAGATCTTATTAGAAGAATTGATCTCATCCTTTATATTGGCAAACTTGGCACTTTCCTATTATCATTGATCCTGATAATTTTAGATTTTTTTGCAAACGTTTCACTACATACAAAAGCGGCAAGATTATCTATGGCAGTCCAGGAATTCGAACTCGTATGCAAGAAATGATGATAAACCACAATTAAGTTTACGAAATGATTTATTCACGAAAAAAAATAATATGTTTACGAAAAGAAACTACCTTTGAGAATGTATTCGCACCGATATTAATGGATTTTTCACGAAGTATTCAGTGTTAACTTATTTTCTATTTTGTTCTGCGTCAACTAACAGTACAGCAAAAACAAATCAACAAACTATTTAATATTGGCAGCCTCAGGATAATCTTTGAAAATATAACCTTTCTGTACGGGCGTAGCCAAGGGGGGGCTTCAAACCCCCCCGAAATAAGCCAAATATTACCTAATATTATACCGAAAAAATACGAGGAGTGAAGAGAGTTAAATTATTACATTTGAATTGAATATATTGAATCATGCAGATGAAGTAGTGGATATATTTAAAAGAAAAAGCCGAAAATTTCTTCTTTAATGGTTTTAGATTTAGCGCAGAGGAACGAGATTAATTTAACCATTTCATTTAAAGTTAAGAACTTTATAAATATGCACTTCTCTTCTGCTAGCCCTTTAAAATTATCTAACCAGCTCTTTGTGGTCTGCCTATATTGTGTTTTGTTTGTCGTGATCGCTAGTTAGTTATTTTCGATGTCCATCTATCCTAATTCTGCCTAGCTAAAGATTCTTTTAAATTGAGTGGTGATTGACATTCTTGAATAAAACACAGAATCTGCCTCTGTGTGTGTATCTGTCAAATGACCACCTCTTTTACGCACACAGACATCCATTCTTTTGTCAAAATTTTAGATGACATTTTGGCATATCTCAACAACGACTCGAATAATTTCATCCTTTAGTTCAGAAATCGATTGCGAATTGTTATTATAGGCCCGGTTTTTCACGTAACCTGAAAGGAAATAGTTCAACGGTGTCAAATCACGTGATCTTGGTGGCCAATTAACATTACCGGTTCTTGCAGTAACTCGTCATGAAAATTTTTTTCTCAATAAATCAATTGTTTCGTTAGCAGAGTGAGGTGTAGCGTCATCCTGCCGGAACCACATATCCTCCAGATTAATAGCATTCCATTCAGTCATCTCACGATATCAAACACCATTTACAGCTGCAGCTTCACCAGCAGCATTCTGCTCAATTACACCGCCTGACCATAATGCCCACCAAACATTGACTTGTTTAGGATGTAAAGGTTTCTTATAAATCAATCGTGGATTTTATTTACCCCAAATGTAGCAATTTTGATTTACATAGCCATGGGCGCCGCAGATTTTGGCCTAGTAAAAGCAATCTTCGTCGATCGTCTGCGACTTCTAAAAGTTAACTCATTTAATCGTAACTCGTAATGGGACTGAAATATGAGTTCTGAATGAAAATTTTGAAATACTTACATATAAGTTATACTTCATCTACAATTTCATAAATACAACAGTACTTAGGCATAGGCACATAATTAACCAGCTAAACGTATGAGAGGCAGGAAGGGTCAAGGGGTGGCAGTCCACGTCCAGTGGGGGGTAGCTGCTCCTTTCTACCCACCTTAGTTCGTCCATGAACATGCATATATATATATATATATATATATATATATATATATATATATATATATATATATATATATATATATATATATATATATATATATATATGTGGATCAGACCCCCTTTGTGGATCAGACCTTGACGTGGTAAAGGGGTTTGAGTAGGGCAATGAAGCTTTGAGCTATGCCGTCTGGAGTCTATGCTCCTGGGAGGGTCACCCCTGGAGGACGGGTCAAAGCGGAGGCCTCAGACTAACATGATCCAAAATCTGCCAACCCGCATTGGACCAGCGTGGCAGATTACGGTCCATACCTTCAACATGGTATTTCAGTATGTTGAAATATGACAGTACAACCCCAAACACGGCCCTCATTCCCCGGAGGCCAAGGGGCAACTACCTACGGCAGCGGGAAGACCTGCCCCAAGGCAGAGGGTGCTAAGAATCACCGGGTTAGATCAGGCTGCCATTGGACTTTTGACATTGCAACGTTAAATATACGGACTATGAAAACAGAGGCCCGATTGCAAGAACTGTTAATCGAACTTGACAACATACATTGGGATATTATTGGGCTCTGTGAAACACGAAGGAAGGGTGAAGAGTTAATCAAACTGGAACCAACTGGACACGTACTCTACACTCGAGGTACGGAAAATGGCCGATGTGGCGGAATAGGATTCCTCATCAATCGAAAGCTGAAGGACAGTGTGGTAAAATTTGAAAGTACATCCGACCGATTAGCCCAATGCGTCATTCAGCTGAATAAAAAGTTTAGGCTTCAAATCGTCCAAGCTTATGCACCAACTATAAGCCATAAAGATGAGGAAATTGAGGAATTTTATGATGATGTGGCCCAGCTTTTATACAAGGAGAAATGTAGGTACAAAATCGTGATGGGTGATTTTAATGCCAGAATTGGAACAACAAGAACAGACGAAAATGCAACTGGCCCATATGGAACTGGTGAGCGAGACAATAGAGGTGACAGATTAGTTGATTTTGCTGAAGGACAAGAACTATATATTATGAATTCATTCTATAAGAAAAATATCAGCAGAAAATGGACATGGAAAAGTCCATCTGGGCTCAGAAGCGAAATTGACTACATCATGACCAACGATAAAACAATATTTACCGATTGTACTGTCCTTAACAATTTTAATGTTGGAAGTGACCACCGAATTGTACGAGCAAGGGTTCGGATTGACTGTCGAAAAGAGCGCGAAAAAATGGTAAGATCAAAGAAGGGCAAGGTGGATTCTGGAAAACTGCTGGAGAGAGGAAGCGATTTTGAGATTGCTTTGTCAAACCGGTTTGCTGCGTTACAAGATCCAGAGGAGGTGGAAATATCAGTTCAATATGAAGAAATCGCCAACAATGTACTTCAAACGGCTACTTCAATAGCACCAGAGGAAAAATGTCTCAAACAAACAAAAATCTCCAGTGAGACCATTGATTTAATGAAGAAACGGCGAGCAATGAGAAATGCAGGTAGTGCAGGGTCGAGTACACTGAGCTCTGCAAAACTATAAGAAAACATATCAGAGAGGACACGCGCCGATTCAATATGCAGCTAGTGCAAAAAACCCTGGAAGAAAACAAAGGAATTAACAAAGCTAAACAGAAGCTGAGAAACAAAAGAACGCAAATATATGCTTTAAAGCGTGAGGATGGCACAGTGTGCAGGACGCGTACCCAAATGTTAGAGATTGTCAGAAGGTTTTATTCCCAGAAGATCAGAGCCAGTCAGGGACAGCGATACCCACGGAAGAACAATATATAATACCAGATATCCTAGTGGAGGAAGTAACAAATGCTATAGAATTGATGAAGAACGGCAAGGCTCCAGGAAAGGATAGTGTAACTGTCGAAATGCTAAAAGCTGGTGGTCGGACGTTACATAAAACACTGGCAAAATTATACTCAAAATGCCTCAAAGAACAAAAAGTACCTGACTTATGGAAAAATGCAGAAGTGATCCTTTTACATAAAAAAGGAGCACAGGAAGATTTAAAAAACTACCGTCCAATAAGCCTCCTATCAGTGATGTACAAAGTTTTCACTAAGATAATTTCTAAAAGAATATTAAAAAAACTGAATGACGCACAACCAAGAGAACAAGCAGGATTCAGAAGTGGATTCAGTACAATGGATCACATCCAGGTTGTACAGCAGGTCATAGAAAGGCACAACGAATACACCATGCCACTGTGCTTGGCTTTTATCGACTACGAAAAAGCATTTGATTCCATCTCAAAGCATGCGATAATGGATGCACTGCTTACCCAAGGTGTAGAGAGAGCCTATGTAAACCTATTAGAATCGATATATGATGGAGCTACAGCCACAATTCACCTTGATGATCTTGAAGTGGGAATTAATATAGAACGAGGTGTACGGCAGGGTGACGCAATATCGCCTATTCTTTTCTCGGCTGGCCTTGAAGAAATATTCCGTAAACTGGATTGGGAACAGGATGGTGTAAAAATCAATGGTGCAAACTTAAGCCATCTTAGATTTGCAGATGATATTATTCTCATTTCACAAGACCCAGAGGAGCTGCAAAGACGCATACAAGAACTGCAAAGGGCTGGCGAACCATTTGGCTTGAAAATAAACCTGAAAAAGAGTCAAGTTATGTTCAATAACTTCGCTCAGGACAGAAGAATTTCAGTTTTAGGAAGGGATTTAGAGATTGTGGACAGCTTTGTATATCTTGGGCAGAGGATTTCCATGGAGGGGAATACCGCCCGGGAGGTGGAACGGCGTGTTAAATGTGGCTGGCAGGCATTTGGTAGGCTCAACATAGTGTTTAAGAGCAGACTCCCACTTTGCCTGAAAAGAAAAGTATTCGATCAGTGCGTTCTACCCGTTATGACATACGGAAGTGAAACCTGGACACTCACATCGCAATCAATTCAAAAACTTCGGGTGGCACAGAGGGGAATGGAAAGATGTATGCTTGGCATTACAAGACGAGACAGAAAGTCCTGCGCATGGATCAGGGAACAAACAAAAGTCTGTGACATCATTGGAAGAGTAAAACAGTTGAAATGGAGATGGGCAGGCCATATAGCGAGGCGATGGGACGACAGATGGACCAAGGCAATCCTGGAGTGGATACCGCTTGATCGCAAACGTCCGCGAAGAAGACCGAAAGCACGATGGACTGATGACATCGTTAAGTATATTGGACCCGAGTGGCAGAGGAAAGCCCAGGACCGTGAAGGTTGGAAGCATGCTGAAGAGGCCTTCATCCTGATATCGATACGGGCTGATGATGATGATGATGATATATATATATATATATATATATATATATATATATATATATATATATATATATATATATATATATGTATATTATTATTCACGCATGGGCCCTGGTGGACCACGCGAATTACAATTAGAGGCGTTCGTTGTTCTTAACCTTCCTTTGCGCCCATACTAATTTCATTCTTTCGCTATGAGCGTTTTTCCTTTCATCCGACCAAGTTGTTCCCGTCTTCCTACATTTTTCTCTCTGGCCAACCTTCCAAAAGTTAACCTTGTGTCTGAAATAGCCTCTATCCTGAATTTCACTTTGTGTAATATTTGCTGATCTTAGGTCGTCTTTAATTGCAGCAATCCATTTAATTATTTCTACTTTAGCTCTACTCCTATTTTCATAAAATTCGACTATTTGTCTAGTTAACCTACTTGGATTCATCCGTTTTATGTGTCCGTAAAACTTAAGTCTTCTTTTTCTCATATCGCTATGTATATCTGTGTATTGTTTGATTTCTTGGTTTTCTCGAAGTCGGTATGTTGTGCTATTTATTTGTTTTAGGCCTAGGATTTTTCTTATGATTTTTTTTTCCTTCTTTTCAATGTTCTCGATGTCCCTCTTTCTATTCAAAATGAGCGTTTCTGCAGCATATAGACATTCTGGCTTAATAACTGTGTTGTAATTTCTCAGTTTTGTGTTTTTAGATAGGCATTTTTTGTTGTAAATATTTTGTGTAAGTCTCAATGCCGTTTCCATTTTTTGACATCTACCCTTATTGGCCGCTTTTTCCAACCCATTTTCCATGATTATTTCACCCAAATATTTGAATTGAGAGACTCGTCTGATGTTACCATATTTTGTTTTTAGAAATGGCGTTCTTAGTCTGTTGCAGGTCATGTATTGTGTCTCTTCAAAGGAAATTTGGAGTCCTACATTTTCTGCTGTTTCTTTTAGGCTTTCAATCTGTTTCTGTGCCGTTAATACATCTTGAGCTAAAATTGCTAGATCATCAGCAAATGCCAGACAATCAATTTTGATGTTGGTTCTCCCCAGTTTAATAGGCTGGTCAATATTCAGGGCCGACTTTTTTTCACGCCACTCCTGTATTACTTTTTCTAGAACACAGTTAAATAAGAGTGGCGAGAGTCCATCCCCATGTCTCACTCCAGTTTTAATTTCGAAGGGCTCTGAGATGTCACCCATGAATTTAACTTTTGACCTTGTGTTAGTTTACGTCGCTTTAATAATTGCCAGCGTTTTCAGATCTAGTCCTTGTTCTTTCAAGATTCGGAATAAAGATTCGCGGTCAATAGAATCATATGCTTTTTTGAAATCCAAAAACGCACAGACGAGATTTTTATTGTACAGTTTTTGATGTCTTAGAATCAACTTCAGATTCAGGATCTGTTCAGGGCAGGATCTGCCCGGTCGAAAACCTGCTTGATATTCACCAATGTTAGGTTCTAACTGTCCCTGTGCTCTGTCTAGTAGACATTGAGATAGAATCTTGTAACAAACTGGGAGAAGAGTTTAGTTTGAAGTAAATGAAACAACAAAAATATACTTAAATGAAATTTAATATCTATATATTCATCGGAAAAATTACTACATATTTATAAAGTTCTTAACTTTAAATGAAATGGTTAAATTAATTTCGTTCCTCTGCGCTAAATCTAAAACCATAAAAGAAGAAATCTTTGGCTTTTTCTTTTAAATATATCCACTACTTCATCTGCATGATTCAATATATTCAATTCAAATGTAATAATTTAACTCTCTTCACTCCTCGTATTTTTTTCGGTATAATATTAGGTAATATTTGGCTTATTTCGGGGGGGTTTGAACCCCCAAAACCACCCCCTTGGCTACGCCCGTACACAAAGGTTATATTTTCAAAGATTATCCTGAGGCTGCCAATATTAAATAGTTTGTTGATTTGTTTTTGCTGTACTGTTAGTTGGCGCAGAACAAAATAGAAAATAAGTTAACACTGAATACTTCGTGAAAAATCCATTAATATCGGTGCGAATACATTCTCAAAGGTAGTTTCTTTTCGTAAACATATTATTTTTTTTCGTGAATAAATCATTTCGTAAACTTAGTTGTGGTTTATCATCATTTCTTGCATACGAGTTCGAATTCCTGGACTGCCATAGATAATCTTGCCGCTTTTGTATGTAGTGAAACGTTTGCAAAAAAATCTAAAATTATCAGGATCAATGATAATAGGAAAGTGCCAAGTTTGCCAATATAAAGGATGAAATCAATTCTTCTAATAAGATCTATCCTATCTTCGGGGTGAAATATGATCTAAAGTCGAAGAGATTTCCCACTAAATACAAATCACTTTTTTTAACTTCTCGAATCTCAAATCACTAAATAACTCATTATGAGATGATTCAGTCTTCTGAGTTTGAGAAGAAAATCATCCGGAGGTTGAATCATCAAAAAAAGCGATATGGTATTTATTGACAAATCTATTCGAGTTTAATTTATAAATGATGAGGTAAAATGTCTTACAACGTCAAACTTTGGCATGGTCGTGGTGAAACATGATTTTATTGTTATTTAGCAATTTCGAATTTTTATGCAATCTATAATCCTTCGGTTGCAATATGACAAGTTCTTTGAGAACGTTCTCTGCTATGATCCCTTCTCTTACACATTATTTAATAATTGATGATTCATTTTTAATTAACCACAAATGGTTTCAATTCAAAACGAGTATTTTCTTTGCTTTTTGGAATGAACCGTAGATGTATATATGTGTTGGTTGTCGATCAATTTCTATCCAAAGAAAAGGTCAAGATTGGCATTCGGACTGGAGCCATTGTTGCGTGATGATCCACTAGCTCATTTTTTTTATTCCTACCCCTTTGATTGATCACCGTTAAGGACTTCAGTGTATGACATAAGTGACTTCAGCCATCAGTGTATATGACTTTTGAGGGAGTAATGTCAAGCAGAATAATGTTAAAAACTTTTTTGACTGTGTAGGGGCCAGAAACAGGCGTTTTGTAGTAAATAAATGTTTAGGAAGCAAAAATGAAATAGTCAGGTTGGAAAATGAGGTCGAGTAATGGGAAGTGAGGGGCTCATATTTTGTAGGTTGTTAGATAAAATTTAGCCTGACCTTTGTATGCGGAAATCCAGGATAGTGGAATGTGAATGTAAAGACTTAAAGAAAAAGTTGCATGAGAGAGTGTGGGGTCTACTTGTGAGGTTAATAGCATATGTTAATAGTTGGTTTAGTATTTAAGCTGTAAATTTCTGTAAGCCAGTGGAGAATAGCGAGTGGGCTTGTATTTAGCGCACGTAGAGCTATATTTAGAGTAGAATTTGGAATGACAATTACTTTTTGTAGATTTGATTTAGGAGCCGACATATACACTGCATAATCATAGTCATAATCATATCAATCATAACCGTGGTTCGGAGCCTACTTTAAGCTGTAGGTTCTAATTGATAAATAACCGTCGTCTTATGTCAAATACTATAATCCATATGAAATGTTTTATAAACATATATAATAGATCAAATTAAAAAGTATTTCGATAATTAAAGTGCAAAGAGTATATAAATAATTTCCGGCCCATTACTGCTATTATATATTTGAATAAAAATTATTGAATATTTGAAGAGGTCTTTTTAAACATCATCAATCATGGCTTTGTATATGGAAATATTTCCATGTTCATTTTTAATGTACTGATTTACGAACCTAGTAAATAATTACTTTTGATTTCTGTAAAACGTTAAGATTAGAAATGTGCGGAAATGTCAGGAATAATTTATAACGTTAATTACGAGAAATATTTTTTATTTTTCGAATAGTGACACTCTTGCAAAAATAGAATGCAGATAATTTTTCACATTGCATTGTAGTCTAGATATCACTATACTGTAACAATGAAAATATAATTCAAAATAATCTCGTGTTTGCTAAAGATGACATTATATTTAATCTTTGAAAATTTTAAAACAGACGATTATTGAAAACAGGTTGATATTATCATTTAACATTCTCAGCGTTATGTATTTCCATATTTTTATCTAATTTCATTGAAATTTTTTAAAACAAAATTAGCACGTTTCTATGCACGCATTTGTTCTGTTATATTCACATCGAAATGGGATTTCAAATTTTGGAGGTCGCGAAAGTCACAAAATATGTTTTACAATTTATCGTAATATTTTTTTCGACATAATTTAATTAGTTAGCGATTTTAAACAATGAAGTTGTAAGAAGTCTTTAAGATAATCTCTAGATCGTAAGTGAAGGAAAATTCCTTGAAAATGTTCCTTTATCTTTTTAGTATTTGAACAGATTAATTTAGTAAAATTTTCTATTTCAGATATTTTTGCTTCTAACCATTATATGTTGTTTAACGTTTTATTAATTTGTTTTAACACATAAAATATATCCCAACTTATTCGTTTATTGGAACCCACGGTGTGAAACACTAACCTCGAAGAAATTTACCACACATTACAGTACATCTCCCTAATGAGATTGTGTATGAAACAAAATTGTTTTCAGCTTAATTATAGGTTTTACGAATAACAAGAAGGAACGGTAGTGTTCAATGCTCTGTCACTGTTCTTAGCCAACTTATTCATGAGCAAATTTGAAACCGAGGCGTGGGATTAATTTTGTTACTTTCCGAGGGCGTATAAGATATGTGGATGATGTTTTTGCAATGGATGATGTTTTAAAAAATTATAGCATGAACTCGAGTACAATGACAGATTTCCACTTTTAATATTTTAGTGAGTAGGAACAATAAAAATAGGTTAAATTTAGATATTTTTCATTTTACATAATCTGAAAGTTTGGAATGCTTGATAGCTTTTCTTTGTATAAGTGTAACGTGTTTAACTTATATTAGTTAAAGGTTAAATTTAGATATTTTTAGAAAAAACACCACCACTTGGAGATACATTCCTAACGATTCAGATCATAACTTTTACAAGATAGTTTAAATTTTATGGTAGATAGATTAATACATTTTCTTTTAAACAAAGAAAATTATTACAATGTATTAAAATTAATTAGGGAGGTGAATGGTTAATAATAATATAATATATAGGTTAAAGATGTATCGGCGATACAATCGGAGGCAAAACTACTGAAAATGAATATTAATAAAAGTGTGTAAAATTGGTTTGAAACATATAAAATTACGATAATTGAAAATTTCAATAACTTTTGAATGGCTTAGTCAACCGATTTGTAATTTTCAGTGGCTTAAGGATTGAATAGACAAAATAGAATATTCTCTCAAATTTTTAAATGTTTTGTAGAAGTTTAGAATATTTATCATTAATAATTATCAAAAATAATTAATATTTAGAGGGTTTTAGTTAATTTTTAAGTATTATTAAAAATTCCATGTTCGCCGTTCTAAAGATTTAAATCAAAAATATTTTTGCCGGAAAGTTAAAATCCAGGCATATTCACTACACACATTTTTGATTGATAAGGTTTGATAAACGATGGTGTAGTGTAAAGGTCAGTCATTAGGGAACGACAGTTTAAGTACGTATACCTGATAAAAGCAAAATATTTTCACATAAGGGCAACATTTTGGTAACAAAGAAGCTTGCTTAACAACAAAAATGCTTGTTTAACAAACATTTTTGTTTAGTGAAGAAGTGTTAAGATGTTAAGAAGTTTAGTTAAGAAATTTGCCATCGGCAGTGAGATATTCTTTACTTTTAGTGTTTGTATACCCGATTAAAGTTAAATTTCAAACCATTGTCTATTATAAAGGGTCTATCATATTGAACGTTTTTTAAATTCTTGAATAAAACACAGAATTTCCGTTGATTTCAAAAAATTCTTTATTGCTAATTGAAACATAGTACATGAGATTTAAACACGAAAGACAATATCTGCCAAATGACTACCACAGACGTCTCCACAGATGTCCACACTTTTGTCAAAATTTGAATGACATTTTGGTATAACCCTGGCTGTATCTCAACAATTACTTCAATAATTTCGCCCTTTAATTCAGAAATCGATTGTAAGCTGTTTTTATAGACCTGGCTTTTTACGTAATCCCAAAGAAAATAGTCCAACGGTGTCAAATCGCATGATCTTGGTGGCCAATTAACATCACCGCTTCTTGCAATAACCCGCCCAAGAAATTTGTCTCTCAATAAATCAATTGTTTCATTAACAGAGTGAGTTGTAGCGCCATCCTATTGGAACCACCACATCCTCCAGGTCAATAGTATTCAATTCAGCCCACAAAAATTTAGTTATCACCTCACGATATCTCAGTTACAGCTTCACAGCTGCATTCTGAAAGAAATAGGGCTTAATTACTCCTATTGACCATAATACACACCAGTAATTCGTTGAGAATGAAAAGGTTTCTCATGAATCAATCGTAGATTTTCCTTACCCCCAATGCGGTAATTCTGTTTATTAACATAGCCATCAATTTCAAAATGTGCTGAGACAAATCATCCAAATGACAATTGCACGACGTTTTGAGAGAGACTTTAGTTCCTGTGTGATTTGAACCGTATTTGCCCTCGGAGTTAAATCATTTCGTAGAATACGCCATGCTGTAGATTCACTACTCTCCAAATTGTTGTAAACATCGACTAATGAAAATGTCAGTGTCTTCAGCAACACTATCACGTACCAAATCAATACACTCTTGTGAAGTGATTTCAAATGGACGATTGTACAAATCGTAAGTATCGCGTAATTTTCTAATAACATTTTTCACTTAACGCCTAATTCAACAATTTTAACGCATTGTTGTATTGAGTACAACAAGTTTTGAATTAAAAAACTGCTCAATTTGAAAGTCCCGTTAATATTGACTAAGTGAGTGATTATTTTCAAAACTAAAATAGCAACCACTCAACTTATGAATTAAAAAAACATTTCGTACAATTCAAATTTTTTTTTTGATCATTTATGGCATTTCTCATACGCTATCTTATAATGCATATTTAAGGAATATTCTTATCAATTACTAAGATCACCAGGATATTCCATGCAAGACAAACCTTTTCCGGATACACTCGTACAGTACTTGCTTATTTTATACGTAATCTTTATCCCTCTTTAGTATAATTAAAATTCACGATCAAATCAAATTAGATTTGAACGGTTGGATTAATTTTTCTTAATAGCGATGTGTATCTATAATATCTATACACACAATATTATCAATCTATAAATGACTTTTTTATTGAGCTTCAAGTTTAAAATAAGCAAATATCGGGAAGTTCATTTACCTTTGTCATAACAAAAACAAACAAAACTTGACGATTATTATTATTAAATAAAAAGTTTGTATAAATACTATAAAGGTATTATTGAAAACGCTGTTTGTTTTAGTAGATGTTTAAATATAAAGTAAATATTTTGGTTCCGATGTTTTTTTTTCGGTACAATTATTTCAGATTTGATTATAGATTATATCGAAATTTTGGGAGCAATATATAAATGACTGATTTAATATTTTTGTTGATTTGCATGCAGAGTGTATTATTATCGAATACATAGGCATGATTAAATATATATATATATATATATATATATATATATATATATATATATATATATATATATATATATATATATATATATATATATATATATATATATGGTCCATTATGAAAATAATGCGCATAATTTTATTGTGACGCCTCCGCGTGAAGAGTTTTTCGACTTGTTGGAGCGTTAGCTGGAAGTTTTGCTTGAAGCATGGAAAGAATGCAACCAAAACATTCCAGATGCTTCAAGTGGCCTTCAAGGACAACTGCATTTCCAAGTCACAGTCCGGGAAGTGGCACAATGATATCAAGGATGGCCGGGAGGTCGTCGACGAACCTCGTTCTGGACGCCCAACAACGGAATCGTCCATTTTGAGTTTGTACCGCAGGGAAAAGCTGTCAACTCAGCTTTTTACGTGGAGTTGCTTAAGAGATTGAAAAGCTGGGTCGTGCGCGTGATGGCTGACATCAAAGACACGGTCAAGCTCCACCCAGACAATGACCCCAGCAACACGTCCTTCATCGTTAGCAACTTCCTGGTCGGGAGCAACACCCCGATCCCTCCCAGCCCCCTAATAGTCCCGACATAGCTTCGTGGGACTTTTTTGTTTCCTCGACTGAAGAGAGCTGAAAGGAAAGCATTCGGAGACCATGGACAACATCCAAAAGCATGTTACAACCTTCCTGAGAGACATTCCCGTCAAGGACTTTCAACGTGCCTTCCAGGCGTGGCAAACACGTTTCCGCAAGCGTATTGGTGCAGGGGGAAAGTATTTTGAATTTTAATTTTTGAATTTAGTTATTTAGTTGAAGTTATTTAGTTGATTTAGTAGAATATAGAATTTAGTTGCATTTTGAATTTATTTTAGTATTTTGAATTTTAAGCATTTATACAAATCTGATCAATACAGCTATTTTTTACAGAAAATGCGCATTACTTATATATATATATATATATATATATATATATATATATATATATATATATATATATATATATATATATATATATATAAGTTCGGCCGAACTTTAAATTCAAATAAAACAACAACCAAATTAAATGCCTTGAAAGTAGATATTTTATGTGAAATAAAATTCAGTGGCATTAATGTTTGAAAACAACTTCGGACAAGTGTCCACCGCGGCTACTTCTCACAAAACGCATTCTGTCAATCTAATTTCCGACCACTTTTTCAATCAATTGTCAGAATTATGTCGGCTTCCAAGGCGTCAATAGTTGTTGGTTTATCGGCATAGACCAAAGATTTAACATAGCCCTAAAGAACGTAATCTAAAGGCATTAAATCACATGACCTTCCACGACCAATTCATCAAATCAGATCCGTTCCTCGAAATAATTTTCGCACCGAATTGTTCCCTCAATAAATCGATTGTTGTGTTGGCTGTGTAATATGGAGAGCTGTCCTCTTGGAACTACATCTCATCCTACAAACGGTGACGAATTGATAAGCGGCGATATTTTTGCGTTCGGAAATTGTGGATAATTCGGCGAATACATCACGAAGTTTAAATTGACGAAGAGCTCTATAAGTTTGGCGCACTGATTTTGATAACAAATTTAGACAATTTTCAACCGTTGTTCTTGGCTTAAAAGTTCTATGATGATCTGTCAGACAATTGAGGCACATATGTGTGTGTGTGTGTGTGTGTGTATATATATACGTCAGGTCATAAATTACATAAATTAAATCCCTAACTGTGAAAATGTACTAGAATATTTTCAAATGTTACTCAAGAGTATATTTTTTTAATCGGGCTAACCAGATTTATAAATTAATGTAAATGTCGTCCCAATACCTCAAAAAGTAAACATGGAGTAGAGTAAGAAAAATGATGGTATTACTGATATAGCCGCTGTACAAGTGCAATAAATCTGTTACGGAGATTTTCAATTTGCTTAAACTGTTAAAAACATCGGAAAAAATCATTTATGGCGCTGTGAAACGATATAATGAAACGTTCTCTGTCAACGACAGGACAAGAAGTGGCCGATCTCGCAAGAACAGGACCCCGGTAGTAGTCAAAGTGGTCGCTGAAAGATTTCTGAGAAGTTTTCTCCAAAAAAACAGAAAATTATAGCTTGGGAGATGAAAATACCGCCTAGGGCCATTTTTACAGTTGAAAAGATTTTCACTGTTGAAAACGAATTTAACCTGCAAGTGGAGACAGGTCATCCGTCTTCAGTTATAGTTTGGTGAGGAATAACATACGACAGCGTCAGTCAAGACATTTCTTTGAACATGGGGTCAAAGCGCGTGCAACAAAAGCTGTTTTGGAGAAGGTAGTAAAGGCACTTAATTTCACTTTGTTATTAAGCGGCTTTACTACTTTGAAAAACTTTGGCCGCTTAATAAATTACTTATTAAGATGCTTTACTACTACTGGGTCAGCAAGATTCCAGCTAGAATTTTTGAAAACATCCTTTTTTTGTGGTAAACTTTAATGCAATATTGAAAATCATAATATCTTTATTAGAAAAGAGTTATTTCAAGTTTCGTCGAAATTTTATCAAACCGCACAAACGTTGATTCATCCTTTAGTAGTGGTGTTAGTAACATTTTTTGTTAGTTGCAGAATGTCATGGTTTTTTTCTGGCTTTGCCCCCTGGCTCTGCTTCATCGAACCTTTTTCTTGCCTTCTTCTAATAAAAACTGTGCAGCTCAATGATTTTTTTATTATTATCTGGTGGTAGGATGCATTATTTGAGGCCTTCACTTAATGCTTTTACCCTATTAAATCTTTTAATATAGTTTATATATTGATATAATTTAAATGGAATTTTTAAAGCAATTTTCAGTAAATTTACTGTATTTTTGAACTGTTAAACTAAGCAAAAAAATATACGTCTACTGCCAGATGAGAAAACACATTAAAATTTTTTTTAATAATTAAAACCACATAAAAAACTAGGTACCAGGTACGTTTTTACAGCCAGTATTTACAATAAATAGTTATAACTATCTAAATAATTATTTCTGGGCGCCAAGGAGCCGAAAATATACGCAATAAAAGATCGCTGGTATTATTTTTATCGAATGAGCAAGACCCAAGTGCTCAATACGTGTGGCCATGGCTGTATTTAAGGGTGGTTCTCCGAATAATGTCCCTAATTCAATAAAGTTTTACCTGCAAATAAAAAAACGAATTGTCCTTTATTAAAATTATTTCCGAATCATAAAATCCACCGGCAAGGAGTCTTTTTCGTAGACGCAGAATAACGGTGCATATAACGAACAGGGTTTACAAATTTTTGAATAACCCCTCTAAGCTCCAGTTCTGACCTCCAGCGATTATTTTTTATTTCCAAACTGTGTAAACGTTTGCACTATATTTTGCATATTATGCTGAAATATCTTTTACTTGTGATAACATTTAGTTGCTTTCTTTGAATTTTGAATGATACATAAGTTTTGCCATTTTTTTGTGTAGTATTTTAAAATTAATGTTTAACATTGACTGTATATTTGGATTGCGAGGTGTATAAATAAAGTAATGAGACTGGTGGCGTAAGCGTTCGATCTGGCAACATTGTTGGTTTCCTCTTTGGGGGCTAATATTTTGTGTCTCTCCAGTACGAGTTTGAACTCCCTAGAGCCAAGATCGTCGGTCATTAAGATGGTCCGTAGCAATTTTTAATTTGTGAACTGGATTTTCTAGTGCATTCTGAAAGTTAGTGACAATGATTTCGAGCCATAGCGCACTATCCAGTTTAATTTTTGACTTGGGCACAGTGGGACGGAAACTAGCAAGATTTCAACAGACCTATAGATACACTTTTTTGTTAAGAGTCCAGGTTTTCAGGTGGTTTAAAATATTCTCAGAAGGTCTAAATCTGATTGAAGATGAATGTCCCAACAGAAGGCTTTCAACTGCAATTAGGGGTAAATAAAAGAATCCATGATCTTGTGTTTTCTAATTGTCGGTTGAGGGTCGGAATAATCAAGGAAAAATTAAAAATTAATCCCACAACCGTTCTTCAGATTCTGGCCAATAAATTGAACAAAAATAAAATCTGCGCAAAAATGATGCCGAAAAACTTTTACAGGATTAAAAGTACAAGAGGGAAACATGTTTTGACTTTTTGGGACGGATTAAAAATATCTCTTATTTTCTGGAGCGTACCATTACTGGTGACGAGTCTAGGAATTTTTAATACTATCCGAAAACGAAGCGCCAAAACCAGGAATAGCCACTCCAACTTCACCAGGAGCAAAAAAATTAGAATGAGCATATTAAAAATGAAAAGCATTTTGACTGCCTCTTATTCACCAGACTTCATCCCAAAATTTAAAATTTCCCTTAAAGGACACCATTTTGGGACATTGGAGAATATTGAAAAGGCCATAGCCGATCAGCTGAAAGCGATTACAGTCTCGGAATTCCAGCGCTGCTGTGAAGAGTGAACAAGGCTCCTGCGTTGTGTGGCTTCCCAATACAACTACTTTGGAGAAGACAATGTAGACTTGAAATTCCAATGGACACATTTTTTTAATCAGTCTCATTACCTTATTTACAGAAATGAAATATATAATTTTGTAGCATTTGGATTCTTCTATTGCAGTGTATTACTTGTTAAGCAATTATTCTTAACATGTTTTTATAAGTGAGAAATGAGAGCGCAGTATCGATTTCTGTAACGTTTAATGAAGGAAATATCGAGTTCACAGATTAGCCTTATTCAGATCAACGTATTAGGTTGACTTCCGAAGTTATACAAATCTTTGAAGCCATCACTAAAATATTTTATGATGTTTTCAAGATGTTCTCAAGAAATTTTATACAATTTATGATAATTTGTACTGTATAGTGTTGACATTTATTTTAATAATAATAATAATAATAATAATAATAATAATACTAATAATAATAATAATAATAATAATAATAATCTAATAGATAATAATCTAATGCAGATCAATAAAGTTCTGGAATCACATCTGGCTGGGATACTAGATCTGTGTGATATACATCTTGCGTTGTACTGTGCAGCAGTGACTGCGATCGAAATTTCAGGCCAAAAAACATACACCCCCAGTACGAGCAGGCATAATTTCCAGAAAAATACGCCTGCCTGGAAAACACGCCTTGAAAACAATATCGATGATTTCCGAAGGAAAGTCGACGTCATCTCAGAATACCTTTCTGGTAATCGATCAAGTAAAGTAATGAAAAAAATAAAAACAATTGCCAATAAATCTGGCATTGGCTTCGACGATCCAAACTTCTCCGAAAAATTATTGGATCTTAAAGATCGGTTTAGACAGAAAGCTAAATCTAAAGGGGCTAGGCTAGCAAGATATAACGAGCTAAAAAAACGAAAGCACCAAAATTCAGAATTCATAAATAGTCAAAAGAAATTTTATAGAGAGCTCGAACAAGGCAGCATCAGGTCAGAACTTGAGAATGTGGACATGTCCTCCTTTGCAGAATATTGGCAATCGGTTTGGAAAAGACCGGATGACTATGAAAAGGCGGCACCTTGGATTAAAACAATTGAACAGCACACAACTGCTCTCCCAGAAATGGAGTTTAACAATTTCACGGCGACTGACATTTGCACCGCCGTCAAGAAAACTCATAACTGGAAAGCTCCTGGACCAGATGGACTACATAACTTCTGGATTAAAAACTTTACGGCGGCCCACCGCCCACTTGCTAGTGCATTTAAAGAGGTAATGATAAATCCTGATACTTTCCCGAATTTTTTAATGGAAGGCAATACATATCTTCTGTACAAAAAGGGTGATGCTAAGCAACCCAATAACTACAGACCCATCACGTGTCTGTCAGTATTTTATAAATTGTTGACAGCCCTAATCAATGAAAAAATTTACAAACATTGTGATGAAAACAATATTTTTGAAGAAGAGCAGAAAGGATGTATAAGAGCAAGTATGGGATGCAAGGAACAGCTAACGATCGATGCTGTAGTTCTCGAACAAGCGCGGAAAAGAAAACGCAACCTAAACATCTGCTATATAGACTACAGGAAAGCCTTCGATAGTGTTCCACACGATTGGTTACTAGAAGTCCTGAAGATTTATAAAATAAGCCCTCCCATCATTAACTCCTTAAGGTGCCTAATGGGGAAATGGAAAACAAATCTCTTTATCGACCAACAATGCATTACAACTGCGAATATCGAGAGAGGAATTTTTCAGGGAGATTCCTTTTCTCCAGTTTGGTTTTGTCTAGCCCTAAACCCTATGTCTACATTACTGAACAACAGTAATATAGGATATAAACTAAACATGAGGAATCCACGAAAGCTCTCGCACCTACTATATATGGATGACCTTAAACTCTATGGAGAAACTAGAGAAAAACTAAACTCCTTAATAAAAATGGTCGAAGAATTTAGTAGGGATATCCAGATGTCATTCGGACTTGATAAATGCTCTACCATTAGCATTCAAAAAGGAATAGTCAACAATCAATATTCAACACGCTGTAACATACAACAACTGGCACCAGAAGAATCCTATAAATATTTAGGTATACCTCAAAACGAGAAATTTAACCATAGCCAGTTAAAGAAAGACTTTTCTACTATGTACGAAAAGAGGCTTACAAAACTTTTAAATACCAAACTGAACAGTGGAAACCTGATTAGAGCGATCAATGGATGGGCAGTGCCAACTCTGACCTATTCCTTTGGTATTGTTAAATGGTCAGAAACAGACCTTGATGGACTGGATAGATTAACACGTCGAACATTGACAAAATTCCGATGTCTGCATCCAAATTCATCTATGAAGCGACTGTACATTCCAAGAAAGTTGGGAGGCAGAGGCCTCGTGAACATTAAGAACCTTTGTCTGAACCAGGAGAGTAAGATGAGAGAACGCTTCATTAATTCAAGCAGCACTCTAATGAGGGTGGTTGCTAAGGAGGACCGGGGTTTCACCCCTTTGAACCTAGATAAATTGAATCGTGTTGATGGTAGAACAACACTTACGGATTGTGTCCGTGAATGGAAACAACAGACACTGCATGGACGGTATCCAAAGTCACTCGAGGATGATACCATTGATGGACCATTGTCTCTAAAATGGCTGACCGATGGGCTGTTGTACCCAGAAACAGAAGGTTTTGCGACATCTATTCAAGATAAGGTAGTAAGAACACGGAACTATGAAAAGCATATACTACACATGGATGTTGTCGACAGATGTAGGAAGTGCGGTATAGTGGGGGAAACGATTGAACACCTTATCGGTGGGTGTGCAGTTCTAGCCCCTAATGCTTATTTAGGAAGACATAATCAGCTGGCGAAAATTATACATCAGCAAATTGCATTAAAGTATTCGCTATTAGATAACGCACCTGCTCCATATTATAAGTACTCACCTTCTCCCGTATTGGAATCATCTGATGCAATCCTATACTGGGACAGACCAATCACAACAGATCGAACGGTCGATTATAATAGACCAGACATTGTTCTAATTAGTAAAAAGGAGAAAAGGGCTTTTATAATTGACATCGCAGTGCCACTCTCTCATAATATCAGGAAAACCGAGTTGGAGAAAACCACTAAGTATGAAAACCTTGCGTACGATTTGAAAAACCAGTGGAAACTGCATAAGGTAGAGATAGTGCCTTTTGTTATATCCGCCGAAGGCCTAATAAGTAAGAACTTTTCAAAAAATTTGAAGAACCTTGGTATCTCAAAATCGATTGCCATAGTGGGACAACGTGCAGTACTCTTGCAGACATGCCACATTGTTCGTAAAATGTTATGCTAAATGAGAGGAGTTGAATTGCTTTATCATTTTGGCATTGTAATATAGACCAGCTTAGGCTGAGATGCTGAGTTCAGTACGAGAATAATAATAATAATAATAATATATACAATAACAATAATAATTATAACAGGCCGGATATTATTCTAATCAACAAAAAGGACAAGAGGGCTTTTATAATTGACATCGCAGTGCCACTATCTCACAACATTAGAAAAACTGAGATAGAAAAATCCACAAAGTATGAAAATCTGGCATACGACTTGAAGAACCAGTGGAAACTGAGTAAGGTAGATGTAGTGCCCTTCGTTATATCCGCCGAAGGCCTGATAAGTGAGAGATTTTCAAAGAACCTCGAGAGCCTCGGGATCTCGAGATCGATTGCCATAGTGGGACAGCGTGCCGTGCTCTTGCAGACGTGTCACATTGTTCGTAAGATATTATGCTGGGGTGAGAGGAGCTGAATTGCTTTTTCATCTTGGCATTGGAATGCCGGCCAGCGTGAGCTGGGATTCTACAGTGGGGATGAGCAGAATAATAATAATAATAATAATAATAATAATAATAATAATAATAATAATAATAATAATAATAATAATAATAATAATAATAATAATAATAATAATAATAATAATAATAATAATAATAATAATAATAATAATAATAATAATAATAATAATAATAATAATAATAATAATAATAATAATAATAATAAGGGGGCAGGGGGCGGTTAGTCCGCTTGGTGAGTGGCGCCACCACCTTCCCGAGCTGAGAGGAGTAAACCTCTGAAAAAAAAATCCCCAAGCTTAAGGTGGAAATCCATCGTGCCGAGGAGCTGAATGGCACAGGGTTAAAGTGTCTCTAACGATGTCTCCGGATACCAAGCGCCCTCCGGTAGTAAATAGCTTTCCCATGGTAAATCGGGGCTCTGCCTTGGGTGACCGTTTTTCCCTTGAACCCAAATATATTTATGGAGAATAAAATACATAATATTATACAAGGCGGTAGGGTTTTGCGGACAAGAACCCTTCGGAACCGTCGGGAGGATTTGTCCGGGGTTGGTGAATCTGGAGCGAGTGGCGGTTCCCAACTCTATGGCACCACAAGAATGGCAATGAAAGAGGCACTCGAACAACAATTAGATCATCTAAGTCTAGCAACACCAAAGACTTTACTACAAAATCAAGAGAGAGCGGAAATTAATAATGGAGTAGAAGATCAAAATACCCCGGTACTTGCTGGCTCGCCCCTAATAAGGAAGGCTGTCACTAGGACCGAACGCACTCCACGTATCAGATGGACACGCGAAATGAATATTGATGTAATGCGTGCCTATTACTACGTAAACCAGTGCGGAGATAATCCGCTCCCTGGATGGAGGCATGCACTACACCAAGAATATAAAAAGAGGTTCCCTGAAACTCAGCTGTCGGAACAAAACTTAGCCGACCGTAAAAATGTAATTCTAAGGAAAAACTATCTAACCGAATCGGAATTAATAAACATCAAGAGAGAAATCGGTAATGAACTACATCAAAACATTACATATCAACAACATAAAGAAGATACTATAAACGTTCTTAACTCGAATACAGAGGAGAAACAAGTAGATCAAACTCAAAATGTATCACCAGAAGCATCATCATCTAAAAATGAAGAATCAATCTCGCAACGTAACTTTTCTAACATTCGAGAGAAGTTTTACAGCAATTTGGCCAGTTTTACTGGCTCAAACCCATTGAATAGACCAAAAATTCCAGTACTGCGTAATATTGCAAAATCACGTATTACTCTAATGCAGATTAATAGAGTTTTGGAATCACATCTATCTGGGATGACAAATTTAAGCGATATACATCTTGCATTATATTGTGCAGCAGTGACTGTCATCGAAGTTTCAGGTCAAAAGACTTACACCCATAATGCGGCTGGTCGTAGTATCCAGAAAAGTACACCTGTCTGGAAAACGCGCCTTGAAAACAATATCAATGAGTTCCGGAGGAAAGTTGACATTATCTCAGAGTATCTTTCTGGTAATCAGTCAAATAAAGTAGCGAGAAAAGCAAAAATAATTGCCAATAAATCTGGCATTGACTTCGATGATTCAAACCTGACAGAAAAATTGTTGGATCTAAAAGATCGGTTTAGGCAAAAAGCTAAATCGAAAGGAGCCAGGCTAGCAAGATATAATGAACTAGAAAAGCGAAAACATCAAAATTCAGTATTTGCAAACAGCCAAAAGAAATTTTATAGACAACTCGAAGCAGAAGGTAACAGCAAGTCAGAACTTAAGAATATCGATGTGTCTTCCTTTGCGGAATATTGGAGACCGGCTTGGAAAAAATCAGACGGCTACGAAAAATTGGCTCCTTGGGTTAAAACCATTCAAGAACAGACAAATGCTCTCCCAGATATGGAGTCTAACGATTTCACAGAGATTGACATTTGCACTGCTGTCAGGAAGACTCACAACTGGAAGGCGCCTGGACCAGATGGATTGCATAACTTCTGGATTAAAAGCTTTACAGCCGCCTATCCCGTACTTGCAAATGCATTTAAAGAGGTTTTAATAAATCCAGACACTTTCCCTGACTTTCTAATGGAGGGCAATACATACCTACTGTTCAAAAAGGGGACGTTAAGCAACCCAATAACTACAGACCAATCACATGTCTGTCAGTGTTATATAAACTGTTCACAGCCCTACTCAATGAAAAAATCTACCAACATTGTGATAAAAACAACATTTTTGAAGAAGAACAGAAAGGATGTATAAGAGCATATGGGCTGCAAGGAACAATTGACGATCGATGGTGTAGTTCTTGAGCAAGCGCGAAAAAGAAAACGCAACTTAAATATCTGCTATATAGACTACAAGAAAGCATTCGATAGTGTCCCTCACGATTGGCTGGTTGAGGTTCTGAATTTCTATAAAATTAGCCCCCAGATTATTAATTCTTTAAAGTGCCTGATGGGGAAGTGGAAAACGAATCTTTTTGTCGGCCAACAATGCATTGCAGCTACAAATGTCGAGAGGGGAATTTTTCAGGGAGATTCCCTTTCTCCAATTTGGTTCTGTTTAGCATTGAACCCTTTGTCCACACTACTCAACAACAGCAATATTGGATATAAACTTAACATGAGGAATCCAAGAAAGCTCTCTCATCTACTATATATGGATGACCTTAAATTATATGGAGAAACTAGAGAAAAATTAAACTCATTGATAAAAACTGTTGAAACATTCAGTAGGGATATCAGAATGTCATTCGGACTGGACAAATGCTCTACCATTAGTATACAGAAGGGAAAGGTTCAGAGTCAACATTCAACACTTTGTAACATACAACAACTAGAACCAGAAGAGTCCTACAAATATTTAGGAATACCCCAAAAGCATAAACTTGATCATAACCAGTTAAAGAAGGACTTTTCCACTCTATACCAAAAGAGACTTGCAAAACTTTTAAACACCAAACTGAACGGAGGAAACCTCATTAGAGCGATCAACGGTTGGGCGGTGCCAACTCTGACATATTCTTTTGGCATAGTTAAATGGTCAGAAACTGACCTTGATGAGCTCGATAGGTTGACGCGCCGAACATTGACAAAGTTCCGATGCCTGCATCCAAACTCATCTACGAAAAGACTATACATCCCAAGAAAGTTGGGGGGTAGAGGCCTTGTAAACGTAAAAAATCTCTGTCTCAATCAAGAAAATAGAATGAGAAAACACTTCCTTGATTTAAACAGTACGTTGATGAAATTGGTTGCAAATGAGGATCGGGGTTTCACCCCACTGAACCTAAATAAACGGAATCGTATTGATAGCAGAACAACGCTCACGGACTGTGTTCGAGAATGGAAAGGACAAACATTGCACGGAAGGTTTCCTAAGTCACTCGAAGATGACACCATTGACGAACAATTGTCTCTGAAGTGGCTGACCGATGGACTCTTGTACCCAGAAACAGAAGGTTTCGCGATATCTATTCAAGATAGGGTAACAAGAACAAAAAACTATGAAAAGCGCATACTGCATTTGGACGTAGTCGATAAGTGCAGGAAATGCGGTACTTTGGGGGAAACAATTGAGCACCTTATTGGCGGTTGCCCGGCCCTTGCTCCTAATGCTTATTTAGGACGGCATAATCAGCTGGCAAAAATTATACATCAACAAATTGCAAAAAAATACTCGCTATTAGAAAATGCACCTCCTCCATATTATAAGTACTCGCCTTCTCCTGTACTTGAATCATCCGATACCATTCTTTACTGGGACAGACCAATCACTACTGATCGAACGGTTGATTATAACAGGCCGGATATTGTTCTAATCAACAAAAAGGACAAGAGGGCTTTTATAATTGACATCGCAGTGCCACTATCTCACAACATTAGAAAAACTGAGATAGAAAAATCCACAAAGTATGAAAATCTGGCATACGACTTGAAGAACCAGTGGAAACTGAGTAAGGTAGATGTAGTGCCCTTCGTTATATCTGCCGAAGGCCTGATAAGTAAGAGATTTTCAAAGAACCTCGAGAGCCTCGGGATCTCGAGATCGATTGCCATAGTGGGACAGCGTGCCGTGCTCTTGCAGACGTGTCACATTGTTCGTAAGATATTATGCTAGGGTGAGAGGAGCTGAATTGCTTTTTCATCTTGGCATTGGAATACCGGCCAGCATGAGCTGAGATTCTACAGTAAGGATGAGCAGAATAATAATAATAATAATAATAACACGGAAGGTTTCCTAAGTCACTCGAAGATGACACCATTGACGAACAATTGTCTCTGAAGTAGCTGACCGATGGACTCTTGTACCCAGAAACAGAAGGTTTCGCGATATCTATTCAAGATAGGGTAACAAGAACAAAAAACTATGAAAAGCACATACTGCATTTGGACGTAGTCGATAAGTGCAGGAAATGCGGTACTTTGGGGGAAACAATTGAGCACCTTATTGGCGGTTGCCCGGCCCTTGCTCCTAATGCTTATTTAGGACGGCATAATCAGCTGGCAAAAATTATACATCAACAAATTGCAAAAAAACACTCGCTATTAGAAAATGCACCTCCTCCATATTATAAGTACTCGCCTTCTCCTGTACTTGAATCATCCGATACCATTCTTTACTGGGACAGACCAATCACTACTGATCGAACGGTTGATTATAACAGGCCGGATATTGTTCTAATCAACAAAAAGGACAAGAGGGCTTTTATAATTGACATCGCAGTGCCACTATCTCACAACATTAGAAAAACTGAGATAGAAAAATCCACAAATTATGAAAATCTGGCATACGACTTGAAGAACCAGTGGAAACTGAGTAAGGTAGATGTAGTGCCGTTCGTTATATCCGCCGAAGGCCTGATAAGTAAGAGATTTTCAAAGAACCTCGAGAGCCTCGGGATCTCGAGATCGATTGCCATAGTGGGACAGCGTGCCGTGCTCTTGCAGACGTGTCACATTGTTCGTAAGATATTATGCTAGGGTGAGAGGAGCTGAATTGCTTTTTCATCTTGGCATTGGAATACCGACCAGCATGAGCTGAGATTCTACAGTAAGGATGAGCAGAATAATAATAATTATGCTAGGGTGAGAGGAGCTGAATTGCTTTTTCATCTTGGCATTGGAATACCGGCCAGCATGAGCTGAGATTCTACAGTAAGGATGAGCAGAACAATAATAATAATAATAATAATAATAATAATAATATTGAGGTAATGCGTACCTACTATTACGTGAACCAGTGCGGAGATAAGCCGCTTCCTGGATGGAGAAATGCACTCTATCAAGAATATAAGAAGAGGTTCCCTGGAACTCGGCTGTCTGAGCAAAACTTAGCCGACCGTAAAAATATAATTTTAAATAAAAAGTATCTCACCGAAACAGAATTAATGAATGTCAAGAGAGAAGTTGGTAATGAATTACACCAGAACGTTACATATCAGCAACATGAAGAAGATAATATAGGCGTCCTCACCTTAACCACAGAAGGTCCAGCCTATAGAATAAACTCCTAATTTTCCACCGGAGGCCTCACCGTCTAGCAATGAGGAAGTGACCTTACAACAGAACTTGTCTAATGTACGAGAGAAGTTTTACAGTAATTTGGCCCATTTTATTGGGTCAAATCCACTAAATAGACCAAAAATTCCAATACTGCGAAATATTACAAAAGCTCGTATTACTCTAATGCAGATCAATAAAGTTCTGGAATCACATCTGGCTGGGATACTAGATCTGTGTGATATACATCTTGCGTTGTACTGTGCAGCAGTGACTGCGATCGAAATTTCAGGCCAAAAAACATACACCCCCAGTGCGAGCAAGTATAATTTCCAGAAAAATACGCCTGCCTGGAAAACACGCCTTGAAAACAATATCGATAATTTCCGAAGGAAAGTCGGCGTCATCTCAGAATACCTTTCTGGTAATCGATCAAGTAAAGTAATGAAAAAAATTAAAACAATTGCCAATAAATCTGGCATTGGCTTCGACGATCCAAACTTCTCCGAAAAATTATTGGATCTTAAAGATCGGTTTAGACAGAAAGCTAAATCTAAAGGGGCTAGGCTAGCAAGATATAACGAGCTAAAAAAACGAAAGCACCAAAATTCAGAATTCATAAATAGTCAAAAGAAATTTTATAGAGAGCTCGAACAAGGCAGTAGCAGGTCAGAACTTGAGAATGTGGACATGTCCTCCTTTGCAGAATATTTGCAATCGGTTTGGAAAAGATCAGATGACTATGAAAAAGCGGCACCTTGGATTTAAACAATTGAACAGCACACAACTGCTCTCCCAGAAATGGAGTTTAACGACTTCACGGCGACTGACATTTGCACCGCCGTCAAGAAAACTCATAACTGGAAGGCTCCTGGACCAGATGGACTACATAACTTCTGGATTAAAAACTTTACGGCGGCCCACCGCCCACTTGCTAGTGCATTTAAAGAGGTAATGATAAATCCTGATACTTTCCCGAATATTTTAATGGAAGGCAATACATATCTTCTGTACAAAAATGGTGATGCTAAGCAACCCAATAACTACAGACCCATCACGTGTCTGTCAGTATTTTATAAATTGTTGACAGCCCTAATCAATGAAAAAATTTACAAACATTGTGATGAAAACAATATTTTTGAAGAAGAGCAGAAAGGATGTATAAGAGCAAGTATGGGATGCAAGGAACAGCTAACGATCGATGCTGTAGTTCTCGAACAAGCGCAGAAAAGAAAACGCAACCTAAACATCTACTATATAGACTACAGGAAAGCCTTCGATAGTGTTCCACACGATTGGTTACTAGAAGTCCTGAAGATTTATAAAATAAGCCCTCTCATAATTAACTCCTTAAGGTGCCTGATGGGGAAATGGAAAACAAATCTCTTTATCGATCAACAATGCATTACAACTGCAAATATCGAGAGAGGAATTTTTCAGGGAGATTCCCTTTCTCCAGTTTGGTTTTGTCTAGCCCTAAACCCTATGTCTACATTACTGAACAACAGTAATATAGGATATAAACTAAACATGAGGAATCCACGAAAGCTCTCGCACCTACTATATATGGATGACCTTAAACTCTATGGAGAAACTAGAGAAAAACTAAACTCCTTAATAAAAATGGTCGAAGAATTTAGTAGGGATATCAAGATGTCATTCGGACTTGATAAATGCTCTACCATTAGCATTCAAAAAGGAATAGTCAACAATCAACATTCAACACACTGTAACATACATTAACTGGCACCAGAAGAATCCTATAAATAATTAGGTATACCTAAAAACGAGAAATTTAACCATAGCCATTTAAAGAAAGACTTTTCTATTATGTATGAAAAGAGGCTAACAAAACTTTTAAATACCAAACTGAACAGTGGAAACCTGATTAGAGCGATCAATGGATGGGCAGCGCCAACTCTGACCTATTCCTTTGGTATCGTTAAATGGTCAGTAACAGACCTTGATGGACTGGATAGATTAACACGTCGAACATTGACAAAATTCCGATGTCTGCATCCAAATTCATCTATGAAGCGACTGTACATTCCAAGAAAGTTGGAAATGGCTGACCGATGGGCTGTTGTACCCAGAAACAGAAGGTTTTGCGACATCTATTCAAGATAAGGTAGTAAGAACACGGAACTATGAAAAGCATATACTACACATGGATGTGGTCGACCGATGTAGGAAGTGCGGTATAGTGGGGGAAACGATTGAACACCTTATCGGTGGGTGTGCAGTTCTAGCCCCTAAAGCTTACCTAGGCAGGCATAATCAGCTGGCGAAAATTATACACCAGCAAATCGCTTTAACGCACTCGCTATTTGATAAGATGCCTCCACCATATTACAAGTACACGCCTTCCCCCGTACTTGAGTCAGCCGATACAATTCTGTTTCAAAATCGATTACCACAGTAGGACAACGAGCAGTTCTCTTGCAAACTTGCCACATTGTTCGTAAGGTACTAAGCTGAATGGGAGGAGCTGAACTGCTTTCTCATTCTGGCATTGTAAACCCGACCAGCCTAGGCTGAGATGATCCATGAATCATGTTTGTGATAATAATAATAATAATAATAATTGATTGATTTCTCTGTCCCCCTGGATGAAAATCTGAATAAGGCATATAACCAAAAGTGCAAAAATAGCAAGAACTAGCTGATGAAATTCGAGATATTTGGCATATGAAAACAGTTACTGTTAAACCTTTTATAATATCCGCGAATGGCCTAGTGCATAAACTATCATTGGTGCACTTAAATGATCTTAAAATAGAATTCAATACCATAAATTGGATGCAGAAGGCAGTCATACTCGGAACAACAGCAATTATCGGTCGAACCCTTTCGACTTGACATCTAGTCGTCTTGAGCAATCCGGCGACAAAAGGATAGACCACAGAAGTGTGTGGAAAAAAAATAATAACATAAGAAAAAAACTTATTTTATACTTTCAAAGTCATCCTTCACCATTCTTCGTGAAGTTATGTAAAGCCGACAAACATTTCACATCATTAAATTTGTCCCAAATGAATCCCGAAATAAGCATAAGTGAAAATAGACATTTTCAACAGTGGCAAACAAAAGTTTTACATGATACCAAATTCACATGATACTGACAAAGAAGCTACCTTTAAGTATTTCACACAATCTCTTGAATCAAGAAATTGTCTAACTAGACATAACAATGTGGCAAAAATCCTACATAGCCAACTGGCTTATAAAAATAATCTCATGAGCACTACTACACCTTATTATAAGTATACACCTAATACAGTACTGGAAAACGAAAAGTAGAAGATATACTGAGATACACCAATGATTACTGACAGCTACATTCTACACAATAAGCCAGATATAATACTCATAGAGATAATAAAGAAAAATGCATATATTATCCATATAGCAATTCCTCTGGATGATAATGAAGCGCGAACCAATTCTGAAAGAAATATACAAATACAGTGGCCTGCGTTATAAATTCCTTTGAATATATCAACTGAAGGAGATTAGAATAGTTCCATAGCAATGGGCTAGTACAAAGGCAGATCATCCCAAATTTAAAATTGCTAGAACTGCCGACATCCATAGCAGCGGCAACTCAAAGAGTTGCTATATTGGGTACATGTCAAATCGTTCGACGGTATTTTTAAAAACAGTTGTAATCTGTTCAAGATTACGGTTATAATACGGTTCCAGTTATAATGTACTACCGGAAAATAATATTAATTTTATTGCAGTACATTTAACAATGATCAATACAGAAAATAGCAATATATTACAATATGTGAAAAATCAGTTTGCAGAAGAAAAACCGAGTTGGCAGAAGTACTGATTTAGAAACCTCAGTCCAAATTCTTATTTAACCCATAGTATACATAGACTAAGCTATATTACATATAATAATCTTATAGGCAATAAATTAAAATTCAAAAATATATTATTGTTCATATATAATCAAATAAGAAATTAAAAAAAAACAAACAAAATCAGTCGTTGAGAAGAAAAGAGGTGTCAAGGCAATAAAGGCACAGGCAAAATCACTAATTATTAAGGCAGGGACATGCATCCAATTACTTTTCATACAAGTAGTTGCAGTAACATTTTTTAAATCGGACAGCTTTAAAGTAGTTATACTGTTGAGGTTTGTACACATTATATATATTATACGAAAACGACTTTGTAAATTGTGCAGAGTAAAAAATAGGTGGTGATAATCGACCCCTGAATCTAGTATTTAATCTGTGCACATCCGATCAAAATCTAATCTTATTATAGAGATATGGAGGACTTTTGTACCATAATATGGAATGAAATAAACAGCCTGCGTGGAGTTGCATTCTAATAATAGTATAACAAATAAGTACAGCAAACAAAATTTTTACAATCGCTCAATCCTCTTAGCACCAACTGTGCTTTAAAATGGCCCATAAAGCACATTACAGTAATTCATACGACTTAAAACAGTTACTTAGAGTTAGTTACCGAGAGTCTCAGTTTCAAACTGGCAGTAAGTACATGTATGTGAGGAAATAGTTTCTTCAAACCAGCATATTTTGAGTTTAGATGTTACACAATTTGTATGTAATTCTGCCTTAAAATGTCTAGGGCCAAAGTTTCAACTGTAGAATCATAACTTGCGAAGAGATTTGAGTGTTCCTTGAATAATCTCGATTAATACCAGACTTCTTCAAAAGAATGTTGCTCTGCTTGCGGTGGAATGTTTCAAGTGTGATCTAGTTTGGATTGGTTCTAAAGAATGAAGTTGTGTATGTGGACTTTTATTATATGAATACCCGTGGAATTGTATCGAAGTTTTCGCCTTCAGTTAACAAAAAGTGGATTAATCTACAATAAGAACAAATGAAAGGAAAACGTCCACGCCAATGAACCACATTCAGTACTAAGCTCAAATTTTCTTCCTTTTCCTGAGATGCAATTAAGTGAACGGATATAGGGTACCATGGAGTTCTTTGATTTTAATAGCAACGAATGATATTGACGCAGAATTCAACAACTTGTCAGTATATATCTTCGTATCATATAATCAAATCGACTTCGTTTTGATTTGTAATTTGATGATTATAAATTTTATATTAGAAATAGCTTTTTGAATGATATTTATTAATTTTAACCATGACAATTTTTTTGGATTGGTTTTTTTGAATATATATACAAAATATACGCATTCTATAGAATGCAAAGCTGAATAGGAGCGCCTCGATAAAACGATTTCAATATGCACCCACCAGCCAGGTCGAAAAATGAAAAACACCCCCATCACGGCCGGTAATAAAGGGTGGAAGCTGGCGATAATTGTCAGCGCAAGCGCAGCAAACGACGTCAATACTGCCGCCAATCCGTGCCGTGAAAAACGGATAACGCTCGCCCGCTCGCCCATATCCAATATCCGTCTGGATGCAACCGGAAAACCTCGCTGGAGAAGGGTCCGTATGGCGCCTGGAAAATTTCGACGTCGACAACGGGAATTGGATCGAACGAGGAAGGTGTAAAAGGGACTCACCCTCTTTTCGCTTTTAGATTTCGAGCTCCGGTGGAAACGGGGATATGTTTTTATTTTGTTGCCGGTTTCATTTTATTCTAAAGAGATCAAAAATTATTTTTGCATAAAATGTTCCTTTAATAAGAGATAAGCGATTATATAAAACGAGATAATTCTGAATAGGCTTTAGGTTTTACTTTTCCAGGCGTACGAAATCCAACATATATTGTTTCCTAATGGCTGACCTTCATATTATCCAGCGAATAACAACTAGATGGAAATGTTAAGAGAGAAATCTTGTTAGCAAATTATAGAGCTTAGTCATCTGCCAGTAAATTAATGTTTCGAACGCTTTAGTGTTCCAATGATTACATGTACTAAAACTGAAATTTTACTGTTCGAAATATCCTCTAAAGTACAGTTGTCTTCTCACACTTGCTGCTTTTGAAATAGCCCCCTTTTGTTAAAAATTTCAAGTCATATAATTGTGACTGAATCCCATCAATGACATATCAAATTTTGTCATTTAGCTCCTAGACTGTGTGAGGATTATTGGTACAAACTGCTTATTTAAAATAGCATTCAAAAAAATATTGATGTCAAACAGGACATCTGTACTAAACTACTTTTATTTTTTTACCACAAAGACCAAATCACTTTATTTCACTTCTCGACGCGTGTTTCGCTACCCATGTTAGCATCATAAGGGGATGATTCAATCTAGATTGAATCTGTATCCCCTGATGATGAGTTTTCTCTTCAAGAGTCTCTTTGAGTTTAACTCAAAGAGATCATCGTGATCATGATCATGATCATGATGATAATCATCAACATGGTTAGCGAAATGCGTGTCGGAACGTTCAATAAAGGTATTTCGTGTTAATGGTAAATCTCTTAGAGTTTAGTGTTTCACACCGCATGTTTCGATAAAAGAATTTTGTACAGGAGATCTGAAGTTAATCTGCACCACGTTAAGGAGGGAGGAATTTAAGGAAAATATAGTGTAGAACAAATAAGTTATTTTACCCCCCCGTTTAATGCTGTACCATATTACATCTTTTAACATAATTTATATATTGATATAAGTTAAACTCGCATTTTTAAAGCATTTTTCAGTAAATTTAATGTATTTTTAAACTGTTCAACAATAAAGCCAAGTAAAAAATGTGTATCTACTGTCAGATGAGAAAACACACTGAATGTAAATGTTTCGGGATCAAAAATAACTGATTCTTATGAATTTCTACCTACTGAATTGAATGATGAAAATCACCAGAAAAATGATCGATTGGCTCTTGCTTTGAAGATACAGTGACATGTTATTTTTTATAGTCTACATTTTCAGTTTGGGGGAAATTTTGTTTCCGGAAGTTATTACACTCGTCAACTGACAAAACACGACGTTCTCCAGCTGTTTGTAGGTTATAAACATAATTACTTTTGCTGTTAATGTAAGTTTCATATTGTTTCTGTTGTAATTAGTGTAAAATTTCTGGTTTTGAAGTGTAGAAATTTATTAAATCAAAATGCTTCAATAATGTGTAAATTTAGTAAATCATTTTTGTTATATTTGTGGTGAAATATCATTTTTGACACAAAATCGCAAACCTGCGTAGGGAAGTTCAATAAAGGTATTTCGTGTTTAGTGGTAAATCTCTTCGACTTTAGTGTTTCACACCGAAAGTCTAGATAAAAGAATTTTGTACAAGAGATCTGAAGTCAATCTGCACCACTAATTAAGAATGGAGGAATTTTCTTCCTTTTCCTGAGATGCAATTAAGTGAACGGATATAGGGTACCATGGAGTTCTTTGATTTTAATAGCAACGAATGATATATGAATTTACGGAAAATATAGTGTGGAGCGAATAAATCGTTTTACCGCCCCTGAATAATTCTTACGTTAATAGAGAAATTGTAGAGTGCTGTTCGCCTAGACATTATTAAATTTAGTTCTGCCAACGGGTCAGCAAAATCATTACCGTGCTCTATCTTCTTTTGTTATTATATAAACTTTAGTTATGTAAAACCCGTCTAAATTTCTTCTCATTCTTAATAAGTTGATGCAGACAATACGATATTCATTATTGAATAAGTACAAGTTATGATGCTCGCTTTTATTTAGGTAAAATTTCCAATTATTATCGACTACTAACATAAATAGAGAATATAGAAATGCAACAAAATAAATTTTAATGTATTTTTTCTTAACTGAAGAAATACTTTTACACAACACCAAATAACTTGTTATCCTTTATAAATGAAAGAAAGAGGATAAAACGTGTGTCATTTGTCCAAACTTACATACAAAAAAATGGAGGAATTTTGGAAAATTATTATTTTCAGTGTTGAAAGTAAATTCAATTTATTTGGATCAGATGGGAAGAGTTGCGTTTGGTGGAAATCCAAAATGGTTCTTCAGTTCAAAAGATTATCCCAATTGGAAAGTATGGTGGAGAGAGCGTAATGGTTTGGAAATGAATTTAGCAACAGAGGTGGGAAATTTAGAAATTATTGAGTGTAGCATAAATGCAGAAAAGTGTGTGGACGTGTTGTGCTCTAATTTGTTGGACAGTGCTAAAAAACGTTGTCTAGAAGACTGTTTTATTTTCAACAGGACAATGATCCAAAGCGTACGGCCAAGAAGACGAAGAAGTTTCAAAATTCTTGAAACCCCTCCTCAATCGCCTGAGGAAATATATAGCATTTGTTGGGCTTGAAGATCAGAAAACACAGAATTTCGAATAAAAATGACTTAACCCGAGTGTTAAGGAAAGAATGGACGAAAATATCAGAATAGAAGAGACAGAATAGACACAAAACCTTATTTATTATATGCTCGGAGGCTAAAAACAATTATAGATGCTAATGCCCAACAAATATTATCAATTTGCGATTTTACATTTTTGTCGTTAATTATGCAATTTATTTCAATTTACGAGGGTAGCCTGAAGAGTTTCCAGGTTTAACATGAAGATAACGTTACTCGTCAAAAATATTCTGGTAATATAATTATGCATCTGTTAAAAGATAACCTTGAAAAATTCAGCCAAATTACATGCTCAGTTATTGTTTAGCAGTCACTTATGTGACTGTTAAACAGGAAATCGATGTTAGTGTTTCAGTAAAGAAGGAAAAAATTAAATATCGAGCCGTCATTAAATTCTTGCATTTGAAAAATAATCCGCGCATGCAAATTAAAGGAGAAATGGATGCTGTTTACGAGGACTCTGCACCATCATTTGCCACCATGAAATTTGAGCAGTTGAATTTAAACGTGGTCGTACCAGCTTGGTTGACGAGGAATGTTCGGGACGGCCAAAAACTGCAACCACTACCAATAACATTGGAAAAGTTCTCTAAATGGTGCTAGACGACCGCCAAATTAAGGTTAGAAATATAGCTAGAGCTAACCAGAGGCTGTGGGCATCTCGATGTGTTTGTCATATATTGACTGAAGATTTGAGCAAGAAAAAACTAATGGCGCGTTGGGTGCCGCGATTGCTCACTCAGGACAAAAAACGCATTCGAATGAACATTTTCGAAGTCCTGTTGAAGTAATTTAAGAGAAAAAAATTGGAGCTTTGGCGTCATTTAATAACTGTAGATAAAACTTGGATACACCACTACTCTCCTGAAACCAATGCATAGTCGAAAGAGTGGATTCCAAAAAAGAGTGTTCCATCAGCGGAGAAAGTGACGGCGACGGTGTTTTTTTGGAAGAGTCATGGAGTTGTGTTAATCGACTATCTTGAAAAGGGAAAAACAATAACAGGGGAAGATTACGCATCATTACTTGGCAATCTGAAGGCAAAAATTACAGAAAAACGGGAGCATTTAAAAAAAAAAGAAAGTTTTGTTCCACCAAGACAACGCATCGTCTCACACTTCAGTGGCCGCCATGACAAAAATTCACGAATTGGGATTCGATTTTATTGACCACCCACCGTATTCACCAGATCTGGCCCCCAGTCACTTTTTTCGCTTTCTCAGGCTCAAAGTTTCGCTCGGAGGACAGATATTTTCATCGAATGAGGAGGTCATCACACTCGTACTATTTTGCTAGATAAGATGTCAACTACTATTTGGACATATTAAGTAGATGGGAACATCACTGGGAAAAGTGTAAACAATTACAAAGAGACTACGTTGAGAAATAAAACTGAATTTAATAAAAGTACGAATCCTGTGTTATGCGGGAAATTTTTCTAACGGCCCTCGTATGTCATGTTCATATACTTATTAAGGTTATTTTTGTCAATAAAAATTTAATTGTTTGTTGAAAATTGAAATATAAAAATATTGCAAAGGGCATATTTGTGAAAATACTTTTTTAATTAATTTTAAAAAAATAGTCTTCCTAATAAATAAGTTATTGACAAAAAACTTATTGTACTTTTTACGTTGTCAATAAATATATAATGACAATTAAAAGTGGAGATTCGACTTTTCATTTAAAAATGGACAGATTAAAACATAATAAACATAATACTGAATAAAGTGTTGATAACTTTGGGAGTAGAGACAAATTTATTACAAAAATTCTTTTCTGTGTGTATAAATTTTCAAACATACAAAATAGTATATCAAAAATACAAAGTAGTTAATGGATTTCGATACAATTTGCACAAATTTTCAATTCTTTGTATGTTCCCCTTTTTTGTCCGTTTCAACCTCATATTACAGAAATCTGTTGGTATACGAAATTTAATTATTCGGTCGATTGAAAAGGAAACGTAAAAATTAAATCCGCTACCACTGTTCATCCCAATTAATAGCACCCGGATTCCATTTAAATATCGACGAAAAAAAAACGTTGCTTGCGTTAAATTTTTTACGTCATTCATTATTCCGGCACCAATTAAGTATTTTTATCGTCCCCGAATAAAACTAGATCGATTCCACGGCGATAATTTGTTTATTTGCTTTTTCCATGGCTGATAATATAGTCTCTACGGTTTATTAGATAGTTACCGCAGTAAAAACGTATACAAATTAGATTGCCCTATTTTTTATCAAGTCAAAACAAGACCAAATTTAAAGTCAAACAATAAAATATGTTCTTTCGGTATATTTTTCTATGTGTTTTTCTATGTTTTCTACCGGTTCAAGCTGATTCATTCATCTATTTCTGAACGCTATTGCTCCACTACATTTTTTCTAAAAAAACAAATTCATCCGCCCTTTCTGGGTGCTTCATCAAAATCCAGACAATTTTTTATTTAAATTTTCACCATATTGTACCTCGCTTTTACCATCCTTGTAAGCCTGAACCATGCCAAATATAGCCGAAGAGCTGCAATAATTGAAAGCGTTTGCGGTGGACAGCAGTAATCCAATTTTTCGAGTACTCGAGATCGACCATTTGCGACATTGTTCTGAATATACGGTTTTAGCGAAGTACAATAAAAGCTTCGCTAACCCGGCAACGAAGCGCCATTCAATAGGTCGGAACGCAAGTACCTCGAAACGACGCATAAGTTTCTTTAGAAACCTGCAACACTATTTGCGAAAATTGGCGAAAAACTTGGTGTAGGCGAATTAACAATTTGTTGGATTATAGAAGAGGGTCTACGCTATGTCAGAAAAATGCTTTTCGAAGTTAATAGAACAAAGTGAATTTTTCGTTGCAACTTACTTTTGTATTCTATAAGAGATTAAATCTGAATAAGTAGGACGATTTTATAGTATTGTTGAATGAGTCACTAACGAGTCGAGACATCACAATGTCAATATCTCTGCAGACTACTTTTTAAGCAGTTGTGGTGAATTTGAATTACAAGAAATGAATTGAGAAAGCGATTCAGTATGAAGGCGGTAATATTGAAATATGGTCTAAAAAGTTCTGCCAAAGATATATGAAAGGAGTCTTTGAAAGTTTCAATAAAAAAATGTTATTTTAAAAATTATTCGTTTTTTACAACTTTTGGAAATACACCCTGAATACGTTTATCGGGTGAATCAATTTGGTGTGATTAGTATCGCTCTATTATATTTCATTATTGCAAAAAATGGAATGCTCTCTCTTTCTGTCGGTTTCAAAACGCAACATTTTGGAAAATATAGGATTAATGTTTTTAAATTAATTTCTTTTAACTTAATTTTAATTTTGTATTTTTTGTGTACATTATTAAGGTAAATGATAACAAAATTAAGAACTTCCAGATACGTTTGATATTCAATAAGAGAATAATGAATAGCCCCACTGCCTTTATTATAACACTCTGTAACTCTGCATAGACTGAATTAAATGATCTATATCTTGTTGTAGCAATGTATCCCACCTGCTGTAAGTTTGTTTAACGTTATATATAGGGTGTCCCAAAAAAATTATACAAACCTTGGCTAAAATCAGTACTTATTTTCATACACTTTACTTTAGGATTTCAAAAAAAAGCTAAAGGAACAGCCTTTATTTTGACTCACGCTAGTTTTCAAAGTGCCCACCGTCGTAGTCCAGGCACTGCTGATAACGGGAAACAATGGAATCGCAAACATCGAGCATCATTTCCATTGTTATTTGTCCACATTCTCTTTCAATCGCTACTCTTAATTCATCAACGGTTGCCGCTTTTGTTTTGTAAATTTTGGCTTTAATGTATCCCCATAAAAAATAAGTCGAGCGGCGTAAGGTCAGGTGAACGTGCGGGATATTCAACCTCTTCGTCCAATCCATTTGTTCAGTAGAGTGTTGGCACCATCTTGTTAAAAATAAAAATTCTCACCCTCAAACGCTTCTCGAATGCGTGAGATCACTGCTTCTTGTAGCAAATTAAGGTAAACAGCACCAGTTACAGTACCGTCAAAAAAGAACAGTCCAATTCTTTTTTTTGCTGATAAGCCACAGCACACTGTGACTCCAAATTAACATGATGTCCTTCAGTAACGTGTGGATTCTCAGGTGCCCAGTAAGTGCAGTTATGAAGGTTAATTAAACCGTTTAACTTGAAGGTAGTCTCATCGCACCAGTCGATTTGTCTTGGGGGCTGATGGTTTTCTTCACATTCTGCCAAATACTATTCGCAAAACTAAACCATGCTATCAGGATCACCTTCATTAAGGACGTGGATTAATCTTGGAATATAACTTTTCCAATGCAGTCTTCAAAATGCGATGGAAGCTAGATTTTGAAATTCCTACCTCACGAGCAGATTGCCGAACAGATTTTCTTTCTAAGTTCCGCATAATTTAACTTTCCATTACCACTTCTGCCTTGTGGGATCGGTTGATGTCCGTGATCTTCCAGAACGTTGCTTGTACATCCTGAACTGTTCCGTCCACTTCAAACTTTTTCTCTAATACGAATTATTTTTTAGTCTAATTGGTATATCTGTCAGAAATTCGCGCCTAACTGTCAGAGAGTTGTTGAGCTTTTACTGCATTTTTAATTTCCGTTGTATTTGTAAATTTCCGTTGCTCAAAGGTAACTGAAAAAGAATGCAGTATGACTAAGTTATCAGAAAATAGTGTGTGTATATAAGTTATCAGAATATAGTGTATATATATATATATATATATATATATATATATATATATATATATATATATATATATATATATATATATCTGTGTGTGTGTACGTGTGTGTGTACGTGCGTGTGCGTGTGCGTGTGCGTGCGTGAGCGTGTGCGTGCGTATGCGTGCGGGTGTCTGCGTCTGCGTGTGTGTGCGTTCTAGACTCTTAGTTTGAATTATCTGCTGGTGATGCTAACAGGGTTAGCGAAACACGCGTCGAGAAGTTAAGTTTGGAGTTGGCCACACACCAAGTAAAATAAACTCTACTAGACAGGTTTATTAGCGTTTTACCAAAAAAACAATATTTTTATAAATTTTATATATTAAAACATGTTTCAATTTCTAAATAAACAGTTTTAGTGTATAGATATATAGGATATAGGTATTTTACCTAGATATCTTGATCTTGATCTATTAACTTTTTTTGAACTAGAATCTTTACCTAGATACTATGAAATAAGTATTAGATATTTCAGAAGTTTAGTAGTAGAAATTAATTTAGTTGTAAAAATTAACATTATAATAAACATATTAGGAGCTACAGGATTCTTTAACATGCATTTTTCACAAAACCGTTGAATCAATATAACTTATTAGTTACTTATTACCATCCATCTGTTTAGAAACCCTTTTTATCCTGTGTAGAAAAATATTGTTGAGAATATTGAACAGTTAGAAATTACACATTGCTAAATCGGTAAAATTAAGTAAATACTATATTATTTTGATGCAAAAAACCAACCATTTGCTGTGCTAAATACTATGGAGAGGTAGGTATGTGCGCGATATAAGCCTACATTTCTAATTTTCACTGCTTCAAGAAATTCGGTTAAACAAACCTTGACATGCCACTTTGTTATAACAGATAATCATGATAGCTAAATCGGTATGGCAGAAAAATACAATTTTGATCACTGGTTTATCCTTTTTCATCGTTGTTGATGAAAGTCCATTTATTCGGTTATCGTAACCTGTGGCAAATCATAAAAAATTTCATGTTCTGCCTGCTATAATTTTGTAATAATATGAGCTGCCATTATTTTAAGGAGAGAGGGTTTACCAAGACACCAGGACGTTGGAAGCAAGATACCAAGGACGCGGGAACCCCTATATGATGGGCGACTACTGCAGGTTTTTAAATAGAAATGATGCTACAGAATGCATAATCCTCAGTAATATATTTGCATAGATTGAACACGTTTTACATGTTTGTATTAAATAAATATTAAATTGTAAAAATATGTCGGCTCATTTTTTATCCACCACCGACCCTCTGTAACAAAGAAACTGTACGTGTTACAGTAATTAGCTTATCATTTTCGGATTTACAACTACAAAATAATTCATATACAGCTATTTTCATCAATGCTACCTCAAAAAAGTTTAAATTTGTTGACCTGTGTAATCTTAAAATATCATGTTGGGAGTATTCGAGTATCTTCGAGGGAGGTTTAAAAGTAATGTGCCAGTTATCCTAAAGAAAAGAAATTTTAATCAGTGCATCTTACCATTCCTCATTTATGAAAATGAAAATGCCAAATACGAATAATATTAGAATATATAGAAAATGTAACAAAATGCAGAAGAAGATTGCATAGACCAAGTGTAGACAAAGAACATATAAATGAAATGGAGAAAGCATGGTCTCGAAATATGTCGGGAAAGCCTACAATGTGCAAGAAATGGCCGGCGACGTACTACCAAGAATGTACGACGTACTACCGTAGAATTTTGCAACCAAACCAGATATTAAGATGATCTGTAGATATCTTGAAAAGGCTTAAAAAAGGTAAAGTGTTAGGGTTAGAGGCGCATCAGCAACTATGCTATTTAGCGACTGGACCTACAGCTTAAGGTGGGTTCCGAACCACGGTCATCAGCTTCCGACAAATCCAGGCCAGCACCCCCCTCGGGCTATGAACCCTTGGTTATGTGCCTACCCATAAAGTCTATCAGGAAACCTACCGACTGGCGAGTGACCAATGTAGAACACTTCTCAGAAGGCATCCGGCCTTACCCAGCCTTTAACTGGCGTGACTGAGGGGTAGTTCGTTGTCGGATTTTACACTCTTGCCTAGAAACAATCACAAACATTTAGGAAGTAAACAGACAGAAGAAAGAAAGAAAAACAACCATCCGAGCGCTGGAATCGAACCAACTACCGCTCCGATGCGGTTTCGGCACAGCAGCGGCAGGCCGCTGCTCTTACCGTCCGCACCAACACGACCGGCTGAAAGGCTGGCTGGGCTACTGTGATAAAAAGTAAAGTGATTTTTGTTCGAAAAATTCGCACCTTGCGTATACATACATTGTTTTTAAAATTGGTGTGACCGTCCTTGTTTCATATAATTTTGGTTGTTAGAAATTAGTTAATTAGATAATATAGTAGAAATTACAGCATTTATTGTAATTTGCTATTTTTAAAAATGGGTGCAATAAATTTATTCTTAAAAACGAAATTTCTTTTGCTGATGCATTAAAAAAGTTAAGAGAGTAGTACACTTTAGTGATGGTAGAGATGTTGGAGTTGGGTCTCGTTCAGGCTAAAGACGTTCAGGTTCAAGACCTTCCATGTCAACCAATAAATAAAACATAACCAAAATTAAGGATCCTGTACTGAGTAATCGAATCATAATAAGAAGATTAAGCTGATTTAATCAAGCATTGGGTGAGCAAGTTTGAAGAGACTGGAAACATAATGCCGGATAAATCACTTAGACGCAAAAGAACATCAAGAACGAGCGCGAATGTTGACCGCGTTCGCCAGAATGTTAGACACGATCCTCGACGGTCTCCACGACTGCGCGCAGCTTCTTTACATTTGCACAGATTCCCGATTAATCACTTTATTCGCAAAGATTTACATTTCCACCCCTACAAAATTGCTATTGTGCAAGAGATAAAGCCCGATGATTCAGCAAAACGAGTTGAATTCTGCAAAACAATGAATAATGGTTTTAGGAGCTTCAATAACATATGATTCTCTGATGAATCGAATTACCACATCAAAGGCAACGTGAATACACAAAATTGCAGATATTGGGCTCCCGAGAATCCGCTGGAACTGCCATATCAAGCGAAGGAATTATCGGTCCCTACTTATTTAATAATAAACGTGGTCGCGCTCGGACTGTTAATTCCGATCCTTATTGCTATATTATCCGAACTGTTTCAGCTCCAGAAATGTAAAACGATTGGTTACAACCGCAAAAGATTTTTCCAACAAGATGGAGCAACTTCCCATGTCACGAATGATTCATTAGCAGCTCTTAATGATTTATTTCCTAAAAAAGTGATTAGTCGCCGAGGGGACATCAATTGGCCATCGAGGAGTCCAGATTTAATACCTGCTGATTTTTTCCTATGGAGCCACTTAAAAAGTAAGGTTTTCAATTCATTACTACCCAACTTAAATATTTTAAAGCAAAGAATAACAGACGAAATCTACGCGATTCCAAGATCATTACATTTCACACCCGTGAAAACATTCGTCAAAACATGACTTTTCCGCATCTAAAAACTTTGATTTATGTTTGATATATTTATTTTGAAAACTGAAAATTTTTAATTATGAGGTGTGTAAATAAGTAATTAGACATCTATATTCCGATTGACTTTGACTTTTGGCGATGAAGCACCATCTAGAACCACACTAGAACCATCACTGGTTTAGTCAATTTAATCGTGGCCTTCCTTAGGTCACAGACGACTTTAAAGAAAGTCGTCCAAAATCGGTTGTTCTGCCAGAAAACATCGATACTGTATGCAAACTGACAAAAAACAAGATCATCATGTGACATATCGTGACATTAGTATGACAAGCATACACAAGATTTTACATGAACATTTAGCCGTGAAAAAGATTTGTACGCGATGGATTCCGCATAATTTGACAATCGCTTAAAAAAGGGTCGTGTCGATTGGTGCAAAGAAATGCTCAAAAAATACAATTGTGGTGCGCCAAAAGCCGTGTATAACAGAGGTGACGAACTTGGATCTATCCGTATGAGCCCGCAAAATAAACAGCAGTCGACTGCATGGGTCTTTCAAAATGAGGCAAACCCAACAAAAGTTGTTCCCGGAAGAAGCACTTCGAAGCAAATGGTCGCCTGTTTTTTTGGGATAAATGGGCATGTAGGTGGCTATAGTGCCATTAGAGAACCGTAGAACGGTCAATTCTGAATGGTGCATAAATAATTGTTTGCCAGAAGTTTTGAAGAAACAGTTTTTGCAGAAATTAGAAAAAATAACCAGTGATGCAGGGTCATTCTTCACCATAACAACGCGGGCTCTCTCGTATCGGACCGAATAACTCAACTTGATTGACTTGACCGGTCAAAACATCGAATTAACGGGTCATCCACCGTACAGTCCTACCGTACTACATAAACTACGTGGTCAACGATTTTCGTCGTTCAAAATGCATGTTTTGGAGATACATCAATCGGAATGGAAAAAGTGCCATGAAAATTGATTTAAACGTATGCAAAACTGTACCGATCATCTTGGAGAATATTTTGAAAAACGATAAAAACATTTTCAATGATAAATATTTGTTTTTATTTAATATTCTGGATACATAAATAGCAACCATCGTGTTAATATCCATTTTTTAACCGGGTTCTCAAAATATACGGACCCTAGTGTTCGGCTTAACAAATATTGAATAAAAACTTTGATATACAAATATTTGAATCTGAAGATGTAACATTATGACAATAACAACTACTACAAATAACTGACAATGACAACTAGAAATGACAACTGACAATGACAGTGATCAAATTGATCAACAGCACTCGTATATTGTAAGTTTAGAAAATCAAAATATGTTAACAAGAACATATATTTTAAATGAATACTAGTGAAAAATTTTAGAATTATTTGTCTCTGGAAAGTAAATATACATACCGAGTAACTAGATAAATATATCAAAGTTTTTCTTAAAATTTTGCAATCCGTTTTTATTTACGTATTTTCTCTGGAAATATAAATATTTATTAACATTCTTTATTTCCTGGTATTTCTTTAACTGACTATCAGTTGTAATTTTCCATAATGATATATTAATCCTAGATTAATATTATACTCAAAAGTCAATATATATTAGACTGGTTTCCCTTAGGGATATATCGATCCAACTCGCTGACCACAAAAAATTGGCTGGGTACAATTTCATGTCTCCGAGCTGCGGTCAAGGCCACGATGTTTGAATAGCCTTATGAAAAGTTTGCAGCAGTCCGGCATCTTCAGTTAGGGGATTTTCACACAACCTCATATAATTGATTTTGAATGAAAGATACTATAAATGGTGGGGCAAGTATCACACTACCATTCATTCATTTCATCAGTTTAGGTTGGACTGTTGTGTTGTACAGACGTGTAAGTTTTATTATGAATAAATACACGCTAAAATAAAGTAGAGATATTGTTGTAATTTACATAAAGAAAAATTTGATTGTCGTAGCTCAATGTAAATTTAGGCGAAAATATCCTAACCGTCCGGTGCGTCATAAAACAGCAATTTATCGTTTATATGCCCTGCATTAAAGGTTTAAGAATAGTACGAAGCACTGAAAATATTGCAAGCGTGAAGCTCTAGAAGCGTGAACCAAACCGTCGATTTGACGACATGGTGCACAAGTGGAATTTATCCGCGCGGTTTACGCCGAATTTTTAGAAGTGACTTGCACATGTTTCCCTATTGGTATGAACATCCGTTCAACTTTTCCATTCAACATGCGTTTCAACGAGCCTTTTAACTTACGTTTTTGCATGCATTAGCGCATGCATCCTGGCGTAAGATAAGACGCATGCCTCCTTCCTGTCCCCATGTTTGCGTCAGTTTCATTCAACATTTCTGGCGAGTTCAGTAAAGACGGTTTTTTAAAAAGTTAAAAACATTTTATATTGTAAGTACCTACTGTTAACTGTGTCATTTCAGTTTCATGAATACATCTAACTTTGTCATGTTAGCCTATATGAGTGCTACTGTGCTGGTGTTGATAAAATAAGCGAAAATACAGTAAATCTGTATGGACAAGGAATCACGGGCGTAGCCAAGGGGGGGTTTTGGGGGTTCAACCCCCCCACCCCCCGAAATAAGCCAAATATTACCTAATATTATACCGAAAAAATACGAGGAGTGAAGAGAGTTAAATTATTACATTTGAATTGAATATATATCCGAATAAATATGTCGTAATTTTTCCGATGAATATATAGATGTTAAATTTCATGTAAGTATATTTTTGTTGTTTTATTTGCTTCAAACTAAACCCCCCCCCCCCAAAACTAAATCCTCGCTACGCCCGTGCAAGGAATATTTAGAATAATTACTACAATTTACTATAGGTACAAATATATATATATATATATATATATATATATATATATATATATATATATATATATATATATATATATATATATATATATATATATTAAATTATATATATTAAATTAATATATATTAAATAAAATTATATATATTAAAAAATATTACTTACAGTCAATTTACAATGTTACTACTTTTTATTTTATTTGACACTGACAGTTTACGTTTCAGCCTGATGATATTTCATTAATTTTTACCCTCCATAAGTTTCTGTCCAGTGCTAATTTTCTAGCCTCATTGCTATGAATTCCTCGTTTTTCTGTCGCTTGTCGAATTTGTTCTTCCCATCTCAGTCTTGAACGCCCAACTTTATTTTTTCCTCGTCCTTTTGGCTTCATAAATTTGTTTTGCTAATCTCTTTTCATTCATTCTGTGGATATGTCCTAGCCACCTCAATTGTTTTTTTTTCTATAGCTCTTTCTGTTGATTTCTTATCCAGTTATTCCATTACTATCGTATTTCTCACTCTATCCCCTCTTGTAATTCCCTCTATTTTGCGTAGGAATCTCATTTTTGCAGCTGTAATTCCGCTTTTGTTTCCTTTTATTAAGGTCCAAGATTCGCGGCCGTATATCATTGATGGTCTCATTACTTTCTGATACGCTTCTTTTCAATATCACTCTTTTTCCCAGGAATGTAGTTTTTAGGGTTTTGTAATGTTTGCCTACTTTTCCCATTTTTTCGTTCATTTCACCACCCATTTTTCCATTATCTTCTATTATTGTGCTTTATTTATAGTTTTTGACTTGCTCCATTACCATTGTTTGCTTTTGTCGATATTTATTTCCATTTTACTGTTCCCAGCTCTTCGTTACATACAGAGGACTCAATACGCAGCCCTGTCTTAGGCCTATTCCTGTTTTAAATTATGTGGATTCATCATTATGCATTCCTTACTTTATTCTTGTTTGTATTGTATAAAGCATAATAATTTCTATTACTCCCTCTTCTACTCCTCTTCTCTTTATAATTTTTCAGACATCCCTTCTTTTTACTCCATCAAATGCATTGTTCGTGTTAATGAAACAAATATAGATTTCGGTTTTCTTAACAGTTTAATCTAAAACAAAACTATGTATATCACAACCATACATAATGAAGCCTGTAAAAATCATGAACCGTGAAGTTTGGTAGATTATCAAATGTTTTTGCTAACCATTTTGCCAAGTTAGATGTTGGAGAATCAATTGCTGATACAATTGGTCTCATTAATTTTTCTAGTTTTTGAATTTTTGGTGAGGCATATTATGTTGAATTTGACATATGTAATTTGTCTTTAAAAAAAAGAAAATTAATGAAGAGAAAATTTGCAAAATTTTGAAGGAATCTTAAAAAAACAGAACAAAAACAAATTCATGGTAATACTGTTTGATGCCCAATTAACAAGACGGCTAGACAAAATTTTGAAAAAAGTGGGCATTTAAGTAGTCTACAAGCCATGCAACAAGTTAAGAGAAGTCATTAGTATTTTAACCATTGAAATTTTATAACTAAGTATAACACACATCTTTTCCTCAAGGTTTCAGCCAGATGGCTACCATGGCTCTTTTTGCAAACACGGATCATCTCGCGCCAATTTTTGATGACCCTGGTGCACATTTCGGGCTATATGGCGACTATGACTTAACGAATGTTAGTTTCCAAGTCGACAACATTCGCGGGTTTATTGTTATAAATCTGTGTCTTATAAAACATGTCCACAGATAGTTAAATCGCATTATCTCGGCGGCCAAACTATGGGGCCATTTCGTGAAATTAACGAGTTGCCGAACTTGGCTCGCAATAAGCCCATGTTTACTCAGGAAATATGTGGTGGTGCGCCATCCTGTTGAAAATAATGTTCATCCTTCATTACCTTGTAGTGCTCGGTATTGATGGTAACCGTGGCTCCTTCCAGATTAAAAAAAAATAAGAACCAATGACTCCTCCAGCCAAAATCTACACCAAACTGTGATCTTTTGCGGATGCAAAGGATTCTTATATATCACGTGTGAATTGGATTCGCACCAATACCGACAATTTTGTTTATTGACGAAGTCATTGAGCCAAAAATGAGTCTCATCGGAGAATTCGAATTCTTCGTTATCGACTTTCGATCGTTTCGTTTTCGTCGTTCGTCATCATTTCGAGGGCCCAATCGGCTAATTCACATCGAATACGATGGTTGGTTGTCTTCAATTCTTGTACCAGTATCATCTTATATAGATGCAAGCCTAAGTCCAACCTCAAAATTCGACAGGTTGTCATTGCGAGCGGCCTAACTCTTGCGAGCGGCGAGCAACCGAGACGTTATTTTCGGCTACACTTGCTTGAACGACGGCAATATTCTTAATACTTTTGGCTTTGTTTTGTCATATAGGCACCACACTATCGTGGATATTAAACTCACTTTTAAATTTTTTAATAATACGATCACTAGCCTGTTCGGGATCGCTAGATGACGGAATCGCGAATTTGCGTAATAAAACGAACCATGATTTAATTGCAAACCTTTCGGAAAACAACTGACATATAAAAACATATCAAAACAATAAATATGACCGCCATGAGTTTCATGTTCCATCATCCCTAATGATAACCCTTTATTAGCAAAATCAGTATTCTGTGCGCCAAACTTATAGAGCATATGGTGAATTCGACAAATTACTAACGCATTTCACGCTGCTCGATATTAAAACAAAAACATGACAAAAAATTGTACCTTCCGAAGAAAATTTCTCCGCTGTTGCTGGACACAGTGTTGATGAAGATTCAAATTTATCAATTCGTCGCCGTTCGCAGGAAATTGGCTTTTGTTATTTGACTACATGGATTATTTAATTCCGAATTCCAATGATTTTTACACGCTTCATTAGGTACGTTTGTGAAATAAATAGAACAGTTTAGTTTTAGAGTTAGAATGAATCATCTACTGATGATGATAACATAATTAGCGAAACGCCCGTCGAGAAGTTATATAAAGGGTTTTCAATATACCGAAGGTTTCAATAGAAGAATCAAAATACAATCAAATATAATAATAATAATAACATAATTTTTTTTTTTGAATGTTTTGAAGATTTTGAATGTTCAAGTCAGGAAAGGAGCAAATATAGACACGGATCACTACTTGACTAGAATCAAACTTAGCTTAAAACCTCGAAAACTTATTCAAAAGGGGCTGCTAATACCAAAGTTTGACCCAACGAAAATAAAACCAACCCTAACAGAAGAGCTTGATAAACAACCTGCACAGAACTGGCAAGAATTAAAACAAAAAATTATTAAAACAGCCTTAAAGTTGGTCCCTTTACAAAAACGTAGAAAACATCCGTGGAGAGATGAAGTTTGCGAGCAAGCAGTATTAAGCCGAAGTAAAGCATTCAAAGATTGGAACAGTCAAAAAACAGCAATAAACTATAACATCTTTTTGGAAGTAAGAAAAGAAACATCGAAGCTAATTAGACAAACTAAAAGAAAATATGAAAACAATCAACTTAAGGAAATAGAAAAAGATTTCCAAAAAAATAACACCCGAAACTTTTACAAAACTTAAAACTAAATTAACAGGCTATCAACCGCAGAGCCTATGCTTTCAAAAGGAAAACGGACAACTAGCTCTAAATAACCAAGACAATTGCAAAGAACTTGCGAAATATTTTGAACAAATACTAAACTGCCCTGAGCCCTTAAACAAATTACCAACACTAAACCCTAAACAAACAAACCCAGATTCATTACCACCGAATGAAGAGGAAATACTTAGGCAAATCAAGCGGCTTAAAAATAACAAAGCTTCTGATGAAGATGGAATCACTACTGAACTTTTGAAATCCGCTGGTCCAGGTACAATCAAGGAAATAACCAAAATTCTACAAGAAGTTTGGCGAACCGAACGGATTCCGGAAGACTGGAAAGATGCTCTAATCCATCCACTACATAAGAAAGGAGATAGAACGGATGTAAACAACTATAGAGGAATATCTCTTCTCCCAGTTTGTTACAAGATTATATCTCAATGTCTACTAGACAGAGCACAGGGACAGTTAGAACCGAACATTAAGACATCAAAAACTGTACAATAAAAATCTCGTCTGTACATTTGTGGATTTCAAAAAAGCATATGATTCTATTGACCGCGAATCTTTATTCCGAATCTTGAAAGAACAAGGACTAGATCTGAAAACGCTGGCAATTATTAAAGCAACGTTAACTAACACGAGGTCAAAAGTTAAATTCATGGGTGACATCTCAGAACCCTTCGAAATTAAAACTGGTGTGAGACAAGGGGATGGACTCTCGCCACTCTTATTTAACTGTGTTCTAGAAAAAGTAATACAGGAGTGGCGTGAAAAAAAGTCGGTACTGAATATTGACCAGCCCATTAAACTGGGGAGAACCAACATCAAAATTGATTGTCTGGCATTTGCTGATGATCTAGCAATTTTAGCTCAAGATGTATTAACGGCTCAAAAACAGATTGAAATCCTAAAAGAAACAGCAGAAAAGGTAGGACTCCAAATATCCTTTGAAAAAACACAATACATGACCTGCAACAGACTAAGAACACAATTTCTAAAAACAAAATATGGTAACATCAGACGAGTCTCTCAATTCAAATATTTGGGTGAAATAATCATGGAAAATGGGTTGGAAAAAGCGGCCAATAAGGGTAGATGTCAAAAAATGGAAATGGCATTGAGACTTACACAAAATATTTACAACAAAAAATGCCTATCTAAAAACACAAAACTGAGACATTACAACACGGTTATTAAGCCAGAATGTCTATATGCTGCAGAAACGCTCATTTTGAATAGAAAGAGGGACATCGAGGACATTGAAAAGAAGGAAAGAAAAATCATAAGAAAAATCCTAGGCCCCAAACAAATAAATAGCATAACATACCGACTTCGAGAAAACCAAGAAATCAAACAATACACAGATATATATATAGCGATATGAGAAAAAGAAGACTTAAGTTTTACGGACACATCAAACGCATGAATCCGAGTAGGCTAGATAGACAAATAGTCGAATTTTATGAAAATAGGAGTAGAGCTAAAGTAGAAATAATTAAATGGATTGCGGCAATTAAAGAGGACCTAAGATCAGCAAATATTACACAAAATGAAATTCAGGATGGAGGTTGTTTCAGACACAAGGTTAACGTTTGAAAGGTTGGCCAGAGAGAAAAATGTAGGAAGACTGGAACAACTTGGTCTGACGAAAGGAAAAAAGCTCATAGCGAAAGAATGAAATTAGTATGGGCTCAAAGGAAGGCTACAACAACAAACGCCTCTAATTGTACTTCGCGTGGTCCACCAGGGCCCATACGTGAATAATAAATAATAATAAATTATTTTTTATATAACCGGTTAACATCAGTTTATTTACTATTACATTTATAGAAGCACATCACTGCATATTAAACAATTTAAGCGAAATTAAATTCTGAAAAGGCTATATCAACCTTAATGACAATTATAAATAATTTTGCATCTGTATATATTTTATTTACATAAATATTTCATTTACATAAATAATATTTAGTAACAGGTAGTAAGTTGTTCAATACCATTCAATATGATCATCATTCTACTAACAAAGTAGATTGATTTCATGAAGCTTCACTAGAGAATCGCAAGCAGAAATTTGGACAATTGAATTTTTCTCAGTTAATTCATGTAGCATCCATGCTTCGGCCTTGTTAACCTTTCCAAATTGACGTAATCGCTTTAACACAATTAACTAGTTGATTCCAAGAATTTTTCCGAGCTCCCGAGTTGTTTTGTGCTGATCACTTTCAGTTAGCGCCAATATTTCATTGGCATCAGCCTCGCCTGGTTATACAGAACGTGCTACATCGATAAGATTAAAATTGTTTTCACGAAACTATCGGAACCACTTATGACACCTGGAATCGTCAACGGCACCTCCTCCTCACCGTACAGAACACAAATCTTCTTTTACATCTGCGAAGCATTCTTCACTTTTCGGAAATGATGAAAAAATATATTCCAAAAACATAACCAAATAACACCGTTTTCCCAAGTGCTAGTTGATGGTTACTACGAGGGTTACTATTTATGTATACAGAATAATAAATAAAAACAATATTTATAAAAACAATATATTATTTAAACAATATTTATCATTGAAAATGGTTTTATTATTTTTCAAAATATTCTTCGCGATATCGATACACTTTTGCATACCTTTGAATCAATTTTCATAGCACTTTTTCCATTCCGATTGAAGTATCTCCAAAATATACATTTTAAACGCACAAACAGCTTCTTCTGACGTTGAAAATGGTTGACCACATAGTTTATTCTTCACGGACGGAAACAAAATTGTATTAATCGACACGATCCTTTTTTGAGCGATTGTCAATTATGCGGAATCCGAAGTACACAAATCATTTTCACGGCTAAATATTCATGTAAAATTTTTTGAATGCTTCATGTCATACTAATGCCCAAGCATGCTTGAATCTCACGGAATGTCACATGACGATCTTGCTTTATCAGTTCTCGCACAGTATCGATGTTTTCTGGCACAAAGGATTTTAGATGATCTTCTTTAAATTCGTCCGTGAGCGAATGACGGCCACGATTGAATTCACTAAACCAGCGATAAATAAAAAAGCATAATATGTTGAAATGGCTCTTTATTTTCTGTTATTGTTAATGCAAACATAAATTCCAAAACCCCATACCATTTCTCCTTAGTACTAGTTGATACGAGGCTTGCTATTTATATATCCGGAATAATAAATAATAATTCTCCGCGATGATCGGTATACTTTCGCATATGATTGAACCAATTTTCATAGCAATATTTCCATTCCAAATGAGGTATCTGCAAAAAATGCATTTTGAATGTCGAAAATCGTTGACCACGTAGTTTGTTCTTCACGGATGGGAACAAAAAGAAATCATTGGGTGCTAAATCAGGACTGTAAGGCGAATGACACATCGATTCGATGTTTTGACTGGTCAAATATTAAGTTGTTCGGTCCGATGTGTGAGAACTCGTGTTGTCACGATGAAGATGATCCTGCATCGCTGGTTGTTTTTTTCTTCCTACTATTCTCTAGTGGCACTGTGGTCACATGCCTACATATCCCAAAAAAAGGCGACTATTTGCTTCGAATTATTTCTTCCGCGAACAACTTTTGTTAGGTTTGGCTCATTTTGAAAGACCCATACAGTCGACTGCTGTTTACTTTCGGGCTCATACGCATAGACCCAAAATTCCTGATCTGTGTAGATGTTGTACACGGCTTTTGATGAGCAATTCTTGTATTTTTTGATCAATTCTTTGCACTAATCCACATGAGCCTTTTTTGAGCGATTGTCGAATTAAGCGGAATGTAACGCACACAAATCTTTTTCACGGCTAAATGTTCATGGAAAATATTGTGGATGCTTGTCATACTAATGCCCTAATCTCACGGTATGTCAAATGATCTTGCTTTATCAATTTGTGTACAGTATCGATGTTTTCTGGAACAACCGATTTTGGACGACCTCCTTTAAATTCATCCGTGAGTGAACGACGCGACGACCTCGATTGAATTCACTGTGATATACAGTGGTTTTAGATGGTGCTTCATTGCCAAAAGTAGAGATGAGTTAATCGATGATTGTTGTTGAGATAATCCACGTCGAAAATCGTAGTAAATCATCGCAAGAAAATTCTCTCAAGTTAATTTTGATTGAGATGATATTTTCAATCACTAAACACTAATAGCGTCTATATGACAAAACATTCTAAGTACGTATACAGTCAACAATGTCAAACTTTACGATGTATATGTCAGATGGTACCTACCAATTCCGAATACATAAATTGCCATCGTCGTTATTCCTTCTGTTGAACAGCATTAATAAGTTACACGTATAAAATAGGAACAATTCTGTTTTGCGATGCAATGTCATCTAGCGCTAAAAACAGTACCAACTTTTGATTCAGTCCAATATAAGGTCTTTCGTATATTAAAATATGTCATCATTATAATTTCGTATATGTTAAAAAGAACATTAAAGTTTTAGCTCCTATAATTTGATGCTAATCTCTGACAACGTATAAACCACTAGAATGTAAATGGGTTAACAAGCTTATGTATTACTCTAAATTGACTAACGCAATATTAATTGACTGAGATAAAAGTTAAATCTCAAATTACATTTGTCTGGATTTTAATAATTTTTCTCATACTCGAGATAAAAAGTCGTTATATCCAGGTCCAGACTAAATAAAACGTCAATTTCGTTATCTCGAGAAGGCTAACGCTAAATGTTAAGGAAAAAATATATTTAAATATTATCTTCCACACATTTAAAATTTGTATATTTGTGTAATGATGCAACAATACAATATCATTTTTTTTTTTCGATGCTTCATTTATTGCTTGATATATTTTGTTTTGTATTATTTTTTTTTTGATTGCAATGCATATGTACAAACAACATTCTGACAGAAAATAATACAAATACAATATCATCTGAATGGTTATTTACCGATTTCGAACTGGTGCTGGAAGTGCGACCTAATTTTTGAAGAGGTAGAGCGAAGGAAATAATGGAAACAATTACGATCGACATTAACACATTGCACAAAAACGAAATACATTTTTGCTCTGGAAAGAAAAACTACAACCAACTACGTTTGTTAATTCGAAATAAGCTTTGTATGCAGCAAAATAATATTTAGTATAAGTAATAAGAATATTAAAAGAATCAGTGGGCGAAAATATATTTGAACAAACCGATTTTCCTCAATTTTCATGATTTTAACTGAGCATTTGCGGCACGTAGTGGTTTTCTTGTTTAATCAAGGGAAAAACGCGAGTGAAGGCCCTTCGTATAGTTGTGGAAACTTACGGTGACAATGTCCCACCGTAAGACGCTTGTTTCTGAAGGAGTAAATGAAGGAGTGATGAAGTGATGATCTGAAGGAGTAAATGTTTCACGACAAGCCATCACACTCAGACTGAAACAGGTAAATTTCCATCGCAGAAGATCTTTTCGTATTCCCAAACTAACCATTCAACAAAAAAAATGTAAGATTGTAAAGCGCTCGAGAAATGGTGGATCATACTCCTAACTGGAATAACGTGATGTTCTCCGATGGGACGAGAATTGGCTTGGTTTCTGATTCACAAAGAACACTAGTTTGGAGAGCTCCAGGTCGACAAGCCCAACTAGAAACAGCTCAACCACGTATCATATTTGAAGATGGGAGCGTGATGTTTTGTGGTGATATTATGAGGGATACACGGATACCTTTACTGGTTCTGAAGAGAAGAGTCACTGGTGCTGTGTACATAGAGGAAGTTTTAAATCATGTGATGGGTCTGTTCCGAGGCGTATTGGGGGACGGATTTGTTTTCATGGATGAGAACGCACCTCCTCATCGAATAGCATTAGTACAAAATTTTCTTGAAGAAGAGGCAATACCAAGGTAGGGTGGAAAGCAAATTCCCCCTTACATGAATATCATTGACCATATTTAGGACATTTTGAAAACATGCATCAAGAAACGAAACAATCCTCCTCTTACCCTGCGAGAACTAAAAGATGCTGCTCCTAAAGAATGGGAGTGAATTCCACAATCTCAAATTGATCATTAAATGGACAGCATGCCAAATCGCCTACAGGCCTGCATACAGACCCGTGGAGGAAATACTGCTTATTAGTTTTATTGAAAGTTATTATTTTTGTTTTAAAATTACTTTTAAAGGCAATTGGTACATTGTAATTTTTTGATTCCAAAATAATAAATCAATTTTAGGCACATTGGTAATTTAATGTCGAGTATTATTTGGTACCAGTAAGAGTTGTAATAAAATGATGATTACGTAAACGAGTAAAAGAAAAATTTACTATCAATAAAAAAATTAAATGTTTTAATAGTCCAAACTTTTGGATATATGTGTAATTAACACAATAGTTCATAACTGTTTAGACTGCTTATGAGGTTATAAATTTTGTTTTTTTTTGGGTTTTTTGATTACATAGGATGATTACAAGAATTTTCTGTGTTTCTTAATGTGCCTTATTTATTTCTTGAATTGTTACATTTGTCTGCATTGTAAAATAAAAATATTGCTAAATTTAATTTCGACAAATTCACCTCGAAGGCCGGTCGACCTTGCACTAACGAATTTCTATTTGCGCTTTTTGTGTCTCATTCCGAGCCCATTTTATTCTATTTCTGTTATTTTTAAGGTGTTAAATTATTTACGATTAAACGATTAAATATATGTAAACAATAATTTAAATTCCAAATCTACCCGCAGTATTCATTGTAATAAATATGAACAAGTACCCATTTACAACTGAAAATATAGAAAGATAAAATTATAGCTAGTTACAAAACTGCAGTTTGTAAATGTACAAATGTAATATACATTTCTATTTGATCAATCTATCAAATGAAGAAATAAGTGAAAAATATTATCAAAGGTGCACTATTCAAGGAGTCGGCAGAAGAAATCTGATCACAAAACTATAACTTGTAAATATACAAATTGAAAAAACAACAAATGTAATGTAAATTTCAATATGATCAAGGCAATCAATGGTCCAATGGCATTATTCAAGAAGTTAAAAGAATTTCCCACATACAGATCGTAAAAACAAATAGAACATTTCATAAATATATAATGTGATTGATAGATTGAAACTTTTATGGATAGATAGATAGCAGAATATAACAAGAGATAATTTGCAGATAACATAAAGGCAATAGTGTAACAAATTCTGCTACTTTCTAGGCTTAAAATTTAATCAGCTCTACCAAAAAAAAAAAAATCAAGAACTCAAATATTCCCCAACTACTACTCAACATACTACAAAATTGTGCCATTATATGGTTGTTATTTACGTATCCGGAATTAGCAACAATGTTGTTGCTAGGCAACATCTGACAAACATCGTAAAGTTTGACATTGTTGACTGTATACGTACTTAGACCGTTTTGTGTTCAGAACGACTTTCGACGTGGATTATTTCAACAATAGTTCATCGATCAACTCACTGCAACTTTTTTCTCTAAAACCATTAAATATAACTGGTTTAGTGAATTCAGTTATGGCTGTCGTTCGCTCATGGATGAATTTAAAGAAGGTTATCCAAAATCGGTTATTGTGCCAGAAAATATCGATTCTGTCCGCGTACTAATAAAGCAAGATCTTCATCTGACATATCGTGAGAATGAGGCATCTCTGGGCATTAGTGTGACAAGCATATACAAGATTATTTTACATGAACATTTAGCCGAGAAAAAGATTTGTGCGCATAATTTTCCGCATATATCCGCGGATTCCCCATAATTTGACAATCGCTCAAAATACAACTCAAATACAACGTGTCTATTGGTACAAAGAAATGGTCAAAAAGTACAATCATGGTGTATCAAAAGTAGTGTATAACATTTATACAGATAACGAATCTTTGATCTACGTGTATGAGCCCGAAAGTAAACAGCAGTCGACTCTATGGGTCTTTCAAAATGAGCCAAACCCAACAAAAGTTGTTCGTGCAAAAATCACTTCGAAGCATATGGTCGCCTGTGTTTTTGGGATAAATGAACATATGGCTATAGTGCCACTAGAGAATCGTAGGGCGGTCAATTCTGAATGATCACAATCGTTTGTTTGCCAGGAGTCTTTGAAGAAATAAGAAAAACAACCAGCGTCGCAGGATCGTTCTTCACCATGACAACGCGACATCTCATATATCGGACCGAACAACTCAATATTTGACCGGTAAAAACATCGAATTGATGGGTTATCCGCCGTACAATCATGATTTATCATCCAATCATTTCTTTTTGTTCACGTCCATGAAGAATAAACTACGTGTTCATCGATTTTCGATGCATAATTCGTCTAAATGCATGTTTTGAAGATACCTCAATCGGAAGGGAAAAAGTGCTATCAAAATTGATTCAAAGGAACGCAAAAGTGTATCGAAAAACAATTAAACCGTTTTCAGTAATAAATATATTTTTTATTTATTATTCCGGATCACGGGCGTAGCCAGGATTTAGTTTGGGGGGGGGGGGGGGGGGTTAGTTTGAAGTAAATGATTGAAAGAAATTGAAAGAAAAAAAAGAAAAAAACCTTAAAATTTACACTCAATTTACACTAAATCATTCGTTCTACTGGAACCTTTGGTGTCCGAAGAAATTTGTCACTAAATCCAAATCACTATTTTGTTGTGCGAATGTTGATACGAAGAAATTTGTCACTAAATCCAAATCACAATGTTGTTGCTAGGCAACATCTGACAAACATCGTAAAGTTTGACATTGTTGACTGTATACGTACTTGATACGAAGAAATTTGTCACTAAATCCAAATCACAATTTTTGAACTTCTCGATATAATAAGGATATTGTAGATAGACTAATTAGAAAACAATAGTGTAGGATATTATCTAGAATCTTCGACTTTTTAAAGGATTAGAATAAAAATAAATTCATGGTAATACCGTTTGATATCCAACTAAAACGATGACTAGACAAAATTCTGAAGTAAACTAAAGAGTGATTTTTTAATGTTTCCGAACTTCGATAGGGGTCGCTGTCAAAAGAAATATGAATTTGCACGCAGGTCTGTAAATATGTGTCTCAATAGACTGGCAAATCATTATGGAACGTTTAACATCAGATATATGCTTGCAAATTGTCGAAATTTATTATCAAAATCAGTGTACTATGCTCCAATCCTATAGAGCATATCGTATGTACCCAGCCACGGTGCTAGATGTTAAAACAAAAACAAGATAAAAAAGAAGAAAATATCGCAGCTTAGCTGGCAAGGTAGATGAAGATCGAAGTTTATCAATTCGTCGCCGTTCGCAGAAAGTTGGGCTTTGTCATTTGACTATGTGGATTATTTAATTCCGAATTTGAGTGGTATTGATCTAGATGAGGATCCTGGTTCCAGCAGGACGGCTCTACATGCCATACAGCCAACGCAACAATCAATTTATTGAGGGAACAATTCGATGAGAAAATTATTTCGAGGAACGGACCTATTAATTGGACACCGAGGTCATGTTATTTAACGCCTTTATATTATTTTATTTGGGGTTATGTTAAATATTTGGTATATGCCGATAAACCAGCAATTATTGACGCCTTGGAAACCAACATAACTCGGACAATTACGGACATAAGGCCCCAATTGCTTGAAAAATAAGTCGAAAATTGGACTGATAAAATGCGCTTTATTCGGACATTCATCCGAAATTGTTTCAAACATTAATGACATTGAATGTTATTTTTCATAAAATGAATAGTGTCAAGTCATCTAATTTGGTTGTTGTTTTATTTGAATTTTTAATTTAATTTTTGGAAGCACTAAAAAAATCACCATATAAAAGATCTATATTAACCAAATATAAAGAAAATATTGCCCAAATTAGATATTGAAGAAATAAAAACCTTGTGTTTGCCAACATAGTAACAAGGCTTGTTAAAAGCGTAATTAACATTAGTACTTTGGATGCGTATGAAAGCATTGAAATTACAAAATGTAAAAAATATGAACCTGGATAAAAGACCTATTCCATTCAGTTAATTTTATAAATTATTAATGTAACGTTTTGTTTTTTGTAGGTTTGGTTTTCAACTAAAGGCAAAATGTTTTGATTTGTGACCAACTACATGCACTAGAATGTTGACAAGGATCACCTAAAGATTATATTAGAAAACACAAATTTACTATTCGTATACGAACTAGCTGATTACACACAACACCAACGAGGAGCCAGAAAATGTCTAAAAGCTTTGCAATATAAAAATTATCATTATCAAAATCATTATTTATGATTGACTATATCATTATCATTATCAAAGAATCATTATCAAAAGGTGCATTGTTTGATCAGCAGCAAACTACAAAAGTTCTGTGTTTGAAGAAATACACTCTAATAATTTCCACCAGTAAGATGAAATATTGAAGAAAAGTCTTCAATGGCAAATATTTACAAAATGGCAAATATTTACAAAACTGCTACATCCACATACAGTAATCAGGGTGAACTTTCCTACGAGTGACTAAATTACTAGATATTTTGTAGATGAGCTGCTATCAAACAAATAAATAATGTATTCAAATATGTACCATCGTTAGGAGAATTAATTGAATATTTTATAAGAACCCCATACTTCGAAATTCAAAAGCACAATATTCAAGTGATTAGGTGCTATAATCTATTTGAGTATCTGTAAAATCTTTGGCTTCTAATCATTTATACCTTTAATATTTATAGTCAAACAACATACCTCAACAATTTAACATTTATTACACTCAGACCAGAGGCGATTTATTTATTAAATTAATGGTTTTCGATGTGTACTGATTATTACTTTAAATGATCAGGACTTTCCCATTCACCATAAAAGGATATATAAAATGTTGAGTCGATATGTAAATTTGGATTGCAAATCGTTTAAAATTGTGAAAAACATGTTGCAACGCTCGACGGACTTATTTGTTTTCATGACATAGAAATTGAATACATTTGTACGTATGGTAGCTGCTGGTAGTCCAAGCCATTTAAGGTCCCTAGCTAGCCCCATAGAAAAGAGGATAATCTGCTTTTTCAAAATTATATCGAATTGTATGTATATTAAAAGTATTTAGAATAAAAAAATGTTTATCGATATTTTAACATTGTTAATAATTCGCAAATCACTTTCATTCTGGTATAATTGAATTTTGTGTAACGAAATTAAACAAGAGTTAGATTTAATTGTTTTTTTCTGCTTCTCTTTTTATTTAAGGATTGAGATATTGCTTCACAGTTTTGAAATATTGGTAAAATAAAAACTAGTTTTTCTCTCATTGAAACATTAACAAATACCATTTATTATTAAAAATTACAAAGTTTCTAGACAAACCACCATTTTATAAAGTCAAGTTCAAAGTGTTATATTTAAAATAAATATTTAAACCACAATTAACACTTTAAATATATTCAGCTGTTAACTGTTAGATCTGCTATTAATTTAATAAATTATTTGGATTTTTGTAAACGAACATTCGAAATACGTATAACTTATCCACATGGTAGTTCACTTTAAGCATCTTTTTTATCAACGAAAAAAAAATGTTATTCGGTAAAGTGATAAGAACTTTTTCGATAAGATAAAACTAATGCAATGCTGACTGATATTAAATACAAAAATGCCAGACATCATCACGAGTATCACGAACTCATTTTGATTAAACAAAAACGTAGTAATAATTTTATTTTTAAGTGAAATATTTTTGTATATAATTTAATTTTTTTTTGTAAAATTATATTTCTAAAGAATATTTTTACATAATTTTATTCTTATGCTTTATTTTTCTCTTCATGATAATTGCAAATGTAATTATAATTATAATAAAACATTCCTATCCTTACTAGTAAGTAAGAATAATAATAACAAAAGTATTAAGTATACGTTTTTTATTGCATCCGAACTTTAAATTGAAATAAAAACCATTAAATTAGATGCCTAGAAATATTTATCTTATGTAAAATAACACTCAATGGCATAAATGTTCACCTCGGCTACTTCTGACAAAGCGCATTCTATAAAGCGAATTTCCGACCAGTTTTTCAAGTAATTGGCTTCTTATGCCCGTAATTATCCGAGTTATGTTGGCTTCAAAGACGCCAATAGTTGCTAATTATAACATTCAATGGCATTAATGCTGGAAAACAATTTCGGATAGATATCCGCCGCCGCTGCTTCTAATAAAGCGCATTCTGTCAATTCAATTTCCGACCACTTTTTGAGGCAATTGGGGTCCTATGTCCGCAATTGTCCGAGTTATGTTGGCTTCCAAGACGTCAATGGCTGGTTTATCAGCATGGATCAAAGATTTAACATAACCCTAAAGAAAATAATGTAAAGGCGTTAAATCACATGACCTTGATGGTCAATTAATAGGTCCGTTCTTCGAAATAATTTTCACATCGAATTGTTCCTTCAATAAATCAATTGTTGCGTTAGCTGTATGGTATGTGGTGCCGTCCTATTGGAACCATATCTTCTCTAGATCAATACCATTTAAATTCGGAATTAAATAATCATTGGTCATCACTCTGTAATGATACCCATAACTAGTAACGTGCTTTCCAGCTTGATTTTTAAAGAAGTACGGTCAAATGATACCACCAGCCTATAACCCGCAACATATGGTGCATTTTTTAGATACAACGGTAATTGGAATTTTTTTATTAACATAACTATTCAGTTTTGTTGCTGAACAAAATTTTGCCATTAAATTCTGGGTCAAGTTGCAATTGATTTGGAGCCCATTCACCGAACGCACGACACAAACTTTCGGCTTGAGTTCTTGGACAACCAGGATCTTGTAAGGCAACAGACCACAATGTTCCACTCAAAATTTTCCACGTAATCAAATAACAAAGCCCAAAAAGCTTCATATACTACGCGATTAATAAAACAATTATATGAATGAAGGAAATAGGAAATAGAAATAAATTGATAATACAACCCAACAAAAAAATATTTGTGAATACTTTTTTAACCAATACATCTAAATCTTATGTATTTTTGGGTGCTGAAACCATATCTGATATCAGTTTTTTTGTATCGCCAACAGTTCTCTCACAATATGACATCGATTATATTTTAAAATAGTTGAAATTTGATACATAAAAAATAAAAACTTAAACTGTAATTTCATTTAATTAGATTACAATTTTTACTTAAGATAACCAGTGGCGGCTCGAGGGTTTTTAAAGTGGGAGGGCGCATAAGAAAATAGTGCTACTGAAGTTTTTTTTTGCTTTTCCCTTTTCATGCTATTGAAACCCTATACAGGAGGTAAACTAAGAAAACATTAAAATTTGGTATTGTTGCTATTTACAAGGACATTGGAGGATGGGTTGTTGCTTGTTGCGCAGATAAAGGAATGAATAAGTAGGTACTTACCTTTTCCGAAAAGTAAACCATTCAAACAGTTTATTCTAACTGCAAATCAAAAGAGAAAATTCGAAAAAACTTAAATAAGTCATTATTAACTGTTTAAAATCACCTTCGTGTTTGCAATTAAAAGTTGATTATTTTTATTTAAAAAATACTACTCAGTGTGTACATACTTAGCAAATCCCAAATCAAAACAAGTATTCATCATCGAAACGCGACACGAGACATATCAAACGATCCGTGCCCGTCAAATCAGCGTTTGAAACTAATTACCGATACCCTCGGTCGCAGGGAATCTTCGTCCAAATCGCATCTCTAGAAAGCAGTTAAACCCCAGAATTCTGGCAACCAACAAAACATGTAACGCCAACGACAAGATAAATGGATGTGGCGTACGGTCGCTGGAGGTAAACATCCGACCAACGATGTAAAAATTGTAGCCAAAGAATGGAAAGTTTATCCGCATTATTTGGTATAATGTGGCGATAGACGTTCTTCTACATTTGGAGATTTTAACGTTTAATAATATCTGAAAATGAGTTAAAGGAAACAAACTGAACGGAAATAAAATATGGCGTTTTGTTCTGAAAAATTGTTTACTATGATAAATGCTGTAGGGGCGGCTCCCCAACGCCCTCCCTCACGAGCCGCCACCGACAGTAATATACTTTACTTCAATACGAATATTTTAGGTGCTTATTTTATTGTATTTCCTTTCCCTTTTCTCTGTAAAGTTTCTTGTATAGCTTATTCTCCGATGTGATGCATTTTGCTGTTCTCTATGAAGTGGCCAAGAGTAATCACCCATCATGTTAATATTCCACCGTCCCTGGTACCGTTTCTGCATCTTCTTTAAGATAGAACCGTTCCCCTCCTCTTCACTTACATCGCCCAAGTTTTTAGGAAAAAAGTCAAGATGGTTGTGCAAGAAGTGGATTTTAAGGTTCATCGGACAACCCAGATTTTTTAACTTGTTTATCATATTAGCTACGATAGGTTTATAGTTAGGGTCTTTCATATTGTCCAAAAATATGGTCACAACTTCTTTAAATGATACCAAAGCCTCTTTTTCCTTTGCATCATCCTTGCTTCAAAGATGGAATCGAACATCATTTTACGAATATCAGGTCCAACGAAAACCCCTTCTTTCAGTTTAGCTTCTAATAAATGAGGAAATATTTTACACAAATATTTAAACATTCATCATCTTCTGGCAAGGCTTTTACAAATTCTTTTGAATAAGCCTAACTTGATGTGTAGAGGTGGTAGAAGAATCCTTTATGGGTCTACTAAAGTTTTATGCAAAATGTTCTTCTCGCCAGGTGTTAAAGTTTTTCTTACGGGCCATTGTTTTTGGACCAATGTTGATCCCTTCTTTGCAGTCCCAGACACATATAAAACACGGAAACTTTGTAAATCCGTTTTGTTGACCAAGGATTATGGATACAACTTTTAAATCTCCACATAGCATCCAAGCGTGAGCTGGATAGTTAATTTTCTGTAAAATCATGTTAAGATTTTCGTAAGTTTCCTTCATATGGACTGAATGAGCAACAGGCACTGAAGCATAAATATTTTCGTAGTGTAACAGAACACCTTTTAAACTATTTTTTGATGAGTCTATAAAAAGACTCCAATTTTCCTTCTTGTACTCAATGCCAAATTCATTCATTAGACAGTAGTCTTGTAGTCTACCAATATCATGGCAGTAAACCAAATCATATTTCTGCTTATAAAAGTGAGCAAACTGTTGATCTCTTGTTCTGTAATGGAAAATAGATTTTCCAGATTCCAATAAATGTTTCTCTTTCAGCCTAGAACCAAGCAATTCTACTTATTGCTTAGTCAAACCCAAATCTCTCACTAACTCATTTAACTCAGCTTGTGTAAACAACTGTGATTTTAAATTTTTAAACATTGAAACTCACCATCAACGTAAAACGTCATTACTAGACTGAGGTGGGTCAGGGAAAGGAAGTCCCGGTCCATGTTCTACCGGCCGATTAGCTGAAGTCAAGTTAGAATATAGAAATCAGAACTGCCAACCTAATAACATTTGATTTTACTGCCAACCTTATAGCATTCTAATTTTATTGCCAATCTTATAACATTTGAATAATAAATAAACTTTTCACATTTTGAATATTAAAATGTGAAAAATTGGTGGGTGATACCGACTTTTTTATTATTATATTCGGACTTACCAAATAACATAGGAATTAGGTAAAATTATTAAAAAAGTTTTTTTTTATAGTTGGCCTGTGTAATTTACTGCGGCATAATACTTGCAGCAATTCCATACATGTGAAGCATGACTATTACAGGAGAAATGCTAATATCGATAGAAATGAGAGTTCTCAAGGATATTGCATGTAAAACAAATCTAGATAAGGTCAAAAATGAACGGATAAGATAGATGACAAAAAGAAAAGCAGTCAAAATAGACCGAGATGGCAAGAATGCGTAGAAAGGAAGGGAGAAGAATAGGGAAAACATTGAGAAAATTCAAGAATTGAAAAATTGTAAGTATTTCATAACTGGATTTTTTTTAAATAAATACTGTATTGAAAATGAATTGTATTGAAAATGTATTCATAACAAGAATGGAATATAAAAAGCTTTCCAATAATATTACCAGAACTTTGGATGGAACTTGTGTTAGTTTAGCGCGTAAAAATTGAAAGTGAGAAGGTGTCCCTAACTTGAGGAAAAAAATAACCTTCTCCAAGCTCACTTCTAGCCTAATGGGCTTTTAAATAAACATAACTGCAGGATTTAGACCGATGATCTCAAATGAGTCCAGAACTACCTTCCCCTGCTCAGAAAGTCACTATTTGGAGCGGTTTTTGAGGGTTAATAGGATCTTTTTTTTTAAAGATGATGTTGGAAATCGTGTTACTATTAATGGTAAACGCTATTGAAATATTCTAACAGAATACATTTGGTCTGAACTGATAACGGTGGATATAAACAATGTTTTCTTTCAACAAGACTTGTTACATATCTCGCCAGACAATCGATTTATTATCTGGCAAGAGAGTCAATCACGTCAACTACTCACCAAGACCATGCGATCTCACACCCTTGAATACATTTTGTGGGATTATGTTAAATCTCTGGTTTACAGAAATACACCTTAAACATTTCTGGACCTTTAGACCACGATTATATACCACGCGATATAAGTGAAAGACTAACGGAAAATTGGTCTCCACAATGCATTTCGCCAGACGAAGCTGAGGGGAACATTTGAACATTTTTTTTCAACATAATGCCATTTTAGTGGCGGATGAAGGAATTCGCAATTTACTAGGATTTTAAATGATACACTTCTAGCTTTTTAATGTTTCAAAAGTGTTAATATAGATATATATTATTGATAAAAGATATTTTATTATAGATTTTGCTCCACATATGTTTCGCCTTGTTAGGGCTTTCTCAAGAGTAGCTTGAACTAATACTAATAAAAAAACAAGTATTATTCATTAGTATTTCATTAGTAGTTTCACAAATTCACACATCACAAATTCACAAATACTTGTTCCGAAACAAATACCAACTGTTGGATTGTTGATGGAAAGTTGGACTCTTCACTCGAACAACGTGAACGTCATAACTCTTCACAGAATAAACGGATCAACACCCAGAATGATTTAAGAACGTTATCTACCTTATATATATATATATATATATATATATATATATATATATATATATATATATATATATATATATATATATATATATATATATATATATATATCTGTTGAGATTATCAAAATTATTTTTGTCGCTAAGTTGGCACAACTGTCCTCTATACCGACGCGGAGTTTGAACTTCATCTGTCATTTAAAGTTTGTTTATAGTGCTCGATTTTGTCAGTTGTTTTGCTCGAGTGTGTTTAGCGATTTTTACAATGGATAAAAACATCGAACAAAGAATTTGTCCTAAATTTTGCATTGCAAATGGAATTTCGTTTGCCGAGTCGCTGAAAATGTTGCAGAAAGTTTACAGTGAATCGGCGTTATCAAAAACACATGCAAATGAGTAGTACAGTGTATTCAAAAGCGGTGGAAATGTGGTGGAAGATTTTCCTCGCTCTGGTCGGTCTTCAACGTCTTCAACTGAAATTAACATCACCAAAGTGATTTAAGTTTGAGAGAGATAGCCGCTGATCTTTCTGTGTCTCAAGAATCAGTTCGTACCATTTTAAGCGATTGTTTGGGCATGAAATACATTGCCGCTCAACTAGTGCCGAAATACCTGAATTGTTTTCAGAAACTCAATCGCGCAAAGGTCGCCGAAGACATGCTAGACCGAGTCATTTCCTACCCCACATTCATAAAGTACAATGTAACTGGTGATGAGACATGTGTATACGAGTTTGGCATGCAAACCAGTCAACAAGCTTCGGAATTGCGCCGTCCAACCGAGCCAAAACCGAAAAAACGTCAAAGTCGATCAAAAGTTACGGTGATGTTGATTGTTTCCTTTGATTATAGCAGTGTTGTGCACTCGGAATTCTTGCCAGAAGGTCAGAGGGTAAATAAAGACTTTTATCTGAGCTTTTTGAAGGAATTTTGATGCGTTTAAGAGAGCAAATTCGTCAAAAAAGGCCAGATTTATGGAGAGGAAACTCTTGGATTTTGCATCATTACAACGCACCATCTCACAAGGTTATCATTGTGAACGAATTTCTGACCAAAAACAAACACCATCTAACAACCACCGTATTCACCTGATCTGGCTCCGACCGATTTTTTACTGTCTCCAAAAAAAAAAAATATATAATATACATATATATATATATATATATATATATATATATATATATATATATATATATATTTTATATATATATATATATATATATATATATATATATATATATATATATATATATATATATATATATATAGATATATATATATATATATATATATATATATATATATATATATATATATATATATATATATTTTATATATATATATATATATATATATATATATATATATATATATATATATATATATATATATATATATATATATATATATATTTTATATATATATATATATATATATATATATATATATATATATATATATAATATATATATATATATATATTATATACCGAAAAAGCATTTGATTCCATCTCAAAGCATGCGATAATGGATGCACTGCTTAGCCAAGGTGTAGAGAGAGCCTATGTAAACCTATTAGAATCGATATATGATGGAGCTACAGCCACAATTCACCTTGATGATCTTGAAGTGGGAATTAATATAGAACGAGGTGTACGGCAGGGTGACGCAATATCGCCTATTCTTTTCTCGGCTGGCCTTGAAGGAGTATTCCGTAAACTGGTTTGGGAACAGGATGGGGTAAAGATCAATGGTGCAAACTTAAACCATCTTAGATTTGCAGATGATATTATTCTCATTTCACAAGACCCAGAGGAGCTGCAAAGACGCATACAAGAACTGCAAAGGGCTGGCGAACCATTTGGCTTGAAAATAAACCTGAAAAAGAGTCAGGTTATGTTCAATAACTTCGCTCAGGACAGAAGAATTTCAGTTTTAGGAAGGGATTTAGAGATTGTGGACAGCTTTGTATATCTTGGGCAGAGGATTTCCATGGAGAGGAATACCGCCCGGGAGGTGGAACGGCGTGTTAAATGTGGCTGGCAGGCATTTGGTAGGCTCAACATAGTGTTTAAGACCAGACTCCCACTTTGCCTCAAACGAAAAGTATTCGATCAGTGCGTTCTACCCGTTATGACATACGGAAGTGAAACCTGGACACTCACATCGCAATCAATTCAAAAAGTTCGGGTGGCACAGAGGGGAATGGAAAGATGTATGCTTGGCATTACAAGACGAGACAGAAAGTCCTGCGCATGGATCAGGGAACAAACAAAAGTCTGTGACATCATTGGAAGAGTAAAACAGTTGAAATGGAGATGGGTAGGCCATACAGCGAGGCGATGGGACGACAGATGGACCAAGGCAATCCTAGAGTGGATACCGCTTGATCGCAAACGTCCGCGAAGAAGACCGAAAGCACGATGGACTGATGACATCGTTAAGTATATTGGACCCGAGTGGCAGAGGAAAGCCCAGGACCGTGAAGGTTGGAAGCATGCTGAAGAGGCCTTCATCCTGCAGTGGATCGATACGGGCTGATGATGATGATGATGATGATGATATATATATATATATATATATATATATATATATATATATATATATATATATATATATATATATATATATATATATATATATATATATTATGATAAATTTGATCCAGTCTTTTCTGTTCGTAGCTATATTTACCGCTTCCTGTTATGGTTATCCCCTTCTTTTTAGGATTTTTTCCACAGCGCGGTTCTATTGGGCGTCCTCGTGTCTTTTTGTCTGTTGTTTTTGCTTCCCATATCTGCTTAGTCGGTACCCTCGTCCACCATTTTCTGCATATGCCATCCTTGTTGTGTGTTATGTATTCCTCTAAAGTTTCTGTGTTTAAATCTTCTCTTATTTTCTCATTTCTGATTTTATCAATCTTCGTATTTTCCCTTCTATTGTTGAGTTCTAATATGATACCCATATACTTATAACCTTCTCTATTTGGATTCAATCTATCTGAATCTACATCTTCTGTATTTATCTTCATTCCGTATTTTTTTCATGTTTTATTTCATGTAGTAAAGTTATGTTGTAAATATTTCGTTCCTTGAATGTTTACTATATGTTAAAATTCCTCGAAATATAATCTTTGTGAACATAACCATAATAATGTAGTGTGTGCTACAACATTTTATATTTTTGATCATTGGAAGTGTAATTGACATTTTATCATTTAATACAATTAAAATTAAATAAACCAAATTTTACGTTCATCCGAAAATAATCCGCTTTTTGAAATATGTACTTGAATATCCAAAGCAAACATTGTTGACAAATTTCAGTCTCTATTATTATAAACAAGTTTTTTTTTGGTATAAACTCGTTTGTATGCCGATTTGGTTATATAACAAAAGTTAAAAGTATTTGCTACACTACTTTTGCTACTCCCCTCGAATTGAAATTCTGCAAAAAATAGGGACTACATTAAATTCCCGGTGAATTATTGCTTTAAACGAATAAGTTTTTTCGAAATCGATTGGTTCGACTTTTTCTCAGGATTTTTATTATCCCACAAGTATTTTACTGACAATAGATTTATAAACTTGTAAAGATAAAGAAATATAAATTTTATGACAACCTTTTAAAACTTAGTAATCCTTTGTTTTACATCCTGATAAATACACACCTCCAAGTATTTTAGTAGATATAAATAACAACTAAAGTATACTCATCATATTCTAAAATATTATTATGCTAGAGAATGTCCTGTCCAAATTTTAATAAATTTGTTTGGGATCGTTTTGTGAATTTGTAAAAAGCTATTGGAAATATGTAAACAGTAAAAATTTGTTTGTTTATTTTTTTGTTAGTCTTCTTGCACGATTATTTAAATTTATTGTCGCGTGATTGGTTTCTACTGACCAATGATATCTCATTCGATGCATATCATATTCGTTTGCATTTTCTCTTTCTTCTTCTCTACGTGCTATGCGATGCAAAGAATCACAATTCAACTGAAAATGGACAATTGATTCACTTTGTTGTTACTGTATAACCGTTTGTCACTTCAAAACTCATCGTATTTCTTAGGTGAATTTGTTGAGACAAAACGAGGAAACTTAATTCATTTCATGAAACGATTGCGATGAACTTACAACAGAATCAAAATTCAACTGAAAATAAATAGCTGAATCAACTTTTCGTCACTATGTAACCGTTTGGCTTAATTCACAATTTAACAATCAGCATCCAAATCGATATTTGTGAACTAGTGAAATAAATTGGAATAGACAGATCGCGAAACAACACAAAAGTAAAAACAAATGTAATTTTATTTTAATTCAGGCTGTAATGCGCTTTTCCAATTTTTTCTCCAGATCTTCTAGATTTCTTTTTCAATTGAAAAGATTCAATTGAGTTATTTCCACCCAGGCAGCATGACAAACAAAACAAAAATAAATCAACCAAATATGTCGCTCCTATCGTCAATTATGATCGAAAATGCATACAAAAATTATGATTTTTGCAATTTCTCCGAATTTTTCGACTTTTCTTTGTAATTGTCTCGATTTTTTTTCCTGTAAACTTTTCCAAGACCATAACGATAAAACAAACAAAGAATTGTCCATATCCATCGTTCGAATCGTGAGTTCATACAAAAATCCCCAGACGGCCGGTCGTTTTGGTGCGGACGAAGAGCAGTGGCCTTCCGCTGCTGTACCGAAACCGCATTGGAGCGGTAGTTGGTTCGATTCCAACGCTCAGATGGAATTGGATTGTTTTTCTTTCTTTCTTCTGTGTGCTTACTTCCTAAATGTTTGTGATTGTTTCTAGGAAAGAGTGTAAAATCCGACAACGAATTTCCCCTCAGTCACGCCAGTTAAAGGCTGGGTAAGGCCGGATGCCTTCTGAGAAGTGTTCTACGTTGGTCACTCGCCAGTTGGTACGTTTCCTGATAGACTTATGGGTAGGTACATAACCAAGGGTTTATAGCATGAGGTGGGTGCTAGCCTGGGTTTGTCGGAAGCTGATGACCGTGGTTCGGAACCCACGTTAAGCTGTAGGTCCAGTCGCTAAATAGCCTAGTTGCTGATGCGCCTCTAACCCTAACACTTTACCTTTTTTTTTGGTTCAGACGTTCTCAAGTAATGCACTTCATATTTGTTTGGCAGATGGTTGATTCCACGGGTTATTGGAGAACTTCCAAGATGTGATATCGGCCACCAACTCATTGACGAAGAGTAAGGAGAATGAAGGAGCAGATCCGATCCCTTATTGGCAATGGATCTGGATGCCTGTTGTCAGGATGGAAGACAATTTGGTTCATTTTACACGTCTTTGATGTAGTTGGTTTTGTTTTGAACGAACAGCTTTCCATATCTTATCGAAATTGCTGAGGCGTCGTATGATAGTGAATTGGTGACGTTGAAATCTTCAGCCGACAATCCTGATTGTGAAAATCCGATGGTCGACCTCCTTAATTTGATCCTTGGCCTTCATTTATCCTCTAAGCTGGTGTCACCTGATCTGAAGCGGGCAAACTATTCCTGACATTGTTTTTCGCTGATTGTCCCCTTACCAAAAAATTCGTTGAAATCAGGAAAAGACTATGCCGCTTTCGGTGTGGTAGAGCATACGCATTTTTATCAACTAAACATAGAAGACATTTTTTATGAAAATAGGCAAACAAAGTGCCGATTTTCATAAGCAAAAAACGCGCATAATTAAATCACCGATAATTATATATCAATTTAATATGATATTTATGAAGTATGATTCGGTTGACGATGCCCTAAATGAATAAAATTGAAGTTAGAGGTATTACAAAGTACATACATACATAGTACGAGTACTCGAATCCGAGATTATTCTTTTAACATACAAGATTAGTTGGTGTGTACTCTTCTGTGGCTGAAGAGACCTATAAGAGATTAGATGATATGACTTCATTACCGAAATTCGAACTGGCCAGGAAACGGGATGTATCTGTTTCTAGGCATCGGTCATCGATACTGATGAACTACTTGTCTTCATTGGGTTTTGTTGGAGGTAATCATCTCCCAATGATGACTAGCATTAACGCTCATTAATATTTCATGAAGAGTATAATTTTAACGAAATTTCTCACCACCTTGTCTACGTTCACCTGAGATCCGTTCGCCATATAATATAAACTTTTCTAGACGATGGTCGTCCAGCCTGGCCACATGCCCCATCCAATGTAGAACCTCAAGAACCTCTATCGACAAACATTTTGCCTCGCTGAGAACTTCTATCTGTTGTAAAATACTTTTAAATACACATTATACAAGGTGCGCCTCATGCAAAACAGGACTTAAAAAAACACATATATTTATTTTTCGGCAAAAATAATTATTGTTATTCAAAATAGTGTCCTTGTGCGTCAATATAACGTTTTGCACGGTCAATTAGGTTGACAAATGAATTTTTGAGCTCGGCCAAAGATATGTCCTTCAAGATGGCGGTCGACGCCTTTTGAATGGCTTCAATGCTTCAGGGAACAAAATCAGGCGAGTATGGTGAATGATTAATAGTAAAAAATGCCATATTTGTTAAAAAAATTAGTGATGAGCATCAAGCGATGGGACGGTTCATTATCGTGCAACAAGCGCCATCTGCCTTGTTGACAGTACTGTAGCTGCAAACGACAAATACGCGGCAACAGACGCTTCATAACTCCACGATAAAACACAACATTGATCGTTTGACAAGGTGAAACGAACTCCTTTTGCACAATTCCCTCGGAATCGTAGAAACAAATCAACTTTGTTTTGAAATTGACTGCTCGAGACGGCTTTTCTTCGGATCTGGTTTGCTCGGGTGCTTCCATTCCATTTCCATTTCCATTCGGAGCATTTTTTGTTGGTCAATATTTGTGGAACAAAGCGTGCACAAACCTTGTCTCAAATGATCGGTCAAAATGCGATGAATTGAATCTTTGGACATGTTTAATTCGATTTTCATATATCGCAACAAAGATTTTAGCTGATTTTTTATAAATTCAGGCCCAATTTCAATGTCACTTTGGGTAACCACGGAATTTTTAGGACCAGAATGTTCGTCGTCCTTGATGTCACCCTTCTGTCCTCACGTTCTGTGAATCGTTTTAAAACTCGTGGACTCTGCCACGGGACAAACAATCCTCACCATACACTTGTTTTATTAATTGAAATGTTTAGGTGAATGTTTTACCAAGTTTAAAACAAAACTGAAAAATTCGCTCGTTCTTCTATGTTCGTTTTTGGACCGATGGCATTTCGACACACTGATACCTTAGGTGCGATAACTTGGGATCTAATGATCCGAATGTCATGAAATTTTGTCGGAACGTCAGTAAAAACGTCAAAAGATGGGGCCATTAGAAACAGCTATTTTTAAAAGCTTAAAAGTGTTTTCCGTGAGACACACCTTGTAAAGAAGCTTTAAAGGATTTAATTTCGGGGAATATACAAAACAAGTTAGATTCAATCTTAAAGAATTCTTCCCTTTCATGGTAGGAAAATAGGCTGTTGAATTTAAACTTGGTCGTATATCTATTAAAGTTGACGAACGTTCGGGCTCCCAAAAATCGCTGCGACCTACAAAATTGCCATAAAAATCCACAATGTTGTAGTAAATGGTCATGTTCAGCAGATTTTAAGTTTATATTTTGTATATGAAAATGCTTTCCGCTCGGTGGGTGCCGCATTTAGCAGTTAACCAAAGACGCATTTGAATGAACATCTAATGACTTATTTAAATATGATTCTGCTGAGTTTCCTCGCCGTTTTTCAAAAGTAGATAAAACATAAATACGTCATTACACATCAGAGATGAAGAGCAGTCCAAACAATAGGTAAGAGCAGATGAAAGTCCACCAAAAGAAGCGAAAACGATTCCATCTGTAGGCAAAAATAATGGATTATCTGGGATCCCATAACATTTCATTACTCAGATAATTAGAAGAAATTGCCCTTTAACACAACATGCACCTGCACACACATTTGTTGTTGCTGCAATACCTCTGATCTACGCTTTGAAGTGCTTTCCCATGCGCCGTGTTCATTGGTTTGGCTCGCATAGATTACTCCCGCCACCCAAACTTGATGAAATGACTTGCTGGATGAAGATATACTTCAAGTAATGAGGTCAAAGCTGAAACAACCGCTTATTTTAAAGAGGTTCGAAATTACGTTACACGGATGGTTTTATAAAATTGAAACGTCATTGGTCTAAATGTAGAATAACTTGTGGTTTCTTTGTCAACTCTTCGAATGACCCTCTTATTTGTAGATAGATTCACTCATAAAAGCGTCAGTGAGACATTTCTAGGCGAGTTTTTGTTATTCACCCATGAACAAAAAAAATTCACGGAACAAACAATATTTTCTCCAGACAACTACAAGTAAAAACGTTTAAGACATATCACAAAAAATTCAATGTTTATGATGAAATACAAACAATCTATTGGGTAGAAAACGAGAACTTCTTGTGATCGGATAAATCGGATAATTTCAAAAAATATGATGCAATTGAAGAGCAATATTGTTTTACGCATCCTTCAGTAAAATTAAATTCGGTTTAATAGAATTTTATAGAATATGTATATATATATATATATATATATATATATATATATATATATATATATATATATATATATATATATATATATATATATATATATATATGTATATATATATATATATATATATATGTATATATATGTATATATATATATATATATATATATATATGTATATATATGTATATATATACATATATATATATATATATATATATATATATATATATATATATATATATATATATATATATATATATATATATATATATATATATATATGTATACATATATATGTATATATATGTATATATATATATATATATATATATATATATATATATATATATATATATATATATATATATATATATATTGTGCTATTTATTTGTTTGGGGCTTAAGATTTTTCTTTCTCTCTTTTAAATCTCCTAGATGTTTTCTTTCTATTTAAAATGACCGTTTCTACGCTATAATATAATTCTGGCTTAATAACCGTGTTCAGTTTTTTTGTTTTTAGAAATGCATTTTTTGTAGTAAATATTTTGTATAAGTCTCAATGCAGTTGCCATTTTTTGACATCTACCCTCATTGGCCGCTTTTTCCAATCCCTTTTCCATTATTATAATATTTGAATTGAAAGACTGGTCTGATGTTACCATATTTTGTTTTTAGAAATAGTGTTCTTAGTCTGTTGCAGGTCATGTATTGCGTCTTTTCAAAGGAAATTTGGAGTCTTACCTTTTGTGCTGTTTCTTTTAGTATTTTAATCTGTTTTTGTGCCGTTAATATAGCTTGCTAGATCATCCGCAAACGCTAGACAATCAATTTTGATGTTAGTTCTCCCCAGTTTAATGGGCTGATCAATATTCAGGGCCGACTTTTTTTTACGCCAGTCCAGTATTACTTTTTCTAGAACACAGTTAAATAAGAGTGACGAGAGTCCATCCCCTTGTCTCACTCAAGTTTTAATTTCGAAGGGCTCTCACATGTCACCCATGAATTTAACTTTTGACTTTGTGTTAGTTAGTGTTGCTTTAATAATTGCCAGCGTTTTCAGATCTAGTCCTTGTTCTTTCAAGATTTGGAATAAAGATTCGCGGTCAATAGAATCATATGCTTTTTTGAAACCCACAAATGAACAGACGAGATTTTTATTGTACAGTTTTTGATATCTTAGGATCAATTGAATCTAGGATCTGTTCCACGCAAGGTCTGCCCGGTCGAAAACCTACTTGATATACACCAATTTTAGGTTCTAACTGTCCCTGTGCTCTGTCTAGTAGACATTGAGATAGAATTTTGTAACAAACTGGGAGAAAAGATCTCTATAGTTTTGTTTACATGCGTTCTATCCCCTTTTTTTTATGTAGTGGATGGATTATAGCATCTTTCCAATCTTCCGAAATCCGTTCGGTTCACGATACTTCTTGTAGAATTTTGGTTATTTCCTTGATTGTACTTGGACCAGCGGATTTCAAAAGTTCAGGAGTGATTCCATGTTCACCAGAAGCTTTGTTATTTTTAAGTCGCTTGATTTGCCTAATTATTTCATCTTTTATATATATATATATATATATATATATATATATATATATATATATATATATATATATATATATGATGGACCAAGGCAATCCTGGAGTGGATACCGCTTGATCGCAAACGTCCGCGAAGAAGACCGAAAGCACGATGGACTGATGACATCGTTAAGTATATTGGACCCGAGTGGCAGAGGAAAGCCCAGGACCGTGAAGGTTGGAAGCATGCTGAAGAGGCCTTCATCCTACAGTGGATCGATACGGGCTGATGATGATGATGATGATGATGATATATATATATATATATATATATATATATATATATATATATATATATATATATATATATATATATATATATATATATATATATATATATATATATATATATATATATATATATATATATATATATATTCCAGTATACCTCGCCTAAGGTACTAGTCGGGTCACGGGTGGTGGATAGTGTAAGTTTCATTAGATATTATTGGACAGCTGCGAACATCTCAAAATAAGCAGCTCCGAACCAAGGCAAAAACTAATTCCACTTAGCGTCTAAATTGTATCAAGCGGTTATGTGGTCAGCGCTTGCACACCAGTGGTGCAGCTTACATTTAAATTCTGGAATTCTCCAGTCTTAACCTCTGAACCGTCATAGTTCAAACATTTAATTCAAAGTAAAAGATTAAGCGTTCTAGTAATTACAAAAATACCCCAGGAGGTAAACAATCCTCAGCCAGCTTTGCTGGTACAAGCATACTTTCGGATTCTGGGGTGTCCGGGCTTAAACGCAAAATCTTTCAGAGGGAGTCGGAGACCTCTGGCCAACGTCTGAAACCGAAAACAAACATTTTCTTTGGAACGGTAAATATCAACTCTCTTCTGCGGCCAGGAAAACTACACGAATTGGGGCGAACATTAAATCAGCAAAAAATCCAAATTTTAACAAAGAAACCAGGTTGACAGATAATAACACCTTGGACTTCGGCAACTACAGACTTTTTAAAAGAAAACTGGACAAACTCACCACATCTCGGTGTTGCTTTCGCTACCTCAAAAACCATTCTTGGTTCTATAACTATTGTCCAGCCAGTAAATAATCGACTTATGACACTATCCCTCAAGTGTGCTAACAAAAACTATACATTAATCAATGCACACCTCCCAGTTAACGAAGAAAATAAATCTAATCCTGAAAAAGTAAATAAGTCCTGGGAAATTCTGGAAAAGACTAATTCTAAAATTCCTTCTAATCATGTAAAAATCCTATTGGGTGATTTCAATGCTTAACTAGGGAAAAAAAGAAAGTACAGAAAAACAGTCGGCAGTTTTTCCACTCACAAATAGACTAACCATAATGGCAGAAAATTGGTTGAACTATGTTCGCAGTTTAATCTAAAAATAATGTCAACCTATTTTAAGAAGAAAATAACAAAACAAAAGACTTGGGTGTGCCCAAACACATACATGGGTGAATTTCAAATTGATCATGTTGCCATTTCGTACCCCAATTATAAAGAGATTTCGAATGTTCAAATCAGAAAAGGAGCTAAACATAGACACGGATCACTACTTAACTAGAATCAAACTTAGCTTAAAACCCCGAAATCGTATTCAAAAGAGAGTGCTAATCCCAAAGTTCGAGCCTACGAAGATATAACCGACCTTAACAAAACATCTCGATAAACAACCAGCACAGAACTGACAAGAACTGAAACAAAAAATTATTAAGACAGCCTAAAGTTGGTCCCTTTACAAAAACGTTGAAAACATTCGTGGTGGGATCAAGTTTACGAGCAAGCAGTATTAAGCCGAAGTAAAGATTTCAAAGAGTGCAACAGTCAAAAAACAGAAATAAACTGTAACATCTTTTTGGAAGTAAGAAAAGAAACGTCGAAGCTAACTAGATAATCTAAAAGAAAATATGAAAACAATCAACTTAATGAAATAGAAAAAGATTTCCAAAAAAATAACACCCGAAATTTTTACAAAACATTTACAAACATTTTACAAACAAAACTAAGTTAACAGGCTATCAATTCCAAAGTGTTCGCTTCCAAAAGGAAAACGGACAATTGACTCTAAATAATCAAGACAATTGCAAAGAACTTGCGAAATATTTTGAAGAACTACTAAGCTGTCCTGAGCTTTTAAACAAATTACCAACACTAAACCCTAAACAAACATACCCAGATTCATTACCACCAAATGAAGATGAAATAATTAGGCAAATCAAGCGACTTAAAAATAACAAAGCTTCTGGTGAAGATGGAATCACTGCTGAACTTTTGAAATCCGCTGGTCCAAGTACAATCAAGGACATAACCAAAATTCTACAAGAAGTATGGCGAACCGAACGGATTCCGGAAGATTGGAAAGATGCTATAATCCATCCACTACATAAAAAAAAGGATAGAATGGATGTAAACAAAACTATAGAGGGATATCTTTTCTCCCAGTTTGTTTCAAAATTCTATCTCAATGTCTACTAGACAGAGCCAGGGACTGTTAGAACCTAAAGTAGGTGAATATCAAGTAGGTTTTCGACCGGGCAAGCGGCCAATGAGGGTAGATGTCAAAAAATGGCAACTGCATTGAGATTTATACAAAATATTTACAACAAAAGTGCATATCTAAAAACAGAAAAACTGAGACATTACAACACGGTTATTAAGCCAGAATGTCCATATAGCGTAGAAATGCTCATTTTAAATAGAAAGACAACATCGAGGAGATTGAAAAGAGAGAAAGAAAAATCATAAGAAAAATCTTAAGATACAAAAAAATAAATAGCACAACATACCGACTAGAAAACTAAGAAATTAAACAATATAGAGATATACATACCGATATGAGAAAAAGAAGACTTGAGTTTTACGGACACATAAAATGGATGAATCCTTGTAGGCTGACTAGACAAATAGTTGAATTTTATGAAAATAAGCGTAGAGCTAAAGTAGAAAGAAAAAAAGAAGACCTAAAATCAGCAGATATTACACATAGTGAAATCCAGGATAAAAACTGTTACAAACACAAGGTTAACGTTTGTGAGGTTGGCCAGAGAGAAAAATGTAGGAAGACCGGAACAACTTCGTCTGAAGAAAAGAAAAAACCTCATAGTGAAATAATGAAATTAGTATGGCACAAAGGAAGGCTAACAACAACAAACACCTCTAACTCTACTTCGCTTGGTCGACCAGAGCCCACACGGATATATATATATATTATATATATATATATATATATATATATATATATATATATATATATATATATATATATATATATATATATATATATATATATATATATTAAGTAAATTATGTTCCAAATTATCAGAGAAAAACAACAATAATTTGAAAATATTTTAAATATTTCATAGTATTTTTTTTTCAAAAATAACTTGGTCAGCAAATGGGTAAATTAAATATGGATGATAGTAGTAAATATACAACAGAAAACGTTCCGAATACATAAAAAACCCCAATAAAATAAAACCGATTTCAGAGTAAAAATATGTAACCTAAATTTGAACACTAATTTCACAAGAGATAAATAATAAAATGGAGAAAATAGAAGTATTAACCGATATCAGAGATAATCAAGAAGACGCACCCCGTATATAGCCACCATAATCAATAAACTAAAGCAATAAAACGTAGCAGGAGCTGACGATATTAATAAGATGGTTTTCAAATGTGGCGGTCAAATATTATGGAGAAAACTGCATAACCTAACGGGAAATATCTGAAAAAGGAAAACATACAAAAAAAATGGAGAACTTGATTAAAAACACCGATCTTTAAAAAAGGGGTCCATATATCCTGTGATAATTAAAGAAAAATAAAGCTCTAAAATATAGCCCACAATATGTTGTCCACAAAAATCATGTTGTCAACAAAAACATGCATTTTGAAATCATCAATCGCTTCTTCTGGCGACGACAATCGTTGACCATGTAGTTCTTCACGGATGAAAACAAAAAGAAATCATTGGGTGCCAAGTCAGGAATGTACAGCGGATGACCTATCAATTCGATGTTTTAACAGATCAAATATTGAGTTGTTCGGTCCAATGTGTCAGAGCTCGCGTTATCATGAAGTGAAAAATGATCCTTCGTCGCTGGTTGGTTTTTCTTATTTCTTTAAAGACTTGTGGCAAACGAATGGTTGTGTACCATTCAAAATTGAGCGTTCTATGATTGTTTAGTGGCACTGTAGTCAGATGCCCGTTTATCCCCAAAAAAACAGGCGACTATTTGCTTTGAAGTGTTTCTTGCGTAAACAACTTTTGTTGGGTTTGGCTTATTTTGAAAAACCGATACAGTCAACTGATGCTTAATTTCGAGTTGATATGCATAGATCCAAGATTCGTCACCTGTGTAGATGTTATACACGGCTTTTGACGCACCACGGTTGTATTTTTTGAGCGTTTCTTTGCATCAATCGAGACGACCCTTTTTATGAACGATTGTCAAATTATGTGGAATCCAACGCGCACATTTTTTTAACGGCTAAATGTTCATGTAAAATCTTGTGTATGCTTGACATACTAATGCCCAAGGATGCCTCAATCTCACGGCATGTTACATGACGATCTTGCTTTTTCAGTTCGTGCACAGTATGGTTTCTAGCTCATCTGATTTTGGACGACCTTCTTTAAATTCGTCCGTGAGCGAACGACAACTACGATTGAAATAACTAAACCAGTGATATACAGTGAGTTTAGTTGGTGCTTCATCTCCAAAAGTCGAAGTGAGTTGATCGATGTATTGCTGTTGAAATAATCCACATCGAAAGTCGTAGTAAATCATAGCACGAAAATTTTTATGAGTTAAATTCCCTTTCTTGACTGAGACAAAATTTTAAATATAAAAATAAAATAGATAAAATCATTAAACAACACAAATAGTATCCATATAACAAAACGTTCTGAGTACGTATAAGTCAACAACATTGTTGCCAATTCCGGATACAAAAATAGCAATTCTTATATTTAGTAGCATATTCGAAGTAGTCCGGGAGACATTAATCAACTATGATATCTTAGAAACTCGGCATGTGATGATATGGTTCTAAAAGGAAGAAACTGGTGGAACAAGGTGTTGCGAGATAAAAAGTATAAACCAAGCAAAAGCAATATATTTGCTATTTTATGAAACAAACAAAATTATATCTGTAGATTTGAAAAGCACGAAAGTAAGGCTGTTACACCACATAAATGTTGTGGCTTCTAAAAAAGAGCAATGAAACAGTAAGAATCTTGGAAGATTTCAAAGAAAAACAGTTAAGTCCAAAACCAGAAAAGCCTAAGAAGATGAAAACATAGCAAGTCCTAAAGGCGCAAATATTTCGATTGGCATTAGAGAGTTCTAATTAATTTCATTGGCATTTAATTAATTTTGCTGGCCAAAAGGCCTCTATGGAAGATTTATGAATCTCTCAAAAATATGTTTAATTTTCGCTAATTGTTAATTAACAATAAGGTAATAGCAACAGTTTACTCACAAGATTATGTAATAATCGGTTACAATTAAGTAATACCTTTGTAAAATCAACCCTTTCGTCTAACTGGGAATGTTAAATATTGAAGTAAAACAAAAATATTAAGTATCACGGCTCTTAATAGGCAAACTTCATTTTCATTAAAAATTTTCAAATTTGTACACTCGTGAAGTGATTACCAAGGAATAATATTTAAACAGAGCAAAAAACTTACTTTTTACTTTAATGTAATGCTATTATAGAATGAATTATAATTTAAAGAAGTTACAGACTAAAGTAAAACGCTATTTCATTTTATTCTAGTATGTTGTTCAACTAATTATTTTTTCTCGTGGGACGGTCCTTATGGAAGACTTATGAACCTCTCAAAAATGTGTTAACTCTCTCGTTTAACTGGGAATATTAAATATTGAAAGAAAATAAAAAGATTAAATATTACGGCTCTTAATAGACAAACTTCATTTTCATTCATCAATATTTTAAAATATGTACACTCGTGAAGTGAATGAATGCTAAAAGAAAAATATTTAAATAATGTAAAATACTTGCTCTGTACTTTAATGTAATGTTATTATAGAATGAATAATAATTTCTAACAAAATTGAGCAAGATGATTTGTGATATTTCTCATTCGTTAAAAAAAAAGTTATTTTCAAGATTTTGTATTACAATGTGTTTTAGTTTCAGTTACCGGGAATATTAAATATTGAAGTAAAATAAAAATATTAAATATAGCGGCTCTTAATAGGCAAATTCCATTTTCATTCATCAACATTTTCAAATTTGTACAGAAGTGAAGTGATTGAATGACCAAAGAAGAATATTTAAATAATACAAGATACCTTGCTTTGTACTTTAATGTGAAGCTATTATAGAATGAATGATAATTTCTAAAGAAATAACAGAAAACAAAATTGAGCAAGACGATTTGTGATATTTCTCATTCGTTAATAAACTGTACTTGAAAAAAAAACTTTATGTACTTATAATATCAATTTCATATTGATTATAAAATTCGAATTATACATAAAAATAATCATAGAAACAACAGTATAAATTTATAGAACATTTATTATGACAAAAAATGAATATACATAAATTATATACTTTCTTATTTTGAAATTTAAAAGTTGCACATATTCATCGATTTAATATACTTATACAAATTCCAAGTATATTAAGAACATCACATTATATTTGAATATAAATTTACATCTTTACAGATACTTTACACTTTTTACATCTTCACCGTACATAAAGAGATATATAAAAAATAATACGAAACAAATGATTCCAAACGAGAAATACAAATTTTAATTGCCCTTTCAGTATCATGTAACTCGTTTAAATTTTGTTTTCTTAATTTATTAAAGATTTTCAACTTTTAAATGACTTACATAATTTGAACTAGGACATAAACCAAAAACAGATCAGACTCTTGGTGAGATTTCCGAAATCGTTCTAAAGTACAGTTTCCACTCGGACATCCTTGCCGACAATATCACGCATTCAAGAACGAACTTCCTTTTGTATATACAGGGCGTTGTGTATAATCGAATATATACAGCACAACTATGTTTAAAGAGAAAATTATTTACGTCAATGTATTCGAGGTCACAAATGTAATTGTCTCTAAGCAAGAGGATACTGTCACAAACTCGTCGTCCCGGCGGATGTGTGGTACAGAGAGGGGCTGTTGTAGTAGTCATTTCCTAATGACGTATGGTGGATGGCGTTGGGCAGCGGATTGAGAGTGTTATATCCAGCATACTGCATATCAGCATACATCTTAATATCGGACTTACTTTCAGCCGGCAGTAACCTGGTGATGGAGAACGGATGATTCGATGGTGTATATCCAGTAGGTTCTTGTTTTAGATGATGATTCATAGATCCGTGATGTAACATAGCTTGGTGTTCACTCAACGCCAAATGGTTGTTTCGATTGATCATAGCAGATAACTCCTCGTGCGACATACTTTGGTGATGTTGCTGGTGCATGTTTAATTCGTTCGTATTAAGAAGATTCATTTGATCCACGTCGAGCTTTCCAGGATGGATGTTCATCATCGAGCTCAGATTGTTTTCGGTTTTTTCCAAATTGTGAGATTTATCCTCGCTATTGTGCAATGGAGTCTTCTTACCCGAACTGTTACTGTTGTCCATACTGTGCGACGGACTCTTGTGAGCTTGTCGAAGCATTTCTTTCTTCTCATCTTTGAATCGCTTCTGTCTGCGCAAATAACACCCGTTTTCGAACATGTTTCCTGAATCTGGATGCAAGCTCCAGAACGAACCTTTGCCCGGCTTATCGGGTGTACGCGGAACTTTCACAAAACAATCATTGAACGAAAGAGAATGCCGAATCGAATTCTGCCATCGTTGTTGATTCTGTCGATAAAACGGAAACAGGTCCATGATAAACTGGTAGATCTCCGATAATGTTAGCATTTTCTGTGGACTGTTTTGAATGGCCATGGTTATCAGCGAGATGTATGAATAGGGAGGTTTTGCGTGGGTATACGATCTTCGATAAGGTTTTTCAGTTCGTACCCTTTGTAACGCCGAATTTGGTGATGTATCTCCACCTCCCAGATCGCCTCTGCTGATTTGCGAGTAATTTGTCATTCCTGACATAGTAGTTCCCATACAGGAGGCCATATTAGAAATCGGAGATCCTATGGCGGTATAGCCGAGCTGCGGGGAATCATTTAAATTCTGCGGCCGCTGATGGATCCTCGAATTCATTGCCATATTATTTGACATATCCGCAGATAACATTCCAGACCCAAACATCGGCGCCTGAGGCGAACAATTCATGGAGGCCATCGGTACACAGGACATCGAATTCATCGAGTACGTAGGTGTCATGGGGGTCATTGCGTTGCTCGATGTCGACATACTGGTCACGTCGGGATACAGCTTTTGCGTAAGCATCTTTAGAACATTGCACACTGGTTTTCACTATTGCACTAAACGATATTTTTTGAGGGGTTGAAAAATCACTGGATAACTAGGTCTTTACGCGCACTTGTTATTCGAAACAATCAATTCGATCTTAACTTGTCGACGGAGGTTTTGTTTCATTGTTTACATCACGAACGGTTTCACAAACAAGTTAACACTTTAGGTATTCCAAACCTGCACTGATTGGAAAAACAAATACTCCTCGCAGCCTGTTTACTTAGATACTACAAGCCGATGTGAAGTACCAAGAGCTTTAGGTAGTCAAACACAGGGTCGTGAGGGGAGGGCGATCGCCATAGCGATCTATGGACCAATCAGATACAAAACCACGCCATCGTCATGGCTACGCAACTTTGAAAACGATCTCCTATTGGAAGCGCTCCATGAACACTCCGTGGAAATATTTAGGTTGGCGACACGCCTACTGCGGTGACGCCACTATCGTCTGACGGGCGAACTAACAATTCTAATTCAACGACGTGTGGCTTCATCTCGATTCTTAGAAATGTACCGTATAGTACAAAGTTTTTTTTTTGTTTTTGTTTCTAAATTTTAATGAAGATGGGCCTCGGTTGCATTATACAGTGTTATAATTATTGCGCATCTTGGTTTCGCCCCCCAAATGGATAAAATTGTTCCCAGCGAAATAATAAGAAAGGTAATTTTGTAAATAGTGTTTTGATAAAGTGAAAATTTAGTTATCTCGGAATGTCCCAGGTTTTAAATTATCATTAATATATTTACGCATTTCTCCCAAAAAAATTGATATGCTACAGGGCCACTTTTAGTTAAATGTTATTAGATGTTTGAATTATAAGAACTTTGGAACAGCCTAATATTAATAAATAGTGGTTCATTTATAACATTTTACTAGGTTTGAACAGTTTAGGTGAAAAATTTATTTATGAAAATATTTTTACCGTCGGAAAATTTACAGCTTCATTTTAACTTCGCATAATAAACTTTATTTTAATGCAACCACTTTTTTTTGGTTATACTGGCTAAGAATATTAACTATTATTATATATTTATTGGTGACATTAACTATAGAGTGTGAAACGTTAACAATAAAGGCAAATATAAATAAATAAATACGTCATTTAGAGGTAAATGTATCTTAAACTATAATAAAGATATATTTTTCAATTTTTCTGCTTGAATAAAACAGGTCAAAAACGGCATAGGTACTAATAATTTTTATAACTAACCTCTTGCACAGAGAATTACAAAAATGTAAGTGTCTTAACATTTTGGTTTATCGTCGGAGAACAATAACATATTATAAAGTACGAAACCACCAGTACAATTTGTTCAAGTCAATTATAAGAAATCAACTGTATTTTCAAACATAACTTCTTTTAAAAGGATACGTAAAATACGTGTTTTCAAATATGCGGTGAAGAAAATGTAAGATAAAATATTGAAGTACTATTACATCACCAAACAGTTATATTTTGGTGTGATTATGCACAGAACGAGTTTTTACTTAGTCAGTAGTTAACGATTAGCGTCAAAAGATTTTTTAAAGGATAACCATTTGTAAAGCACCAAGAGGCGTAGAGTGACATTATTTTCAAAGTATAATGGTAATTATTCAAGTTTCGCATGAAATAAAAAAAAATAAACAGACATTTTATGTAATTCAAAATTTAGTTTTCTCTGTTGAAAGATCCCTTACTTATCATGTAAAACTAAATTATAATTCTCATATATATTTATTCAATACTTAAAAATCAATTTAACCTGAACGAAATTTAGAACAATCTTATATTTTTTAAAAGATCACTTCGTTATATTCGTATAAAAGATAAAACAGTAAAAGTATATACAGTAACAAATCACTTTTTCTAAATTTTCTTTATTTTATTTTTAGCGTTTAGCGTTTATTAATTTTTTAGCGTTATAACAATACCAACTACAACTGATTGTCAACAAAATTATACTGTTTTTAAAGCAATATAAAGTTCAATAAACCATAGTTCATAGGTAATTTTGAGTGTTTTGTATAGTATCAATTATAATATGTGAAGCCTGCAAATATCTTGCAATTTATTCTACGAATGTGCTTGTTGTATCACATGATATATTTGTCCATTCTCAGAGTATTTTTTATCCACTAAATGCCATCAATTCTCAATAGGATTAATATCCGGTGATTGAGGAGCTATAATCAACCTTCCTCTGACATTGTAGAGTAGCCATTCCTCCATAACCTTTACCATATGCTTCGAATCGTTGTCTTACTGGAAGCTGAAGATATCCCTGGTACCTAATTTCGAAGTGCTTTCGAACAAATTTGCTTGCAGTATATCGACATACTTCTGAGCATTTAAGATTAATAGAAGATTATCTATCCAAAATCTTACAGACGACAGTCTTAGAACTTTAACTTATTATAAAACGAAATTTATAAATAAAGTGTTTGAAAAATTTTTTTTTTGATAGCTAATCTGGTACAAATTTAGCAGCTGTGTTATGTCCTCGTTTTAGTATTTGACAAACCGAATAATTATCATTTGTAGAAACGATAACATACAGTACCGAATAACGAATATTATTTGTTCAAGTCAATTATAAGAAACCAATTGTATTTTCAAACAAAATTCGCTTTAGCGATGAGGTGTATTGTTTTTTAAAGGGCTTGTTAAATATACAAAATATACGTATATGCGATGAAGAAAATATAAAAGAAACTGTTAAAGTACCATTATATTTAATTCGTATTTTTTTAGATGGCAAAACGATTACCGTTAAAAGATTTTTTAAGGGATAACCATTAGTAAAGCATCAACAGGCGGACAGTGATATTAATTTCAAAGTATAATAGTAATTATTTAAATTTCACATGAAATAAAAAAATATTTCGTTTCTCTTTACTCATATCTGTTTTCCTTTTCATTAAAAGATTCCTTATTTATATAATCTCATGTAAAACTAAATTATACTTATCATATATATTTGATCAATACTTAAACCTGAACGAAATTTGGAATCAAACATTTTTGATTACTTGGAAATAGAATAAAAAAAACTCTTTCGTTATGTTTATATAAAAAAGAGATTAGTATAAAGTATATTCAGTAGGGGAAAAAGTATTTGAATAAACCGATTGATCTAAACTCGCTTTATTTTAATACCTTTGAGTTTTTTAACGTTTTATCAATACGAACTATAACTGATTGCGAATAAAATTATACTGGTAATTAAAACAAAATATAAAGTTCAATAACTAATAGTTTATGGCTAACTTTCAGTATTTTATACGGTAATAGGCTGCAACCGTCTTGGCATTGATTCTACAAATATTCTTGTTGTATCACTTATTATAATTGTTATATATCGATTATTTGGATTTTTTGGATTAACGGGCGTTATATTTAAATTAAAGCATTTGCCATCTATAGCTATAACATTTTCCCATTTTTCGGTCAATAAAAGAATTCCATGTTTGTAGAAGTCAATATTTTTAGAAGCGGTCCACGAATTCACCCAATAGTTCATAGTACATAAGACCTTTCTGATCCCACCAGATGCACAGCATAAGCTTCTTTCCATGAATATTTCGTTTCGGCGTTGGTGTCGATGTTTCACTTGGCTTAACTATTTCTTTTCTTCGCTTATGATTGTTATAATAAATCAACATTTCATTACGAGTAACAATTCGATACAAAATTAACTTCCTTTTATATCTTTCAAGCAACATTTCGCATGTGGTTAAACACTTTTCTTGTTGTCTTTCAGTCAATTCATGCGGTACCCAATTTCCTTCTTTCTGAAAGAATCCAAATTGGTGTACACGTTTCCCAACAATTGTTGGATCAATATTTAATGCATTTGACATGCATTTGATACCTGCATCGAGTAATACTTTCAATTCTGCATCTTCATTTTTTTTTGGTCGGCGTGGACATTCTTTTTCTTTCACATCAAAATCACCACTTTTGAAACGTTTACACCAATTTTCACAAGTCCTTTCGTTAGGAGCATGTTCTCCATAAGCTTCTACAAGCAAACAATGATTTTCAGCAGCAGTTTCATCCCGATGAAAGAATAAAATTAAAGCTACTCGCAAATGCTGTTTTAGTATTTGTTATAAATTTCGACATTTTCAATGCAATATAAACATAAGATCTTTACACGGAAACTCACTGTCATACTAAATTTTATAGGTTATGGTCAATACCTTAACACACAATAGTTCCAGTTTTAGCATGTGTGCATAAACAAATACGTCATCTCATGTAAAATCGAAAAAATTACCAAACCAAGTCTAATTATTTTTCTATTCTAAGAGTACTACACTAAATGCTATAGATTTCTCAATATGATCAATATCCGGTGATTGAGGAGGTATAATCAATTTTTCTGACATCGTCAAGTAGCTATTCTTCTGTAACCCTCAGCTCGGGCTTCAGGGCGTTGTCTTGCTGGAATCTGGAGATATTTCAAGATCATTGAATTTTAGATCATAATTTCGAATCGCTTTCAAACAAACGTTCTTGCAGTATGTTCATATACTGTGCAATACACTGCGCATACAGTGCAATCACACCACCGTGCAAATGGGAATGTTTCGGGGATCCAGCGCCGACCTATTTTTTTTCTTCACACATTTTTATAGTCAAGAACCAAATCTGGAGCTCTTTTCCTTGTTTTCCTGGCTGATTAAAGGATTCCGTCCGGTCCCTCTCCCATATATATCCGAAATTTACAATAAAATCAGAAAAACAACGTCATTGGCCCTACTTCTTGACTTATTGACAAATTAAGTCATTTTTTTATAATAAATTTAACAATTTTCTCTGAATTCTATAGTGTTTTTAATCGTCCTCTCCTCCCTTCATTTGGAATGTAACCAGTCCTTTCAGTTCTTTATTTGGTAATATATTGCGATTTCTATTCAAATTGACAATTTCCACATATCCATCCTTTCCGCAAAAGCCATCCCTCGACTTTTTCTAGCCATTATTATTATAACATTAACATTCACTTTATAACTAATTAAAATTAATTAAATTTGTTTGTTTTTGTGTATCAAAGTATATTTATTATATTTAAAACGAATTAAATTAGCAAAACCAACCATTCAAATATTTTTTTCCACTGAAAACTGGTATTTTATTAAACACGTTTTGAAAACTTTATATTCTGCTTTGTTATAAAATTGAATGCAGTTAAAATAAAGAAAATTGCGAAAATCCGTTTGTTTAAATACTTTATTTCCCATAACCATAAAAATAATAAGTAAACATTTGTCTCTTATAATAATTTATGTGTATCGTTCTTTAATAAATAATTTAACTCTACTATTTATATACTTGTTAGATTCATGCTATATTTTGCAAGAATTTCATGGACTGGGAGCTTCAAGTTTCGAGTTAATTTGTTAGTTTTTAGAGGTATTTAGATGGCTGTTTGATACGCATTTATCATCACCAGCCATAAGGGCGAGCCGCATTAAATAACATAAGTTCAACAAAACGGAAGTTCTCGATAACTGAAGTTAAGCGACGTTGGTTGTGGTCGATATCTGGAAGGGTGACCGTAATATAGACAACCCAATAAACCGTCAATTATCGGTATGAGGGTATTAAAGGCCTGTAGCGCTGAATAACAACACAGGCCAACAAAAATTATTTGTAAAGACTTTTTTTGAATCACCTACAGTTCTCTCACAACTCACAATAATTCCTTCATTAGACTACCAATATCATGGCAGTAAACCAAATCCTTTTCCAGCTTGAAAAACTGAACAAACTGCTGATCTCTTGTTCTATAATGGTAAATAGATGTTCCAGATTTCAATAAATGTTTTTCTTTCAGTCTAGAACCAAGTAATTCTGCTTTTTCCTTAGTCAGACCCAAAATTCTCACTACATCATTTAAGTCAGCTTGTGTAAACAAATGTAGTTTTAAATTTTCTGGAGAACATTAAAACTCATCATCACCCGGTCGACTTTCATTAAATTCGGGACTGGACTGTAACGTCATCACTAGATTGAGGTGGCTCAGAAACAGGAAGTCCCGGTCCATGTCCTACCGGCCGATTAGCTGAAGTTGATAGACAATTACTTTCTTATTTTTATAGTTATATCCAGAAACATCAACGGTGCAAAAATAACAACCATTTGAATGATTTATTTGCTCTTTCCATACCATGAGTATTATAAATCTAAAAACATTTTCTGCCTTATACCATTTCCTAAGATCCGTAACAACAACCAACCAACATTTTTCTTGATTACCGATTTCTACACCAAATATGCAAAGTATACTCTTTTTACAAAGTCAGTAATCAATTCTTCTTTAAAGTCAGTAATGTTTCTTTGATGTTCTTTAACTACATATTCACCACATATATAACAAAAAGTGTTAGGAGAGTTTTTACAACCACGATTAGCCATACTTACAGTGTGAATTAAAGCACATGGATTAAACGCTGCAATGCAAGGTTATATTAACTGGAAGAAAACAAACACCTGTGCAATTTATCAGAACTGCCAACCTTATTCTGATTTTATTGCCATTCTAATAACATTTGAATGCTAAAAAATAAACTTTTCATATTTTGAATATTAAGATGTGAAAAATTGGTGGGTGAAACGACTTTCTTATTATCATATTCGGCCTCAGCACACCAAAAAACCTAGGAATTTGGTAAAATTATTAAAAAAGTTTTTTCATGGTTGGCCTGTGTAATATTTTATCATCTCCATAACTGAAATTTCGTCCACATTTCCCCTGTTGTTGGCTTAAACTATATACCTTTGGTTTTATGCCTGATTTCTGTAGACGTCCTGCTTGGTCTTCCAAATAAAAGTCCTCGGTGAGTTCTTCCTTTGAGAGGGGTTAGGGTAGCATTTGCAGATTCCTTTTGTTTTATATTCAAAAATAGAAAGAAAACACATCGCATGTGAATGGTAACGCAAGCAACATGTAACGTCTAATACGAGAATTTCCGACCTCACAAACCCTTATATTTTGAAATGGTTGGTGTTTTCTTTCAGTTTTCTTCAGAAGTTTCCATCATCGCGTATAACCATCAACTATAATTTCCATCATCGTAATTAAAATTATGTAGCTCTTTTATTTCCCATTAGAAGTATCTGTACAGTGATTATGGATGATTAAGAGGACTAATTATTTATCGTTGGACCACTACACTGCTGGATGTTAATTCTCAGGAAACAACTTAATGAAATGATTTCTAATAAGAGAAACCCAAATTTTCAGTCAATTCTAGGGTTTAGTTTGACTATAAAAGTAGGTTTAACTACTAATTATTTAATTATTAACACAAATTACTTGTCGGTCCTTTACGTTTCATCGACTGCACAACCTATTTGAATCAGATTTTTCTCATGGCGTGTAGCTGTTTTAAAGGGCGATTTTTCAGCTTCAAAACAAGGTACGAGGGTTATATGATAAGTACCTAGCCTTGAAAAGAAAAAAAACATTTTTATGTGTAAAATTTATTTTATTTTTCAACGCAATCACCTTTCAATGATTACTTAGTCCAACGTTTTTCTACATTTTGTATCCTCTCTAAAAAATACGATCTTCTTTGACCTACTGTTTGGACTGTTCTTTGAATCAACGTCAACAGTTATGAACCGACGCCAAAAATCATTCCGATTTTAAGATCGCTAAACATACTTTTGAAGTTGACATACGTGTGTGTTTATTGTCAATTATGAGCAATCGCGGCACCTACCTTGCGGAAAGCTTTTTCATATCCAAATGAGTTGTTAAAATATTCTGCACCTCTTCAGTTGAGATGCCCACAGTCTCAGCAATCTCACGCACTTTCACTCTCCGTTCGTTTATCACCATATCGTGGATTTTTTTCAGATGTTTGAATTCAGATGTCCAATATCTTAATGCTGATAATGAAGGCGCAGAGTCCCCATAAACTTTTCTGAGTTTCGTTTTAATTTCATCATTTGTTTTCTTTTTCAAAAACAAGTATTCTATCACTGCACGATATTCAGTTTTTTCCATTGATGTAAAATCAAAAAAGCTGTTTTATTTAAATGGCTGCCATACACAAACTAAACCACGCAGCGACTTGACAGTTTGACAGTATTGTTGTGAAAGGTTACATTTACGAAAAATATCACTTTTTAAATACTAGCAGCGCCATCTCTGGCCTAGGCTAGATGTTTATCATATAGCCCTCGTATAATATACGAGCCTATTGTCGAAAATCAGTTACAGGAACGATGTCGTTCGAAAAACATTATCTGAGGCACTGCCTTCTTTTCGACTTTTAACTGAAAAATAATATAGTGGAACTTCAGGACACGATTTGTACGACTTTGTGCGATAACAACGTTTCGTACAGTGCTTTTGGAAAGTAGAAGTCGTTCCAGCTATACTGACGGGAAATGTTGACGTTGAGAAGGTCTGCGACAGCCAAAAATGTGGATGCCGAAGCTAATGGCAACGAAATATTGCCGCTAATTGAAAGCGACCGGCATATAATAACTCGACAGATTGTCTTGGAAGGAAGAAAGAGAAATGGAGATAAATTTTTGGAATCAGTCACTCAACAGTGTCAAGGAAGTTACGTCAACTTGGAATGGTTAGCAAGGCCAATGCATGGGTGCCGCATGAGAGAATTTTTCAAAATGAAAAATTTGATACACCAAAATTCTACTTGCGATATTGAAGCGCAACTAAATCAATTAATTTATGAAACAGATTGTCACAGATAATGAAAAATGGATTGTGTATAGTAATGTTAAGCATAATAGGTCATGATGTAAGGGTGGTCCCCCACTCAAACCACAGCAAAAGCCAGTTTACATCCGAAGAAGAAGAAGAAGAATTACATGTAGGCCGGCCAGACATCAAAGGTCATTTTACGGCCAAGGCGTTTGGACACCATGAGGGAGGTGAAATTACCTAATACAGAGATCCTGTCAAAGACAACAGATCCGCGAAGACAATCTCTGATGCCATTATGAGTCTATTGAAATGTTCGATGAGGTAAAAATGGGCAGGATGGTATAATTAAATTATATTTGACATAGGATAATAGAACGGAAGGAAATTGATAAAAATAATTATGTACAGGTTAAATTTCTAAATGGATAGGGCAAGGATAGTAAAATAAAAATGTATTGAACATAGAACTTATCCGAAGAAGGTTGTATGCTATGCCAATGGTGGTACTAGAAAGGAATCGTTTATTATGAGCTGGTACGTTAAAACCAGACCATCAATTTAAAGAAATACTGTTAAAAGTTCAGTGGAGTAAAGCGAGCATTCGACCAGAAATGGCCTGAAGTAGCCAACGGAAAGGCATTGGAAGGTTTCATCAAGTTAGACCACACCTGTTTTTGACCACCCGATATGCACTTTTACAACTTAACTGGGGTACTTTGTCGATCCACCGTATTCTCCCAACCTTTCGTCCTACGACTATCATTTATTTAGATCGCCTCAAAACAGCGTAAATGGTAAAAACTTTATTGTCTTGGAAGATTTGAAAAATCTCCCGGATTAGTTTTTTAACCAGAAACATTAGAATTTCTATGAGCGCGGGATTTTGTAGCAAAGATGAAGAAATGTCAGCGGCGCAGACAGCAACAAAACGGCACATACTACTTTGATTAAATGGCATTTTCAGTAGATAATTTTTTTATATAATTTTAAAAAAATGGGGTTTGCATCAACCCTATATACGAGGTGTGGCTATTATTGAGACTGACGCAACTACAGACGAAGTACGCATGCGCCAAATGTCAACGACCAACAGCTGTTTAGCGTGAAGCCTTCTCTTGCGAATGCAGTGCCTCTCGCTTCTGTAAACAAATTCGTATAAGCGTAGTATAACAATAGAGCAACGAATTGTAGTGAAATTTCTCTTGCAACTTGGAAAAACTGCTACAGAAACTTATAATTTATTGAAAGAAGTGTATGGCAATGAATGTTTATCGCGTGCACTTGTTTTTGAGTGGTTTAAGAGTTTTCAAGATGGCCGAGAAGACATTGAGATGATTCAAGCCCGGGTCGCCCTTCCACGTCAAAAACGGATGACAATATCGAAAAAATCGGTAATCTGGTTCGATCTGACCGTCGGTTAAGTATTCGTGCGATTGCTGAAACTGTAGGAATTGACAAAGAATGCGTACCGCAAATTTTACATAACAATTTTAACATGCAAAAAGTGTGTGCCAAAATGGTGCCTAAAATTCTCACAGTTGAACAACAACAAGAATGTTTGTACTGGCACTTTGAATATCATTGAAAACCACCCAAACTTGTTGTAAAGGATAATATGAGACGAATCGTGGTTTTTTTACTTATGATCCTGAAACGAAACGCCAATCCATGCACTCGTAGAGTCCAAATTCACCGTGAGCCAAAAAAACTCTAATGAGCAAATTAAAATTCAAAATAATGATTATTGTTTTTTTCGATATTCATAGGATTGTGTACCTTCACAGGGTTCTTGAACGTCAAACTGCTGAACTCCGTGAAAGAATAAGAAAAAAACGGCCTGAATGGTGGAAGGGACAAATTATGGGTTCTCCACCAAGACAATGCGCTGGCTCATTCCGCATTGTCTGTCAAGAGGTTTCTAGCCAAGTACGGTATCCCAGTGTTAGACCATCCACCTTATTTGCCGGATCTTGCGCCGTGCAACTTGTATCTGTTTCCTAAGGTGAAATCTGCATTAGAAGGAACAAGATTTGAGGCAGTTGAAGCTGTGAAGGAGAAAGCGGCACGCTTTCTGAAGGAGCTGACAGAAGAAGATTTCCAGCACTGTTTCGAACAATGGAAGATTCGCATGGAGCGTTGTAGGCATAGAGGTGCATCTTGAAGGTGATAATTAGTATATATGTATGAAATCAAAATAGAATGTTTTATAGCGTCATACTCATTTAATAGTCACACCTCGTAAGATATGATTTTTTTCTAAATTGGAACCAGAAGTGTCTGTTTCTAATTACTTTCATTGTTCAAGCGAATTAAAAGTTCAAAACTCTTGGAACACAAAACATACGTGAAAACTTACTTCAAAACATCGTGATATAGCAACTAAATTGGGGTGACTGGACATACTGCTTCTGCCGTTAAGATCATATAGGTAAGATAGTTTGAGGATGAGAGTTGTGTCACAGTATGTGGTTCTGATTATCCTGAAACGAACCAAGGAAACGTCACGAATGACATCTTAGACCTCTTGTTGCCCGAAATCGACATGAACTGCGAAGTGCACTATATTTTTGTTGCAGGTGCAGATAGAGCTATTTCGAGGATGACTGTTAATCTTATTTAATTTGTCTTATCATTGGGATGCATCTTTATCGTCCTTATTCGTTTCCTCTTAGAGCGCACCAAACAACTAGGCACATAGAATAACATTTTATTTACTTTAGTGATGGATCTAGATTTTCTTTAGGTGGTCATGGTGCCCTTGGAAGGGTCAGGTGCTTCCAGAGTGAAAGGCGAAATATAATTTAAAACATCAAAACGTACACAGCAATCACTCTTGAAATCAGAGGAAGTTTAAATTCAACCCGTTATGTAACCGAAATGTTGCAGTTCGTTAAGCAAGCTTGTTCAAATCTCATCTTTGTACAAGATAACGCTAGACTGCATATAGCTCGTTAACGAGCTAGCGCCACTTAGTCCATGCTTACCAGAGTCCAGAGTTACAGAGTTTCATAAGAGACGGGGTAAACCTACTCGTTATTTTTTTTGTATGAAATGTCAGTGGAATTTCTTGAATATTTTGTTGTTATATAATACCATTATGGTGTCGACAAAAAATTCAAAATTAATCCAATAAAATATAAATATTATCTGTTGATAGTATTAATCACACTGTTGTGTATTTTATTTTTGTTCATTATATAATCTATGAACTATTATATTATTTTTGTGTTGTTAATGTAGGGAATGAGAGCAACAGTTATTCATGGAAGGAAAGACAACTGCCATCAATTTATTTCGTTGACAAAAAAAAATAGACCGGTATAACAAAAGGAAAATTATCTTTACAGGATACAATAGAGATTATGAACTTAACTGGGGAAGGGCTGCAATCATATACGAAAATGGCGAATTTATTTAATGCAAGTAAAATATATTAATAACGTTTATCAATGTATTTGGGATAAATAAATTATATAATGAAATAGATAGCTTTTCCAATCATTATATCTATACCATTTAGAATTTATTTTTTCAGAATGAAAACCAGATAATAGGTTTGGAATAATTTTCAAAGAATCCCTTAAACAGCTTATAGTAAACTGCAGGGTGAAGATGTTTAAAATATTTACATAACACAGCGATCAATAAGCCCCCGGTCTGACATATAAATGGAGTCATTTATGAAAAATCCTTACAAGTGGTCGATTGTACCAACCTTCAAACGTCATGTGTCTAAATTTCATGATAATCTGTCTAGTAGTTTCTAAGTTGTTGTGCTTTAAGTGGCACTACTTCTGCTGTTTTCGAAACAATGTAAAAACAAAGAATTTCGTGTGTTGATTAAGTTTTTTAATGAAGAAAAATATTGTTGAAGCAAAACAATGGTTTGATAAACACTACCCAGACACTGCCCATATCAATCATAATTGATTGGTATGCTGAATCCAAACGTGACCGTACAAGCACCGATGATGCTGAACGCTCTGGACGTCCAAATAAGATGGTTACACTAGATAACATAAAAAAACACAAAATTATTTCTCAAAATCGCAAAGCAAAATCCTACAGTTGTACGATATCATGAAGATATCGAAAGGAAGTGTTTACACCATTTTGCATGAACATTTGAGAACGTGTAAATTGGTATCGAAATGCGTACCGGATTTGCTCACTACGTATCAAAAACAACAACGTATTAATGATTTTGGACAACGTTTGGCGCTGTTTAAAAGAAGTAAAAAGTTTTTTATCAATCGGCAATCGGCAGTCAGCTGAATGGACAACAGCCGGTGAAAGCCGTTCAAAGCGACCAAAAACACAACCATCGGTAGGCAAGGTTACAGCCTCTGTATTTTGGGGTGCGCATGGGATATTGTTCATTGATTATCTCGAGAAAGGTAAAACCACCAATAGCGAATATTACATATAACATTACATGATGCGTTTGGTCCCAAATGAACAAAAAAAGTGCTGTTTCAGCAAGCTAACGCACCCTGTCACAAATCGTTGACAATGAAGGCTAAATTGCATAAATTGCACTTCGAATTACTTCCTTGTCCATCGTATTCTCCAGATCTGGCCGCCAGTGACTATTTCCAGTTTTCAGTTTCAAATGCTCGCTGGATAGAAGTTTCCCTCCAATGAGGAGGTAATGGCCTAAACTGAAGAATATTTTAAAGGCAAAGAGAAATCGTTCTATGAAAAAGGTGTAGAAATGTTAGAACGTTGGAATGATTGCATTGCTCTTCAAGTAGTTTCAAGAGTGTGTTTTATTTGTCAGACCGGAGACTTATTGACCCACGTGTTGCGCTGTAGAACAGTAATGCAGAAAAGATGTTAGAATACCGAAGAAAAATTAAAATTTCTTGAAAAACATAATTTATATCATCTTTCCCGATCAACGGCATTGCCTCTTTTAAAGCTATACTTGAAGCATTATGTTTAAATATTAATTTTATTTTTTTTATATGACAATGCAAGAATATAACACATTTATATGGAAAGCCAAAGCAAAAAAGAAGTAGCAAGAAAATGGTAAGGAAAATATATCAAAATCGGTACCATCAACCATTAAGACTATAAAGAGATAAAAAATTCTTAAATGGTACGCCAAAACGATATAAAACTAGATTGGTAAAGTTCATTGACAAGGAAAGTTTCGAATGCTTAATAAAATATGACATATCATTAACAAGATGTACGATGTACTGGAGATGTTTTGTTGGTCTTACCAGGGCTTTTGACTCTATACGTAGGAGTACTATAAATACCTTATAGCAGACCTTAGAAGAACATGAAGTTGATGAGTCTTTGCTATGAACAATTCGTAGTATTTATACTACTTATAAAGAATGTGGTACGAACAAATAATATATACTCCAAGGAATTTGTAACCACTGCGGGAGTCGAAAAAGGGGGTGTACTGATCACATTTTTATTTATTTTACTAATGAATAAAATACATAAATCATGTAAAACGGATTAAAGCAGCAAGAAAATGATTACATAAATTGCAGCAGATACATATCTCAGAAATGGCACATGCCGATGACTTACTAAAGAGTCTTTCAAAATGAGCGTTTTTTTTTTAAATTCTTGAATAATATATAAAATTTGCGTTGATTTCAAAATACTTTTCATTGATAATTGAATATCAATCGATATCAGCCACGATGACCATCTCTTACGACTCGAATAATTTGATCCTTTAGAGCAGAAATTGATTGTGGATTGTTCTTATAGACCATGCTTTTTACGTAACCCGAAAGAAAATAGTCCAACGATGTTAAGTCACATGATCGTGATGACCAGTTAACATCACCGTTTCTTGCAATAACTCGTACAGGAAATGTTTCCCTCAATAAATCAATTAAATACCATCCTGTTTGAACTGCATACCCTCCAGATCAATATTATTCAATTCAGCCTACAAAAATTCAGTCGTCATCTCGTGATATCGAACACCATTCACAGTTACAGCTTCAACAGCAACATTCTGAAAGAAATATGATCATGATGCACACCAAACAGTGATTCGTTTAGGATGTAAAAGTTTTACATGAATCAATCGTGGATTTTCCTCACCTCAAATGCAGTAATTTTGTTTATTAACATAGCCACCAATTCCAAAATGTGTTTCACCTGAAAAGATTCAAATTGTTGTGATCGTCGACTAATGGAAATTTCTTGGTATTCAGCAAGACTTTCACGTATCAAATCAATATGTTCTTGTGAACGACCACTACGACTATATATTGCTCTTCTTTTATCTTATCCACCGAACCGGTTTCTTCAAATTTTTATACAATTGGATTGACAGTGCTTTCAGATGAACGATTCTGCAAACCGTAAATATCAGGTAATTTTCTAAAAACATTTTTCACTGAACGCCCATTTTCATAAAATAATTTTAACATGTTGTATTGTGTACGACTCCATTTTTATATATGTCATACAGACTTCTGAAATGAGACTGGACCTAGGCAAATTCACAACATCTAAAAAAGGTAAAGTGTTGGGGTTTGAGGCGCATCAGCAACTAGGCTATTTAGCGACTGGACCTACAGTTTAACGTGGGTTCCGAACCACGGTGATCACCTTCTGATAAACCCAGGCCAGCACCCCCCTCAAGCTATAAACCATTGGTTATGTGCCTACCCATAAGTCTATCAGGAAGCCTACCGACTGGCGAGTGACCAACATAGAACACTTCTCAGAAGGCATCCGGCATTATTCAACCTTTATTTGGCCTGACTGAGGGGTAATTCGTTGTCGGATTTTACACCTTTACCTAGAAACAATCACAAACATTTAGGAAGTAAATAGACAGAAGAAAGAAAGAAAAACAACCATCCGAGCGCTGGAATCGAACCAACTACCGCTTCAAGGCGGTTTCGGCAAAGCAGCGGCAGGCCGCTGATCTTACCGTCCGCACCAAAGCGATCGGCTCACAACATCTGTTTTATTCAAAAATTAAAAAACCTGCTCAATTTGAAAGACCCGTTAGTAATAGCTAACACCGAAATTGGCTTACAGTGGAACATTGCAATATGGGACGAACAACTGTAAAACAAAGTATCTGCACTGAAAAAAAACTGTAGGACACTGAAAATATGTAAAAAAGAAAAACAAGTTGAAATAGTTGAATAAGACTAAACTGAAACAAACAGAAAACTTGAATAGTTATAGCATAAATTCAAAAGATAATAGAATTGATAACAGAATATCCATTGTCAATAAACGTTATTAAGCATTTTATAAAACATTTATTAGAAAGAACATAATAAAACCTATGTTCAAGTTAAATATATTGATATTTAATGTTTTATTGTAAAATTTTGAAAACAAAAAAAGGTGAACCCTGAATGCAAGAGCAGTTTGTGGATAAGTTTCATATTAGACGTTTGATGCTTTGAATTTTAAAAGCATAACAATGCTTCTAATGCCACAAATGCCATTAATGCAGTTTATCCTGATGCCTTGGATAAGAAGAATATGTTAGCTTTGGGTTAAAAACAATTTACGAACGGTGATTTTAATCTTTTCGACTGTATAAAATCTGGAAGGCCTGATATGATAAGGATATGAGTTTGATAAGGATCTATTGTTTACTAAAATTGAAGCTGATCCAAACAAAAAACTAACCATAAATTAGTCACAAAAATTAACTCAAACTTCATAATAGTAATAGATGTATTTAAAGTAGTAGTAATAGAGTTAAAATATCTGAATAAAGGGCAAAGAGAAGAAATGTGGGGTCTTATCAACTTTCAGTTGAAAACAAAATTCAAGGTGCAAACAAAATGAAAATATTGTAAGAAAAAAATTGAAAAGCCACAAATTAACCCGAGTGGCTTTCGCTGAAAAGATTATGTTATGCCTACCAAAAAAAGATTCAATTTGGATGGGCTTATTTAGATGTTTTTTTTTTATTTTCGTGATCTCAGGAAGGAAGACAAAAATTATTAAGACGGCAAATGGGAGGAGATTACACAACTTACTTAGTGTTTCTTTCTCATGAAGTTAACTCCCAAGAATATGAACAGTTATTAGAACAACAAAAGTTATCTTTTAATGATACGAGTGAAGTTGTTTCTCTTCTATATATATATATATATATATATATATATATATATATATATATATATATATATATATATATATATATATATATATATATATATATATATATATATGTATATATATATATATATATATATATATATATATATATATATATATATATATATATATATATATATATCATCATCATCAGCCCGTATCGATCCTATCAGGATGAAGGCCTCTTCAGCATGCTTCCAAACTTCACGGTCCTGGGCTTTCCTCTGCCACTCGGGTCCAATATACTTAACGATGTCATCAGTCCATCGTGCTTTCGGTCTTCTTCGCGGACGTTTGCGATCAAGCGGTATCCACTCCAGGATTGCCTTGGTCCATCTGTTGTCCCATCGCCTCGCTATATGGCCTGCCCATCTCCATTTCAACTGTTTTACTCTTCCAATGATGTCACAGACTTTTGTTTGTTCCCTGATCCATGCGCAGGACTTTCTGTCTCGTCTTGTAATGCCAAGCATACATCTTTCCATTCCCCTCTGTGCCACCCGAAGTTTTTGAATTGATTGCGATGTGAGTGTCCAGGTTTCACTTCCGTATGTCATAACGGGTAGAACGCACTGATCGAATACTTTTCTTTTCAGGCAAAGTGGGAGTCTGCTCTTAAACACTATGTTGAGCCTACCAAATGCCTGCCAGCCACATTTAACACGCCGTTCCACCTCCCGGGCGGTATTCCCCTCCATGGAAATCCTCTGCCCAAGATATACAAAGCTGTCCACAATCTCTAAATCCCTTCCTAAAACTGAAATTCTTCTGTCCTGAGCGAAGTTATTGAACATAACCTGACTCTTTTTCAGATTTATTTTCAAGCCAAATGGTTCGCCAGCCCTTTGCAGTTCTTGTATGCGTCTTTGCAGCTCCTCTGGGTCTTGTGAAATGAGAATAATATCATCTGCAAATCTAAGATGGTTTAAGTTTGCACCATTGATCTTTACCCCATCCTGTTCCCAATCCAGTTTACGGAATACTTCTTCAAGGCCAGCCGAGAAAAGAATAGGCGATATTGCGTCACCCTGCCGTACACCTCGTTCTATATTAATTCCCACTTCAAGATCATCAAGGTGAATTGTGGCTGCAGCTCCATCATATATCGATTCTAATAGGTTTACATAGGCTCTCTCTACACCTTGGCTAAGCAGTGCATCCATTATCGCATGCTTTGAGATGAAATCAAATGCTTTTTCGTAGTCGATAAAAGCCAAGCACAGTGGCATGGTGTATTCGTTGTGCCTTTCTATGACCTGCTGTACAACCTGGATGTGATCCATTGTACTGAATCCACTTCTGAATCCTGCTTGTTCTCTTGGTTGTGCGTCATTCAGTTTTTTTAATATTCTTTTAGAAATTATCTTAGTGAAAACTTTGTACATCACTGACAGGAGGCTTATTGGACGGTAGTTCTTTAAATCTTCCTGTGTTCCTTTTTTATGTAAAAGGATCACTTCTGCATTTTTCCATAAGTCAGGTACTTTTTGTTCTTTGAGGCATTTTGAGTATAATTTTGCCAGTGTTTTATGTAACGTCCGACCACCAGCTTTTAGCATTTCGACAGTTACACTATCCTTTCCTGGAGCCTTGCCGTTCTTCATCAATTCTATAGCATTTGTTACTTCCTCCACTAGGATATCTGGTATTATATATTGTTCTTCCGTGGGTATTGCTGTCCCTGACTGGCTCTGATCTTCATATAACTGGGAATAAAACCTTCTGACAATCTCTAACATTTCGGTACGCGCCCTGCACACTGTGCCATCCTCACGCTTTAAAGCATATATTTGCGTTCTTTTGTTTCTCAGCTTCTGTTTAGCTTTGTTAATTCCTTTGTTTTCTTCCAGGGTTTTTTGCACTAGCTGCATATTGAATCGGCGCGTGTCCTCTCTGATACGTTTTCTTAGAGTTTTGCAGAGCTCAGTGTACTCGACCCTGCCAAAAGGACTACCTGCATTTCTCATTGCTCGCCGTTTCTTCATTAAATCAATGGTCTCACTGGAGATTTTTGTTTGTTTGAGACATTTTTCCTCTGGTGCTATTGAAGCAGCCGTTTGAAGTACATTGTTGGCGATTTCTTCATATTGAACTGATATTTCCACCTCCTCTGGATCTTGTAACGCAGCAAACCGGTTTGACAAAGCAATCTCAAAATCGCTTCCTCTCTCCAGCAGTTTTCCAGAATCCACCTTGCCCTTCTTTGATCTTACCATTATTTCACGCTCTTTTCGACAGTCAATCCGAACCCTTGCTCGTACAATTCGGTGGTCACTTCCAACATTAAAATTGTTAAGGACAGTACAATTGGTAAATATTGTTTTATCGTTGGTATATATATATATATATATATATATATATATATATATATATATATATATATAGGAGAAATATCACTGACTCATCATGAAATCTTCCGAACTACAGACTACAGATTCGAAATTTAGACCTAAAGACTCGAAATTTAGCAGGCATGTTCCTTTTGCTGCGTAGAGATCAGCTTTTGTGAAAGTCAACTTCGAAGGGAGCATTGCGGGGGTGTTAAATCCCAAAAATTCCGTTTTTTAACTATAAGTTCTACAGACTTGAAACTTGGTAGGGATGTTCCTTATAATACATAAACATGTATTAAAAATGGAATGTTCGAAAATCCATTCACAAAGGGATGAGTTGGGGGGGAGGTATGGGTGTGTAAAAGATTATAACACTCTCTCGTTTTTTAACTATATGTTCTATATACCTGAAACACGGCAAATATGAAAAAATTATCAAATATGTAAACACGAAAATTTTAATGAAGTTATTTTTGCAGATTATTATGAGAAAAATGAAAATTGGATGATCGACGTATGTGACAATTAATTTAAATTCAACTGTCAAAATAATTTTTTCGACGTCGCGCAATCTTTAATAATACGATTATAAAATTATATTTGTCGATTATTTCTATATTTATTTAAGGCATTCATTATTAATTGCTATATTTGGTTAAATTACTCTTTCCAATAATTTTTGTCATATTTGAAGTTTTGGTGAGTTTTTATTTTATTTTTGATAATCTTACTAATATTATAAATGTGAAAGTATGTTTGTCCTTTAATCATGTTCGAACGGATGGAAGGATTCTAATTAAATTTGACGTAGAAGTCGATTATGGTGGTGTGGAATAGGATATATGATATTTTTATAACGCTATGAAGTTTCTGCGCAGGTTTTATATTAATAGATGTATATAAAACCTACATACATATATATATATATATATATATATATATATATATATATATATATATATATATATATATATATATATGTATATATGTATATATATATATATATATATATATATATATATACATATATATATATATATATATATATATATATATATATATATATATATATATATATATATACATATATATATATATATATATATATATATATATATATATATATATATATATATACACTTTGACATATTTAATAATTTTTTTAAGCACACTAATTAATTTCAGAACTGATACTGATAATTTAATTAGTCTATATAATGACATAATAAAATGATAAATTAACATTTAATTTTTTTGCACCTAATAACACTAAAAGTAAAAAACCCAAAATTGTTAACTTAAATTTTTTTAAAAATATGTCAATTAATATAAAGTAAATAATTCTATATTTCTATTCTATTCTATAAGTAAATATAAAGTATATTAGGATATTATAAAAAGGTATGTTAAAATATACATTTATACTATGTAGGAATAATATTGACCGAAACCCCCAAGTAAAAACCAACAATTTATATTAAACGGTCATGTAAGTTCTACAGACTTGAAATTTGTCAGGACTCTTCTTTATGCGTCGTAGATGTTCACTAAGGAAGAGGGTTCATAAAAATCAACTCCTAAAGGCGGTTGCGGAGGTATAAAAGATTATATATTCCGAAATTTAAAATCTGGGGTTGTATCGTGATTTCCTCGCATTTTTGTCTTCATGAAATTCACAGAAAAAATTGTTAAATATCAGATAAAAGCTATGAAATTCTAAAATTAATTTTAATCATAAAAAAATCAATTATTATTAAAGTTTAATTTACACCCAGCGAACCGGGAGGGTAAAGCTAATGTTTCGATAAGAAAATGCCCCCGTTCATTTGGCGAAAATTACATCGGATTGGTTTGAGCAAAAGAATATTTCAAAATTGAACTGGCCTGCTATCTTTCCATATTTGGATATCATTGAACATATGTAGAGGTTGCTTTCAATACGAGTTTATAATGAACCAAGACAATTTACAAATATGGAAGATTAGAAAAGTGCTATTCAGGCTTAATGAGAAAAAATTCCACAACAAACAATAAAACAGTTTTATGTTTGATTACCAAAAATAATTTTTGATTTAATAAAAGGTGGTGGAAAGACCACAAAATAGTAAAATATTGTTTGTTAATCTTTGCTCTTATTATATTTTCTATGAAACTGAAGGTGTCTATCATTTTGACGCATCTAAAATCCTATAAAATTTATGGAAATGTCTACTCAACAATTACAATTGTTTTACAAGACAATGTTGTAATGAAAGTTTTAATATTAACACAGTCGTCACACAAACTTTCACAGTGACGGCTCGTGGGTTTTTAAAATGGGAGGGCGTAGAAGAAAATAGTGTTGCTGAAGATTTTTTTTTGTTTTCCCCTTAGTCCTTTTTACTTTTCATGCTATTGAAACCCTAGACAGGAGGTGAACGAGGAAAATGAGTTAAAGGAAAGGAACTGACTGAAACTAAAAATTTAACTTCGTCAATGTGAAGAGAGTTACTAAAGAATTCAGGAGATTGAATCAATTGGGGACGCTAAACACACTGGCCGTCCAATAACAAGCCGTTCAAATGATAATATCGAGGCAGTGCGTGAGAGTGTTGGTGGAAGTGCAGGAACATCGATTCGGCGTCGTGACAAAAGTTAAAAAGTTAAGTTATGTGGGCAATCAGCTTTTTTCTATTTTTGAGTATTATATTCGGTATTTGGTCGTGGTCCGGTACTTTTTTTAATCAATAGGGTTTTAATTACTTATATTATCTCCTGAGGCGATGTAGGTTTGAGGCAGCTAGTGGTGTGTGGGCATTCACTTCATTTTGTTCCAAATTGGCAAAGACATGTGAATGTTGTTGATTAAATACTGTTTCGAAGTGATCAGGTGGTGGGAATATATTGCAAATGCAATATATTTATCTTCATCGCTATGTAGTAATCTATTGTTAAACAGAAGAGAAACATTTTGAGACACGTCTTCAGTTCATCTTAAGATAAGTCAAACTTAATTTAACTGCAGTTTTCATATGAATATGTTTTTTTTAAGTCTTTAAAAAAAAGTCTGTCTAACATTAAGTGTATTGGCATTAAGTGTTTAAATGGCAACTACTCAGCTATGGATTTATATCAAAGATTTAAATTGAAATTTCGTTTATTTCGAATGCAAAAAATAACCTTTTAAAATACACAATATGTGACCACTTTAAAACGTTTGGTGAATATCTTCGGCAAAGTCAAAGCTCTTTAGCGGCAGTATATCGGGTTTATATACGTAAAACACAATGCGATAGCGAAATTATTTATTAAGTTGGTACATAATCAACGAGTATTTGACAAACAATAATATTTGCTTTTTATGCGAAGTTTCACCAGGCACATTATATGACAGTCAACATAACCATCGTTAGCCAAATATTACTAGATTTTGCTTGTTTGTCTATAAGCTTGCTCCTACTAATAAACTAATAATTTCAATCAGTTCACGCCAGTTGTAAATGAAGCATTATTTGTTTTTTTTTTTTAATGCTTTAACTAAAATAACATGGTAGACATTGCAAAAATATAATGAATGAAAAGAAAGACTCATTATATTTATTGAATTAGTTGGAAAGAAATTTCATTATTTTTAGATGCAAATGTAAGAAGGCGATTATACACTCAGTGTTAAAATGTTTGACACACTTGAATAATTATTACATATTAATATGAAATTCATATATAATATGAAAGTACAGAAGAAATATATTCTTACTCATCTTAAGTTGAACAGAAGACGTTTTGCAAGAAAAAAACTTATTATTTGAATTTTTTTAATGAACTTTAGATGCGTCAAAATGTCAAACACGCTTTTAGTTTTATAGACAAGACGAAAATGTAAACAAACAGCATTTTAATATTTTGTGTTCTTTCCACCACTTTTTACGAGGATTGCTATTTATGTATCCGGAATGATAAATAAAAACAAATATTTATCATTAAAAATTGTTTTATTGTTTCTGAAAATATTCTCCGCGATGATCGATCCATTTTGATTACCTTTGAACCAATTTTCATATCATTTTTTCCATTCCGATTGAATTATCTCCAAAATATGCATTTTGAACGCATCAACCGCTTCTTCTGGCGTCGAAAATCGTTAACCACGAAGTTTATTCTTCACGAACGGTATGGCGGATGACCCATCAATTCGATGTTTTGACCGGTTAAATATTCAGCTGTTCGGTCCGATGTGTGGGAGCTCTCGTTGTCGTGGTGAAGAATGATCCTGCGTCGCTGATTGTTTTTTTTTACTTCTTCAAAAACCTCTGGCAAACAAATGGCTGTGTACCATTCAGAATTGATCGCTCTACGATTCTCCAGTAGCACTGTAACCACATGCTCATTTATCCCAAAAAAACAGGCGACCGTTTGCTTCTTGCGCGAACAACTTTTGTTGGGTTTGCCTCATTTTGATAGACCCAAACAGTCCACTGCTGTTTATTTTCGGGCTCATATGCATAGATTCTTCAAGGTTCGTCACCTGTGTAGATGGCACACGGCTTTTGTCACACCACGATTGCATTTCATTTCACCTTACCTTTCACTAGCCTTTTTTTGAGCGTTTATCAAATTATGCGGAATTCAACGCGCACATATCTTTTTCACGGTTAAATGTCAATGTAAAATCTTGTGTATGCTTGTCATACTAATGACGTAAGCAAACGACAGCCACGATTAAATTCACTTAACCCTTGATATACTTGTCATTTTGGGTGGTGTTTCATCGCCAAAAGTCGAAGAGAGATGATCGATGCACTATTATTGAGATAATCTACGTCACACGAAAATCATCGCACGAAAATTCTCATGAGTTCACGAGTTCAAGTCACTAAACAACACAAATAGCGTCCGTATGCCAAAGCGTTCTGAGTATGTATATAGTCAACAATGTCAAATTTTACTATGTATATGTCAGATGGCGCCTAGCAACACCATTGTTGCCAATTCCAGATATATAAATAGCAACCCTGGTATTAAATCAAGAATTCTTTTTGGTAAAGAATCATACAACTCTTTTATTCTTTGTTGTGGAATTTCTTCCCATGAAGCCTGAATAGCATTTTTCCAATCTTCCGTATTTGTTTATTATAAAGTTAACTTCAAAGCATCCTCCAGACATTTTCAATGATATTCAAATCTGCAGTGATAGCAGGCCAGTCCCATTTTGAAATATTATTTTGCTCGAAGCAATTCGTTATAATTTTTGCTGAATGAACCGAGAGCTATCTTATTGAAACACTGGCGAAGTATAACTCATATAATCACTGACTCATAAAATTAGAAGATAACTTTTGTTGTTCCAATAAATGTTTGTTTTCACCAGGAAAAATGTTTTCTCCCCACCGCTCAGTCCATGACATGATCTTTTCCGCGAAAGCCATTCGGATTAATTTCTGCTATTAAATATTGGTTTCCTTTTAAATTTTTTTTCTTGCAATATTATCTTTGTATTTAATAATCTCTGGTCGTTCTTTGAACTCTTGTTTGCTTCTTCAGCATTTGGTCTTGCAGTTTTACAGGAATTCGATGCACTTCTCAGAACGAGTCTTTTTCTGTTCTTGACATAATAGGTGGCCTCCCAGTTAAACGATGTGTTCCGTATGTCAAGCCGAACTGAATCAACTTGGCAACCAATGAAGACCGTTTTAATCTAAGTTCTAAATTATTTGCGTTCACATAATTTAGAAGCAATCCGTAATAAAAATCCAAACCACTTGCATCAGAACAAAGCATCATCATAATATTTTTCATTTTGATTTGAACTAACATTTCATTATATATATATATATATATATATATATATATATATATATATATATATATATATATATATATATATATTATCATCAGCCCGTGTCGATCCACTGCAGGATGAAGGACTCTTCAGCATGTATCCAACTTTCACGATCCTGCGCTTTCCTTTGCCACTCCGGTCCAATATACTTAACGATGTCATCAATCCATCGTTCTTTCGGTGTTCTTCGCGGACGCTTGAGATCAAGCGGCATCCACTCCAGAATTGCCTTGGTCCATCTGTCGTCCCATCGCCTCGCTATATGACCTGCCCATCTCCATTTCAATGATGTCACAGACTTTCGTTTGTTCCCTGATCCATGCGCTTTCTGTCTCGTCTTGTAAGGATACATCTTTCCATTTCCCACTGTGCTACTCGAAGTTTTTGAACTGATTGCGATGTGAGTGTCCACTGATCGAAGACTTTTCTTTTTAAGCAAAGTGGGAGTCTGCTCTTAAACGTTATGTTGAGCTTGCCAAATGCCCGCCAGCCACATTTTACCGCCACCTCCCGGGCGGTATCCCCCTCCATTGCAATCCTCTGCCCAAGATATATAAATGTGGTCCACGATCTCCAAATCCCTTCCTAAAACTGAAATTCTTGTCTTCAGCGAATTTATTAAACATAACCTGGCTCTTTTTCAGGTTAATGTTTAAGCCAAATGGATCGCCAGCCTTTTGCAGCTCTTGTATGCGTCTGTGCAGCTCCTCTGGGTCTTGTGAAAAGAGAACGATATCATCTGCAAATCTGAGATGGTTTAAGTTTGCACCATTGATTTTTACACCATCGTGTTCCCAGTCCGTTTACGGAACACTTCTTCAAAGCCAGCCGAGAAAATAATAGGCGATATTGCGTCACCCTGCCGTACACTTCGTTTTACGTTAATTCCCACTTCAAGATCAAGGTGAATTGTCGCTGTAAGCTCCATGATATATCGATCCTAACAGATTTACATATGCTTTATCTACCCCCTGGCTAAGCAGTGCATCCATTAAGGCATGCTTTGAAATGAGTCAAATGCTTTTTCGCAGTCGATAAACGCCAATCAGAGCGGTATGGTGTATTCGTTGTGCCTTTCTATGGCCTGCTGTACAACCTGGATGTGATCCGTTGTACTAAATCCACTTCTGAATCCTGCTTGTTATTCAGTTTTTTTTTATATTCTTTCAGATATTATCTTAGTGGAAACTTTGTACATTACTGATAGGAGACTTATTGGACGGTAGTTCTTTAAATCTTCCTGTGCTCCTTTTTTTTATGAAAAGGTGAATGTAAAAAAAGATTATGTAAAAGGATCCTTCTGCATTTTTCCATAAGTCAGGCACTTCTTGTTCCTTGAGGTATTTTGAGTATAATCTTGCCAGTGTTTTATATAACGTCCAACCACCAGCTTTTAGCATTTCTACAAATGATTTCTCCACTAGGATATCTGGCATTTGTTCTTCCGTGGCTATTGTTGTCTTTGATCGGTTCTGATCTTCATATAACTGGGAATGTCCGTCATTTCTTCATTAATGAATGACGCATTGGGCTAATCGGTCGGATGTACTTTCAAATTTTACCACACTGTCCTTCAGCTTTCGATTGATGAGGAATCCAATTCCGCCACATCGGCCATTTTCCGTACCTCGAGTGTAGAGTACGTGTCCAGTTGGTTCGCGAGAGTAGAGTACGTGTCCAGTTTGATTAACTCTTCACCCTTTCTTCGTGTTTCACAGAGCCCAATAATATCCCAATGTATGTTGTCAAGTTCGATTAACAGTTCTTGCAATCGGGCCTCTGTTTTCATAGTCCGTATATTTAACGTTGCAATATCAAAAGTCCAATGGCAGTCTGATCTAACGGTGATTCTTAGCACCCTCGGCCTTGGGGCAGGTTTTCCCGCTGCCGTAGGTAGTTGCCCCTTGGCCTCCGGGGAATGAGGGCCGTGTTTGAGGTTGTACTGTCATATTTCAACATATTGAAATACCATGTTGAAGGTATGGACCGTAATCTTCCATGCTGGTCCAATGCGGGTTGGCAGATTTTGGATCATGTTAGTCTGAGGCTTCCGCCTTGACCTGTCCGCCAGGGATGACCCTCCCAGGAGCATAGACTCCAGACGGCATAGCTCAAAGCTTCATTGCTCTACTCAAACCCCTTTACCACGTCAAGGTCTGATCCACAAAGGGGATATATATATATATATATATATATATATATATATATATATATATATATATATATATATATATATATATATATATATATATATACCAGGTGTCCCATTAAGGATGGATCGCGGCCGTATCTTGAAAACTATTTATCCCACAGCTTTGGGGAAAAAAAAATTGTACTAAAAATGGTCATGAGAAATTCACCACAAATATTTTTAAGCTTCTAAAACGACCGCAGGAGGGCGTGACGAGCTAAACATTTTTAAAAATCTTTTTTTTTGTGTATTTTCAAGCGTTAACCGAGTAAGAAAAATTCTCAGTTATAATTAGCAAACTGTCTCCTACAACTTTGTTTTATGACATTTTGTCGTTATTTCACGAATAGAGGGGTCAAAAGAGGGGATTCAAAAAAACTATTGTTTAATGTAACGCCACCTCGCGGTTTCATTTATAAACTAAATAATTTATCTCCCAGTTTATCTGATTGTCCCAGCAATTGCCTTTTAAATGAATCCAAATTGAGGAAAATCGGTTAAGGCAAACGGACATTAGACGACTTTTTATCTCAATAGGTAAAACTCCCCTAAAGGGAGAGTTGAAATGTCATGACTTCAACAGTTTTACTACTAGTAGTAACTAGTAGTAACAAATTGTTGTATATCAAATTTCGATCGAGATCATTCTCTAAAGCCAGAAAAGTAACCAGAGATATTAAAGAACGTTGCAATCTTTATTTTCTTAATACGGCATGAAAAAAACAAATGTAGTAAGCTTTATTTCACTTTGGAACAATGGATTCGAAATAGTGTACTGTGGTTTTGTTTCAAGTTCATATAAACATATCCAAGTTACTCACCTATTACTGAGATTCCTCATCTATGGCAATGTACACATGCACACACAAATTTGTAGCTTCTCGGTTGAATTTTTTTGAACTCCAGTCAATTGTGCGGAATCCATTGACAACAGCACTTTTGTTTTGCTTTTGCAGCCAAATGTTTATACAATATAGTGTGTATTTATTTAATGTGAATGCTAAAGAACGCTTTAATCTCCTGGATATCTCGAGAGGATCAACTAATTGAAAAAATTCGAATGTAAAAGTCATTTAAAAAAATAGGAAACAGTCTAAAATGATTAGATTCCCAGTATTTACCGGGTAAATACTTTTTCAAACCAAGCACATTGAAAACGCACTAACCAGCTATATTTGCAAATGAATCATAATACTTTTAAAATATTAAATAAGCAGGACGAATATATTTTACAAACTAAAATAATAAATTTATTATTTTAATACTAAATAATGCTTAGTAATATGAACGTAGATAAAGTACATTTCAATTATTATTAACATCAATTCTTCCACTGGAACCTTTTTTGTTAAAAACTAAATTCGAAGAGATTTTCCTCGAAATATCATTTCGCTAACGATGTTAATATCATCAGGAGATAATTCAATCTCAAATGGACTCATGTTGAATCATTTCCTGACATTGCTAACATGGTTATCGAAAAGTGCGTCGAGATATTAAATAAAATAATTTGGTGTTGATTTCTTCTTCGTATTCTTCTTAACAGAAGAGTCGTGACCTATGGAAACTCATTCTGTTCGCGTTCCACACTACATATATATGTACTGTAGATTTAACATATTGATATTAAAGCAATAAGATCAGTATAAACAACAAATGTTTTAAAATGTATATAAATAAAAAATATAAATATTTTTGCACTTTATAACAACTTAAATCAATAGTAACAGGTCTTTCAAATTGGGCGTTTTTTTATTCTTGAATAAAACACAGATGGCATTGTGAATTTGCTTAGGTCTAATCTAATTTCAGAAGTGTAATGTATGACATTTATAAAAATGGAGTCGTACACAATACTACAACATGTTAAAATTGTAGAATTATTTTATGAAAATGGGCGTTCAGTGAAAAATGTTTTTAGAAAATTACGTGGTATTTACGGTTTGCACAATCGTCTAATTTGAAAGCACTATCAATCGAATTCTTGAAAAATGTCAAGAAACTGGTTCGGTGGAAGATAAAAGAATATCAACATATAATCGTAGTGGTCATTCACAAGAGCTCACTCGTTCACTCATTGTTTGTCTATTAGCTGCTAGCCCTAATAAATCAGTAATTTCAATCAGTTCGCATCCATTTTAGATGATAATAAAATAATAACATGTTTGCCTTAATTTGTATTTATTTTAATAATACAATTTGAATATACCACGATAATTCCACACATTTATTGTTAGTCAAATATCAACAATCAATAATCAACAGCCATCATTGTTCTAATTCAATGAATTCAAACTTCCATACCTTGATCAAGAATAGAACCTGAATCATTTTGGTTACAAACTCGGTCAACTCTCCTTGATATACTGTATGAAATTTCTAGAATCGAAAGTTCACTGGATAACATAAAAACTGCAATACCTAGCGCACATATTTGAATTAAACGGAAAATGTACTCACTGTATAACATATCTTGAATGTAACACTGTTACACTTTTGAATTGCTTTCCATTATGTTACTGTAAGCAATTGCTATAAATATGGCAAAGTAAATGGTTTAAAAATGTTTCTTTTTATCATAAAGTAAAATAAAAATTTAGTCGAATTTCAAGATTTTCAAAAATATGGCTATTATCACTTAATACGGTGGCATGGATTTTTTCTTCTTTTTGTCAGAACTGGTATACCCTGGCCTTTCGCATCTCATCCGCTTGATGTTCGGGAGTTCGATCGCCGAGTTTCGGGACACCCTATATATGTATGAATATGTATAATACGTTCTTTATATTATGTATGTATTTGTTGTATCTAATAAATAATATATATTTCTTACTATATGTTTATTAAATTCACTTTTATGCCTATCTCTCTTGAAGGGTTAACTACCTTTATATTCACGCGGGTGGGCGCGCAGTGTCGAATCGACCGCACTTAGGATATTTTTGGCCATAAAATTTTACATTTACTTTACACGTATTTCCTATCTTTAGTAGCCTCTTATAGACTTACTACATACACATAACGTACATATTAAAACTGCCTTGTAGGCGAAGATCAATTAGTGAAATTGACAAAAAAGCAAAAATGTATTCGACGTAAAGAAAAGGTAACAGATGGCTTTTGACATTCTTTTTTTCGTTTTCTAGATATTGTAGGAATAAACGCTATGCTAATCTTGAGGGCAAATAAACTAGTTATAGAAAAAAAAAACGAAAATATTTACGTGAATTGGGAATGCAGCTGATAAAAGAGTATGTATAGAGATGAGCTACGATCGTCACTGTAGCTAAGATGGCACCTATCGAGAAAACTCAGAAGAAAAATTAGGGAGCACTTTAACTTAAGTGTCGGAAACAGTTCACATAGAGGAAGATGTAAAATATGTCCTGCAAAAAAAGAGAAGAAAATCAGTGACATAATCTTCGGCTTGTCTGAGGAATATTTGCTGGGACCACACTACATTTATTTGCAATGAATGTTACCGTGATGAAGAGACTGATGATGAAGAAAACTAAACCTAAGATAACGAATTAAATACAGGCATAGAAATTTTTGTTGCTGTTTCATTGATCTCATTATCAAACTTGTTGTTTTTATAAATTTGATTTTATTTTATGCTTCAGCAAGAGTTATGCTGCTAAAATGTTTCCTAATCCAAAGAGAACGTGTATGGGAATAATTATACTTAAAATTAAGAGATAAATACAGGTAAATATTAAAAATTGCTGTGTTTTTTATAACTTGATCTCGACCAAAGTGTAATTTTATAAACAATTCCTAAAAATTTTGTTAACAAATTATTTGAAAAAGTTAATGTGTCTAAATAAATAAAGTATGATCGATAAATAAGTTTTTTTTATTTGTCTTTTAAATCACAAAATCTTTAATAGGACAAACAACGGACTGGACAGTTTTTACGGCCCTGCAAGTGTCCACCCAACAGAGGTTTTACCGAAGAAAAATGTCATTTATAAAAACTTAAAAATACCCATAAACATAAGAGAATCATTAGTGATTTCGTGTTAATCATTACAAATTTGTCGTGTTAGTTGTCCACATATATGTTACGTGGGTTTCGGGATTAAATAAAGGCACTGTATAAAACACTTTTAGAGGGACACTAACGTGAGATATAAGAAATATTATAATGAACACAATACATTTTCTATTATTTAATTGAAACCTATTTTGCTTGATGAAATTATTCAATTTATACAATTAGGAACATTATACATTTGAATCAATCTAGTTGTTTGGTGGCTACTGATAATTATCATAAAACTTCCATCAACACATCTTCATACAGGTCAAACATATACTACATTTATACTGACATATAATACATTAGATGTTAAAATATGTTAATGAATGTGTAATGTAATTGGAATTTAGATGATTTAAAATAAGTGAAAACATCATTATTTTTTTATTGAATTAAAGTATACTCACCGATATAGAAAAGTGACTTTTTTAATATACCTTTGGCCAGCAATTTGTTTTAAACAGCAATGATTTGTTTCAGTTTTAGTTTCTAATAATGGAATATTATTTTAGTACCTTGTATTGCTTTAGTCGATATATTTGCATTGAATCCAATAATTTACCATGCCTAGAATACGAGGAGTTTACTCAGCTTAGTGAGATTGAGACAAAAGATTAATCGGGACGTGAATCAGAAATGTTATTCTGTGAAATTACTCACCCACAACAGGTTTTACAGGAAGAATACCGATAAAGATATACTAAGAGTCTAGGACACTGAGAATATCAGGATTACCACCTAAAACTTTTTTTTTGAGACCATTTTGTCAGCATCAAAGCAATCGCGAACCTTTCACATATAGATCATAGAAGGTTTGTTAGAATACAAATTGTACATCACCGAATAAAATTATTTAGATTTTTTTTTCGTATTGCTCTCATTTCGTGTTGGCTCTTATCTATAAGCACCGATGGTAATGCTTAGAGAGATACCTCTATTCTATTCTATTCTATTCTATTCTGTTCCATTTGGAATAAGAATGGAATGGGACGGAATTGTGTTTAGAAACGATTCACGATTTTTCATTGATATACTTGAATCGGGCATTGGTTAAAAGATGTAGAGAGGAAATGAACCACCCCCAGTTTGCTGTAAGGAAGCATGCCTGTCATAATATTTTAAATAGGAAGCATAGTTTCATTTCATTATATGGGAAACTTGCATGCACGTGAATCATATACTTCCGGACCAATAGTCTAATCTATTCTTCCATCCGCGAAACACTACGAACCAACATATATATATATATATATATATATATATATATATATATATATATATATATATATATATATATATATATATATATATATATATATATATATATATATAATATATACCAGGTGTCCCATTAAGAATGGATCGCGGCCGTATCTTTGCGGAAAAAATATTATAATAAAACTGACTGTGAGAAATTCACCAAAAATATTTTTAAGCTTCTAAAACGACCGCAAGAGAGCGTGACGAGCTAAACATTTTTAAAAATCATTTTTTTTAGTTAACACTTGAAAATACACAAAAAAATGATTTTTAAAAATGTTCGTCACGCCCTCTTGCCGTCGTTTTAGAAGGTTAAAAATATTTTTGGTGAATTTCTCACGGTCAGTTTTAGTATAAAATTTTTTTCCCCAAAGCTGTGGGATAAATAGTTTTCAAGATACGGCCGCGATCCATCCTTAGTGGGACACCTGGTACATATATATTATATATACATATATATATATATATATATATATATATATATATATATATATATATATATATATATATATATATATATATATATATATATGTATATATATATATATATATATATATATATATATATATATATATATATATATATATATATATATATATATGTATATATATATATATATATATATATATATATATACATATATATATATATATATATATATATATATATATATATATATATATATATATATATATATATATATATAGTTTTCAAAGGCGATAAATCCGAATTGGGTATTAGCTTGAACCTAGTTCCTAGAGGGTACTTGCTACCTACTTGGTGAAGAATTAACTCTATAATATTTTTTTACCCTATATAGCAGCGAATCTTCAATATAAAGGAGGACTTCAATATAAAGGAGTCATAATATCCACGTAAAAAAGGCATCCTTGGTCAATATCGATATCTCACGCCGTTTGCGAGATATTCGTTTTCGAATATTCCATTGCACATCTTGTCGATGGCTGAAAAATATGCAATTCACAAAATGTGCCTTGAATACGAGAAAAAAACAGTAAAATGTAAAAAATATAACGGACTGTATTTAAAATAACAATTTTTTGAGATTTACTTCAATAGGTCTTGAAAGTGTCCACCGTTTACCTCAATACACTTAACGCGCCTGACATTTGCGAATATATTTTCTTCATTTCTAATATTGGCAGCTTGTAGATTTTTTTGTAAAAGTTCGTCTTGTGTATTGATTTTATGGTAAACTAAAGACTTCATAAGATCCCACAAATAAAATTTCTAACGGATTAATATCTGCGCTATGAGGCTAATATCACCAGTTGCTCCATGGCGGATAAGTTATGGAACATCCTGTATAGGCCCAGGAAGAGCCGCCTCGAGTCAAACATCGATTCTCGATAACTGAAGTTAAGCGACGTCGATCGCAGTCTTTATCTGGTTGTTGACCAGATCAAAGCAAGCCATGTAGATCTAAAATTTATATATATATATATATATATATATATATATATATATATATATATATATATATATATATATATATATATCATCATCATCATCATCATCATCATCAGCCCGTATCGATCCACTGCAGGATGAAGGCCTCTTCAGCATGCTTCCAACCTTCACGGTCCTGGGCTTTCCTCTGCCACTCGGGTCCAATATACTTAACGATGTCATCAGTCCATCGTGCTTTCGGTCTTCTTCGCGGACGTTTGCGATCAAGCGGTATCCACTCCAGGATTGCCTTGGTCCATCTGTCGTCCCATCGCCTCGCTATATGGCCTGCCCATCTCCATTTCAACTGTTTTACTCTTCCAATGATGTCACAGACTTTTGTTGGTTCCCTGATCCATGCGCAGGACTTTCTGTCTCGTATATATATATATATATATATATATATATATATATATATATATATATATATATATATATATATATATATATATATATATATATATATATAGGGTCACCCCAAAACTCAACGAAGTTATACTAGTTCTGGCAAAAATAAGAACAAAAATCCATGTCACCGTGTTAAGTGATAATAGGCATATTTTTGAAAATCTTGAAATTCGACGCACTAAGTTATATCTTTTTATACTGTGATAACAAATTTCCCAATTTTTCCACCCTGGACAAATTATATCGAAAAATAGCCCATTTAGTCAAGATTTCAAAATGATACAACAATCGGCACTTTTCTTTCCACAAAAAATTATATTGCTTATTTTTTTGCAAAAGAACTACATTTCAAAAAACTCATACTAAAACTCATACTAACTCATACTCATAATAAAAAATGCTTTTGTGTGCTCAAAAATGGACTTCACCAGTATAAGTAAGATGGTCAAATGTGATAGAGTGAGAGAGACAGATTGACATTCAACTTTAAGATGACCCATTTAGTGAAGATTTCAAAATGATACAATTGGCATTTTTCTTTCCACAAAAAATATTATTACCTTTTCTTTTTTTTGCAAAAGAACCTTATTTAAAAAAAAATCAACCCAAAGGAAAGATATGTGAGTCAAATTAATAATTGGTCTATTATTTTATTAAGATAAAACTTAAAAAAAAATATTGAAAAGAAAGGAAACCTGAAGAATAATTTTAAAACAACGTACCGGAGAGGGCCTTCATAATCGACACGTTATGTAAGCAGTTCGTTAAAAAAAATTAAAATATGTATCTTCATATATAATGCTTCATAATAACTGCCGGAACATGGTTATTTAGTACGTTATATCCGTAGATACGAAATAATAGCGTGTACGTTATAAGTGAGCTTTACTGTTTTATTATATATATTTTCCTGGCCGTTTAATATATTTTTTTTTGTTTTTTCTTGGGGTTTCAGTCAACCACAAGGAAAAACAAAAAGATACACACACAAAAATCTAGAGAGTCATAAATTGAACTAATGGAATTATATTTTTTAGTAGCCATTGTATAAATTCTTCAATTATTTTAAAAGTTTATCATAGCGTTCAAAACAAAGCACTAAAACTAATTCGTAATGTTCCATCATAGTGACGATATTTTCTATCATAGAATGTCCATTTCTAAAGATAATAATAAAACAAACATACTTAATATCAAAAAGGACTCCAATAAATAGATTATTAAGTTATTTTAGATTACTTGTTTACAAACTATTTGATCTAGAGAGCTTTCATTTATTTGTACAAGTATCTTCATGATGTTACCTGATGGTGGTACTGAATTCTGAACGGTTCTTTAATAAGTTTGTTTTTATCGGTCATCTCTAAGAGTATTATTGAATTGTGCCCTTTTTGAAGTAAACAAACAGTTGTAAATCTAGTTACCATGTCGTGGCAGTTTTATAACGAAAACAAGTCACTAACTCGTAAATAAGATTTAGAATGAGTCAGACATTGCAACTTTCATTATTTACTCAATGATAATTTTAATTTAAAAATATGTCTTATGATTAATGTGATGTCATTTGGTGACGTGTATAATGTATTTCGTTTTTAATGGAATCAAAAATAAATATATAGAAAGCTCTATTTACGATTCAAAAATGGCTGTAGTTTGCGACCAGATGGTCAGTATCAAATCAATGAATATTGTTTCAAAATGGACAATTGATCCAAACAAGCGCAAACATCTATGCCCAAATCAAGATTCAGACTTGACACCTTTCGAGAGCCAGGCGTGATTCTAACTCACCTGACCAGTGGTAACCGGTTTACGATTAAAAATATACTGACTAAAAGATCTTGTCATCCCTATGACGAAGGTAAAGGTTAGATACTGAAACTTTGCAAAGAAGCTAACTTTACTCATCATACTAGTCCTCATAACGTGAAGACGCTTCTTGACTTGCTGAAAAATGGGTTTCTGGAGGATTTTAAGGTATGGCTAGAGGCGAACGAAATTTTTGAAACTTCACCTATCACTTCTTGTTTTTATTGGTAATATATATATATATATATATATATATATATATATATATATATATATATATATATATATATATATATATATATATATATATATATATATATATATATATATGTATGGGGCATGTTGATTGATATATATATATATATATATATATATATATATATATATATATATATATATATATATATATATATATATATATATATTACCAATAAAAACAAGAAGTGATAGGTGAAGTTTCAAAAATTTCGTTCGCCTCTAGCCATACCTTAAAATCCTCCAGAAACCCATTTTTCAGCAAGTCAAGAAGCGTCTTCACGTTATGAGGACTAGGATGATGAGTAAAGTTAGCTTCTTTGCAAAGTTTCAGTATCTAACCTTTACCTTCGTCATAGGGATGACAAGATCTTTTAGTCAGTATATTAATCGTAAACCGGTTACCACTGGTCAGGTGAGTTAGAATCCCGCCTGGCTCTCGAAAGGTCTCAAGGAATCTTGATTTGGGCATAGATGTTTGCGCTTGTTTGGATCAATTGTCCATTTTGAAACAATATTCATTGATTTAATACTGACCATCTGGTCGCAAACTACAGCCATTTTTGAATCGTAAATAGAGCTTTCTATATATTTATTTTTGATTCCATTAAAAACGAAATACATTATACACGTCACCAAATGACATCACATTAATCATAAGACATATTTTTAAATTAAAATTATCATTGAGTAAATAATGAAAGTTGCAATGTCTGACTCATTCTAAATCTTATTTACGAGTTAGTGACTTGTTTTCGTTATAAAACTGCCACGACATGGTAACTAGATTTACAACTGTTTGTTTACTTCAAAAAGGGCACAATTCAATAATACTCTTAGAGATGACCGATAAAAACAAACTTATTAAAGAACCGTTCAGAATTCAGTACCACCATCAGGTAACATCATGAAGATATTTGTACAAATAAATGAAAGCCCTCTAGATCAAATAGTTTGTAAACAATTAATCTAAAATAACTTAATAATCTATTAGAGTCATTTTTGATATTAAGTATGTTTGTTTTATTATTATCTTTGACCACAATGATGGAACATTACGAATTAATGGCTACTAAAAAATATAATTCTATGTAGTTCAATTTATGACTCTTTAGATTTGTGTGAGTGTATCTTTTTGTATTTCCTTGTGGTTGACTGAAACCCCAAGAGAAAAACAAAAAAATAATAATAAACGGTCCGGAAAATATATATAATAAAACAGTAAAGCTCACTTATAACGTACACGCTATTATTTCGTATCTACGGATATAACGTACCAAATAACCATATCCCGGCAGTTATTATGAAGCATTATATATGAAGATACATATTTTCATTTTTTTTAACGAACTTCTTACATAACTTATCGATTATGAAGGCTCCCTCCGGTACATTGTTTTAGAATTAATCTTCAGGGTTCCTTTCTTTTCAATATTTTTTTTAATGTTTTATCTTAATAAAATAATGGACTAATTATTAATTTTACTCACATATCTTTCCTTTGGGTTGATTTTTTTTTAAATAAGGCCCTTTTGCAAAAAAAGAAAAGGTAATAATATTTTTTGTGGAAAGAAAAATGCTAATTGTATCATTTTGAAATCTTAACTAAATTGGTCATCTTAAAGTTGAATGTCAATCTGTCTCTCTCTAATTCGTCGTCGAACAGCATCACTATCTATCTCACTCTATCACATTTGACCATCTTACTTATACTGATGAAGTCCATTTTTGAGCACAAATGTATTTTTTTATTATGGTATGAGGTTTTTGAAATGTGATCCTTTGGCAAAAAAATAAGCAATAATATTTTTTGTGGAAAGAAAAGTTCCAATTGTACCATTTTGAAATCTCGACTAAATGGGCTATTTTTCGATATAACTTGCCCAGGGTGGAAAAATTGGGAAACTAGTATAACTTCGTTGAGTTTTGGGGTGACCCTGTATATATATATATATATATATATATATATATATATATATATATATATATATATATATTTAAAATAAATTTATAAATTATAGATCTACATGGCTTGCTTTGATGTGATCATCCAACCAGATCAAGACTGCGATCGACGTCGCTTAACTTCAGTTATCGAGAATCGATGTTTGACTCGAGGCGGCTCTTCCTAGGCCTATACAGGATGTTCCATAACTTATCCGCCATGGAGCAACTGGTGATAGTAGCCTCATAGCGCAGATATTAATCCGTTAGAAATTTTATTTGTGGGATCATATGAAGTATTTAGTTTACCATAAAATCAATACACAAGACGAACTTTTACAAAAAAATCAACAAGCTGCCAATGTTATAAGAAATGAAGAAAATATATTCTATAAGTGTGTTGAGGTAAACGGTGGACACTTTCAAGACCTATTGAAGTAAATTTCAAAAAATTGTTATTTTAAATACAGTCCGTTATATTTTTCACATCTTAATGTTTTTTTCTCGTATTCAAGGCACATTTTGTGAATTGCATATTTTCCAGCCATCGACAAGATGTGCAATGGAATATTCGAACACGAATATTTCGCAAACGGCGTGATATATCGATATTGACCAAGGATGTCTTTTTTACGTGGATATTATGACTCCTTTATATTGTCAAAATATTCCCAGCTATATAAGGTAAAAAAATATTATCGAGTTAATTTTTCGCAGTAGGTAACAAGTACCCTCTAGAAACTAGGTTCAAGTTAATACCAAATTCGGATTTGTCGTCTTTGAAAACCCAACTACCCCGATTTTGATCCTGATATCTTCAACCCTATATATATATATATATATATATATATATATATATATATATATATATATATATATATATATATATTTATTTATTTATATATATATATATTTATATATATATATATATATATATATATATATATATATATATATATATATATATATATATATATATATATATATATATATAAATCAATTATAATAATATAATCAAATGGTTTTCATCTTGAAATATATTATTATTTTGTAAAAATTGAAAATTAACAAATCTAAATGAATCACACTTATACAGGGTGTAATAGAAAGCACTTTCATAAGTTTAACCAACGTTTCTTTACATTGTTACAAACAGTTTCATTAAAACATCTATCCAAATTGCAACCATTTCCGCAGAAAACAGGTCAGAGCTTATCAGAACAGGTCAGATATTTTCTTAACCATTGGTAACGTAGTCAATTGTTATTTCGATTGTCGTGTTTATTTCGATCGAAAGAATTCATTTTTTATTGCATTGGCCTCTTGAAGTTTTATTTCAAAATAAAATTTAATATTTTTCTAGCTATTTATTTCGTACGTTTCAGTATAAATTTGGTTTGTTTTGTTACAAACATTAGGAAAACTTATACATTAAGTGTCTACCACTTTGATTTTGGCCAATAAACCAGTCACAATATTTTTGTCTCTGTGAAAAATCAGCGAGTAAGAACGCTTGTATCCTTTGTACATGATAAGCATGATAAGGGTGGACTAATTGTTTTTTTAGTGTTCAATATAAAATCAAATGGGAAACTCCAACTTGTTGCTCAACACTTCGAATACTTCTGGTAGAATTCAACTTCAAGACTGATTTATCGCTGTCGCCCACATTTTTGAAATTTGAAAGTCTTTGAGAAAGCTGGTCCAATGTTTGCCGAGCTAGAAGCGGCCTTTCTAAATTTTTTCTAGCCCCTTCAGAATTTTGAAGAGCTTATCCGTAAATACGAAGCACATCGTGATATTCGCGTTCAGAATATATTGTTTGTTTTAAATCAAACTTAAATGCACGCACTGACCTACACTGAAATAATTGTTGTCGCAATGTTTAAATATCATTGTTTGCGACGTTGCCGCTGATATTGCCGATCTATATTGACTGATGTATAATTTGATTTTTAATTTGTAAAAAAAATGTTGTAATAATGTTCTAGTTAGTCTATTTGTAGTTTATTCGTTAAGTAATAACCAATTCATATTTGCCAAATATACTTTTACACATATAATAACATGTTAATTCTTATCGTAGCTTTTCGATTTGTGATTTAGTAACTTTGCAATTTTCTTTCAATCTTAAGTTTTTGACCATTGTTGTAAAGAACTTTTTTTATTTAAAACGACATGAAGAATCGTTGGTTAAATTTACTAAAGTACTTTCCCTTACCCCCTGTATATTGTGGTTTATAATAAAATTTAAAAAAAAAACCATTTGTTTATTTAAGATTAGTAATTATCCATATTTTAAATATTCCGTACATTTTATATTATTGAATGCATAAGCAAACCGATTATTCAATCTATAAAAACCTCATTACATCAATATCGCATCACTAATTGATGTTTTACTATCGGCTTTCACAAACTGCTACACCGAAGATATTAAAATATCGTTATCGTATAAAAATTCTTCATTAACAGCTTTCTGTATTTGAAATAAGTAGGCAATTAAAAGGGGAGCATTCACCAATGTTACCGCAATATATTAATAATATTAATTACAGTTGAACTCAATTGTGAATTATTTTCCTTAATGTTAAACATTTCATTTGAAGGAGACAATAGTAAACATCAGATTCCAAGAGTATTTTCAGGATTGTATAATTCTGCCATTGTAGAAGTTAGAAAATAGTCAACAAATTTGAAAGTTAATGCATTTGAGTTTTCAAAACAACATTACTAAACTAATTATTAAAAAAACAGTATTTTTATAATATTAGTACAAAAGAATATAGTTTAGTTTTAGTATTAGATCGAATTATCTCCTTATAATGCTAACATGATTAGCAAAAAGCATATCGAGCATAAAAATAACTTTCGAGCATTGATTCTTTTCAGTTACACTAGATTTAAATGAGGTATTTATATTTATACAGGGTGATTCCTAAGTTGATACTTTTTTTAACAGCGTATAAAATAAACATGTTTTTCTAATACCATTTTTCAAAAAAACTGAACTAAACTGAAAAATAAAAAACTTAACATATTAATATCGAAGGCAACATTCATTCCGATCCTGCGCCTTCTACTTAAAGAAAATGTTTAAAGGGGTCGCTGATCCGTCCCACGCAAAGTTGGGCGCGACGTATCCAAGAGTCGGCACATGCGCGTAACAGTGATAAAAGGTCGTCCTCTAATAGACTCACCAGCCTGTTCTATGTGATCAATAAGTTTTTCCATTGTATTAATTGGCGTTTTAAAAAAATATGCTTTTCATGTAACCCCAAAAAAAGGAATCACAAGGATTAAAATCTGGTGACCTAGGCGGCCACGCAACTAACCCTCCAAGAGCTACCCACTTACTAGGAAATGTTATGTCTAAGAACTCCAGCACTTCATGCCTACAATAGGCTGGCGTTCCATCGTGTAAGAACCACATATTCTGCCTGACATTCAAAGCCACATTTTCTAGAAAACCCGGAAGATGATTTTGAAAAATTCGAGATAGCTTTCGTCCATTAAACGATAGGACAAGATTAAAGGCCCAACAAAAACACCATTAAAAATTACCGCCCACATACTGGTCGAAAATCTATGTTGAAAATTTGTTTGCCTAGAAGCATGCGGATTATCAACTGACCAAAAATGAGTATTGTTGTGAATTCCATTTCGGGTAATTAAAACCTTGTCCATAACCAAAGTTTTCTTTCGTCTCATGTTGGTGTAAGAGCCATTTGCGGAACTGAACTATGCTAGGGTTGTTTGGTGGCTTGAGGCCCTAAGGCTTGAACTCGTTGTACATGAAATAGGTACAACTGATTTTACCGCAATGTTGTAAAAACTTTTTTTTGGCTCAGTTCAACTTGCTGTGCTATTTCTCGAGTACTTGTTGTTGGGTTTTCCTCGACAAGACTCAAAATTTGTTCCTCCCGGTGCTCGTTTGAAAGTCTCGGTTTTCCCGCGCGCCTTTCACGATGTTCCCTCAAATCACTGGTGCCTGCGGCTCTTTACACAATCCGAATACACTAATCCCTCATCAACCGCGGGGGTTCTGCTCCGTATAGAGGGCCGTGATTGGCAAAACTGCAGTTAGCGAGGGATTTTCTGGGGTTACACTTGAAAACAGAAAAATGTGAAAAATGTACATATGTATGTAATAGTGTGTGAATAATGAACACACTATATATACATACATATATATATATATATATATATATATATATATATATATATATATATATATATATATATATATATATAAATACATATATATATATATATATATATATATATATATATATATATATATATATATATATATATATATATATAAATACATATATATATATATATATATATATATATATATATATATATATATATATATATATATATATGAATTCTATATTTTAAATTTGTAGGCACATAATAATTTTTTTATAAAGGTAAAACTTATTTTCGAAAATAATGCAAAATTGTTGGCTGTTTCATTTTTTTTCTGTGAGCTCCATTTTGATCTTTCGATAGTAGGTTGTAGTATCCCATTTAAACCATTTGAAAACTGTAGGCTTCTTTCTAGGGAATGGTCTCCATCGTAGACCAAATCTCGCAACTGTTGTGCGGTTAATAAAATGTTTTGTGCACTACTTAACGTTAGGGATAGATCTCATCGTCTGTATTGCCTTCGGCATACGATGTTTCAGAATTTCAAACAGTTCCGATTCTGATAGTTCATTGTTGTGAGAAGCTATAACTTCTTCAGCGTCACTTGGTTGCAACTCGTCGAAACCATCGCCATGAATTTGGTGTAACATTCTTACAATGTCTTCAATTTAAGTTGCTTTGTCAGGAACTCCTGACGTATCGGCCACACCTCTGGCCATAATTTTCTCCAAAGGGAATTTAATGTTGATGAACATAACTTATCCACTGCTTATTTGATAAATGTTACGTAATGCGCGCTATTAAAAGCTTGTCAACTCTTAGTAACAGTGAGAACAGGATTTTATTCCATGCTATTCAGTAGATAACTGAAAGTTCACTTGACATAATATCTTTTAAACGCTGCTATTATTCCCTGATCTAATGGTTGTATCAGTGATGTAGTATTGGAAGGTACGAAGTAAACTTCTATGTTTGGATCAACAAACGTTACGGATTCAGAATGGCCGGGAGCTTTATCAATGAGAAGTAAAACTTTGAATGGCAACCAGTTGGTTGGGTGACTGTAAATAATTTTGCAGTCACCCAACCTTGCTCTTCAAAAGACCGGCATATCATTTTTGTTTTTATTTTTTAGAGTACGCGGATTAAAATATTTGTATACGAGCAGTGGCTTTATAATGTGGTTACCTGAAGCATTAGAGCAAAAGAGAAAAGTAACTCTATCCTTTGCAAGTTTAAATCCTGGTGCGGATCTTTCAGTATAAGATATAAATTCGTTCGTTCGAGCAGGCATTCTCTTCCAAAATAAACCTGTCTCATCGGTGTTAATTACCTGATCTGGTTGATAATCCTTGCTTTCAATCATTTGTTTGAATTCAATCAGATACCGATTAGCCGCCTTGTGATCTGCAGAAGCCAACTCCCCAGTAATGTTTACGTTGTGTAGCAAAAAAGTACTTTTTAAAATTTTCAAATCAACCCTTACTAGCTTGACTCATCTGACTCAGATCTCATCTGACTTAGATTCTCGAAAAGGCGCCTAGTTTTTTTTTGAATAATTCGGCTGCAAGAGACACTCTTCTTTTTGGATCATTGATCCAAATTCCAAGCGCTCTTTCCATCTTTTCCATCGTTAGAGGTCGCGGGAAACATCTAACTTTATTGCTGGTACTTGTACCGCACGAAACATTAGCCCGAATGGATAGCTCACTCTTTTTATTGTTCTTTAAACTTTTTCGCGGCACTCGCATACGTTTCACCTGTAGCAAGACAGTCTAACAATTGAATTTTTGTATCAAGAGTCATTACATTTCGCTTCCTTTTAACAAAATCTTAGCCTGTGGATGGCATTAGAGTTTAAAAGTAGGATATGAACATATAACTAAGTAATTAAACTCACGAAAATGACAAGATTCCCCTAATCCCCAACTTGATACATGATCAAACAAATAATAATAATAATGATACATACAAACTATATAAATGCTTAACCAACGGCCCTGGGTCATGCGAAAAAGGCAATAAAACAATTCCTGGAAAATTAGAGTAGCAATTCGCATGAGATTGGGATGAAAACGCACCGCGCTACTACATAATTCGATTGAAAATTTAGTCTAGGCTATTTCGCAAGATAAAACCCCTGAAAATCAATACTACGATTGACAAGGGATTTCTATACATGATTTCGGCAATGGGTGAACTCAAAAAGGAAAATGTTCAGCGTATAGCTGAGATGCATCAATGGCATTTTGAAGGCACTCTCCATAAAGTAATATCATGTTAACTAATTCACTATTCTTATACACGTGGGCCATTTTATATTATCAAGAATCATGGTAGAAATCCACATTAAAACTGACAAAATACAGGATAAGAAAATAAAATTAATGCATGATTCACAAAAAGACGACAAACATTATTTGTCTTGTGTTCATTTTAAATTTACGGGCGATCGATTGCCCGGCTATTAAAATAATTTGTTTAAATAATTTTAAGGGCCAAGCTTGAGTTTTTTTTTTAATTTATTAAAGACTGTAGTTGCATAATTTTATTGGATTGGATATATTTAAAATGGAGTGAAATTAGAAAAATATGTTTATTTTATTTTTTATTATTTATGAATTTTATACGCTGTTAAAAAAAGTAAAAAAGGTAAAGGTAAAGTGTTAGACAAACCCAGGCCAGCACCCCCCTCGGGCCATAAACCCTTGGTTATGTGCCTACCTATAAGTCTATCAGGAAACCTACCGATTAGCGAGTGACCAACGTAGAACACTTCTCAGAAGGAATCCGGCCTTACCCAGCGTTTAACTGGCGTGACTGAGGGGTAATTCGTAGTCGGATTTTACACTCTTGCCTAGAAACAATCACAAACATTTAGGAAGTAAACAGACATAAGAAAGAAAGAAAAACAACCATCCGAGCGCTGGAATCGAACCAACTAAGTCTCAACTTAGGAATCACCCTGTATAACCATAATGAACCTTTTCATAATTTTGATTTTAGAACTTTTGGTGTGAAATAAAAACGAGTTTTTTACTCATACCAAATTACATTGATTGCATTTAACTTGCTTTTCCCAAACCGAATTATCATCATCGGCAGATGATAAAATTAAAGCTTGACCTATTTCGTTTACAATTTTTTCGGTACAATTTATACCTACACCTAATACGGTGAAAATTATCTAATTCGCTGAAGTTTACCGAATTACCCCTCCGTGATGAAAGCAACCAAAGTATGTTGCATGTTGTATGTACAAAGTTGTATGTGATTGATCCTTTGGACATATTTAGATTATTTTTACATTTCACGATTTTAATGCTTTCCGACGCATCTAATAACCTTCTATCTTGTTTTGTTAGTATCGTACTTCTTGTTGGACATATATATTCATCAATGCAATAATTGCATTTGATTTAATAATTTTTTACCTTTAATTGTTTGGAATATTGTCTTTTGGATTACTCAATAACGGCTATAATTTCTTATTCGATTTATATATTCATTTCTCTAAATATTTCAACAAACCCAAGTGCAATGGAACTCGTTAGAAAGTGAAAAAGACTCCAAACAAGCAATAAAAAAACAAAAGTTTAGGATCGTGATTCAGAAATCGTCTTTATTTTAATAAAAGCCATATAATAGAAATTTGCTCTAGGTTTAGTGTATATTGTAAATGATATAGGTTAAAGTTTGATGATGCCAAATCTACGCCAAGTCAGTTTAATGGGATTTGTATTATGGTAGCAGAAAACTCGTTATACAGATTTCAAAAATACATAAAATATGCAGAAAGGAAACCGAAAATATATAAATGACTAGACGATAGCAAAAACAGGTTGATACTCATTTGGACAATGCCAAAAGCACAATTTAAAGTAAAAAGGGAGAAGATATAATCCTTAATATAAAATATAGAATCTTGATGCCACCAGAACCCAATATAGAAAAAGAGGATCTAAACTAAACAAAACAATATAGAAAAAGAGGATCTAAACTAAAGAAAACCTCGAGTAAAATGTTAAATAATACAACTAAGAGAACAAATATAAAACACATAGAACAAAAATAATAAGAAATTTAAGGAATTTAACAAATTAATTTGAAAACAAATTATTCACAATATAGAACAATGGTTACAAAAAATGAATGTAAAAAAATTAAAAGGTTGACTATTTATAAATTAAATATACATAGTTGTACGAAGAAGTAGCCAATTTAAGGAAATCCAAACACATACTTCTGATAACTAACAATAATAACGAAACAGAATTAGAACCTAAAAAATAAAAATTTATTTAGAAAAGATACCTAATAGAACCTTGGTTTTGCGTCGATGGAGAATCAAGATCGATGATATAATTACCCATAGTGTAGAATCTAAATTGCAATAAGTGTGATATATAGCTAGACAAAGTCAGGATAAATGGACATTACAATTAACGACCAAAACTAACAAAGCTAAGTATAGGCAGGCCACAGAAGAAATGGCAGGCAGGGTGATATTGAAAGGCTACCAAGGAGGAAGTGGTTTCGGGTGGCACAAGGCAGACTAGCATGGAGACGTATGAAAGAAGCCTATGTTCAAGAATCAGCGGCTGAGTAAAAAAAGAAAGAAAAATCTAAAGGAACTGTTTAGGAAGATCACAAAAATATTAAACAAAAGAGCACAAACTGACAATTCCTCAAAAGAAAAAGTGATCACTTCAAACGACGTGAAGTCACAAAATTAACTAATTTGATCAATGCAACCTTGTATGTAGGGTGTATATATATATATATATATATATATATATATATATATATATATATATATATATATATATATATATATGCATAGCTCTTTGAGGTAACACTACGAAAAATATTCCTTGCAGCACCTGTATCGACTTTCGAACTGTAAGGAGTGTGCATCTGTCTTGTTGAAACTACACACCATATTCAAATTCGAATTGTAAAAGTAGTGGTTGACGAAAGTGTGCAAGCATTTAGACGAACTGGTAGGAAATTATCGTTACAGTTATATCCCTTTCCTTCAAAAGTAAACGCCCACAACCCCAAACTTGGTAAACAGCACATCACATACATTTAAGGAAATAATGTACTCAGGATACTTACTTACAGGATACTTTGGGTAACAAATAAAGTGCACCGCATCATTATATGGAATTTTGGTAAAAAATCCAGCTGGTTTTTCTTCGGTTCATGCTGTTCCGTATTGTATAACGGCATTTTTTTAATTGAGGTAACCTATTCTTGATGGAAATTAATTTTAAATAAAAGTAAAGTTTTTGAAATATCTAAAAGAAAAATCAGCCCGTCAGCCCTCATAAAAGGTATGACATTTATTTTGTCAATGCCATATGTCAAACAGTTTGCTTATAGATGTTGGTACTGCTTAGTTACAGTCGACTTCAAATGTAATTTATGATTTTTAAAATGGATAAAAATACACAGTTTTGCCTCAAATTTTGTTTTACCAACGATATATATTGTGCTGCATCATCATTATTACGGTAAGTCATCATTATTATGGTGAGTCATCGTCAACTTTATCAAAAACACGAGCTTACGAGCAGTAGAACGCATTCCAGGAGTACCGAGAAGTGGTTGTCTTGATCGAGTTTCCTTTTCGATTGATGAAATTTTTTACAAAATTCACCATTTTCGTTGGTGACAAAAAAATGTTATTCAAGCTTAAGGGTGATACCACGAAATCTAAATGTGGCTCACGAATCTGTTCGTACCCGTTTAATTGATGTTTGGGACATATTCTACAAGACCTGAACTTTCTTCAAAAAGCATGTCTCAAACATATAAACGACACAATTTGGACCCTACATTCATGAAACGTAACACATCGGTCAATAAGTCCCCGGTCTGACATATAGATGGCGTCACTTGGTTGGGTTGGCCCAATCGACCACTGGTCAATAAGAATAAGACCGGGTACTTATTGACCGATGTGTTATCTTGAAAAACCAATAATGGCACCTATAATACCCCATTATTGGGTCTCCAGAATGCATTCCACCAGAAGAAGCTGAGGGAGACATTTGAAAAACATTATTTTCAAAACATAAAAGCGTTATTTGTTCTTCAAGATAAAATATAAATTACTGGATTATCACTTGTAGGGTAAAACTATTTCAAGCAAATTTTCAACTAAGTTGTAAATAACATATTTATATTCAGTTGGAAAATAAATTCGTTCGACTTGTTTTTCAATACAAGTTTACTCCGTTTCCCATTTGTTTTTCACGATACTATTGCGTCACTCGATTGCGCATCAGAAAAACTAAGATGTGTTTGTTTTGCGTAACAGAGAAAATGAAAGCAAAACAACATGCAATATTATCATATTATTCTTTATTATATCGAAAAAGGCGAATAATGATGGAGGCCCATAAAAGGGATATGTTATATATAATTTCAAAATACTTTAAAGAAGGCGCATGCCTAAATTGATTTAATAAATTTCATTTTGGAGTTTTTAAAGCTTTTGTTGCAACTCGTTCCAATCTCACAACCGATGTTAATTCAATAATTTTCTAGGATAAAGTCGATAAAAACCTAACCCCATTGCATTATTTATTGCATAATATATTTTAGCATGAAAAAGTGTTTATGGTTGCTAGGGAATACATTTCTCCATTTTATATGGGTGCCGCATAAATTGACCAATGCCAACTTAACCACTTGCATATCAATCTGCGTTTCATTATGTAAACTCTAAGAAAACGATCAATTTTGAAGTGGATAGATGTTGATCACGTAATATTTTATGGTCACATCATGCTCCCCGTGCGATAGAATTATAAAAGATGTAATCTATACAAATTGGCATAAAAATGTGAATACCCAGTATATTTCGGAATATTAAAAAAATATGGTTTAAAAGAAGTTCTATTAGATTTGTAAACAACAATTCTTTGATTAATTTTTAGTACTTTATATTCGAGTATTATTACTGTAGTTTCAAACCTTTATTGTTTCAGTGCGCGCATCTTCTACCCAAATCCGTACAGATAATAGGCTACACAGATGATCTCACCATCATAGCCAAAGATGAGGAAAGTCAACAAAAAAAAGTCACAGAAATAGAGAGAGAAACCCAAATTGGATGTTTACAAATAAACAAAGAAAATACAAAATACATGCAATGTAGCAAATCGATGGAGTTTAAGATTGGAAAGATAGAGTGGAAATAATGGATACGATCCATTGGTTCGTACGCAGAAGAATCGATGACTCTCGCCAGTAGAGAGGAACAAAAACTGAAAGTATTTGAGAGGAATAAAGAAGGAGAAAAATACCGCAGCCTAATGAATCACGAAATCAGAGAGTTACACAATGAAGGAGAGTTACACAATGTTACATAAAGGGACAGGGAATTATATGGTATGGAACAATCTACAGGGAGCAGCAGGTAGGCACTGTACTGGCCATTATAAACTGGAAACCGAAATAACAAGTTAAGAGAAAAATGGAAACACCAGGGTGTAACAGACATAAGACGAACCAAGTTAACAGGGTAGACTTCGAAAATGAAGGGCAGAAAGTGATGGAGAAGAATTGTGGACAATACCAAGACACACAACACACTCTAGAACCAACGGAAAGTATATGCGGAGTGATCACCGCAACAAAAAAAAACAAAAAAGACTTGGTGACTGTGTGTTTATTGCATCATGTCAGAGGCAGATTGCCTATTTCAGAAGAAGATTTAACAGAAGCCTATTCAATCTGGCACGTATTAAAGCCAAATCAAAAACAAAGGAGGTAGCATCGTAGGGCTGCAGTTGCGGATAACTGTGTGCTTGTAGCGCATAGTGCGCCGGCGTTGCAAACGACGCTGGAGTTATTTAGTGAGGCCTATGGCACGTTCAGAAATTTAATAAACAAAAAATTAAAATATTACAACAAACGGCTGCACATAGGTATAGAGACAGCTGATATTGTTGTGAATGGTCAACGACTGGAAGAAGAAGCATGCTTTCCATATTTGGGAAGTCAAATTTCCTACTCTGTCGACCTGCAAGAAGATGTTATATAGAGAATAGCTATTTGCAATGCCATAATAATTCCCACCCTTCTGTATGGTGTTGAATCATAGGTTCTGTGTCGTAAGCAAATAAAACAACTCGAGAGATTTCATTAAGGCTGCCTCTGGAAACTATTGAGAATAAAATGGCAAGACTATCGGATCCATGTGGAGGTAATTGAATGAGTCAGCAGTTTGAGCATAGAATCCCAGATCATGAAAGTTCAGCTGAGATGGTTAGGTCATTGCCAGAGGATGATGGACACTAGGATGCCGAAACAGATCCTCTATGGCGAATTAACGAACAAGAAACGAAATCTTTGATATCCAAAAAGTAGGTATAAAGACGTAATTAAATCGTCTCTAAAGAAATCTATGTCAAATGTGCCTGAATGGGAAAAGACAGCAAACGACAGACCAAAATGGCGTGAGAAGACTTCTGACCTTAAATGCCCAGAGTGCGAAAGAACATGTAGATCTAAGGTGCGTTATAAGAACCACTATAAAACCCATAATTTTTCAACAATAGGTTCACAAAAATATTAGCCATAGCTGAGGTCATATTCGTGTCGGGTTGACCGTCACATGTTCCAGCCGCTTTGCGCCGAAGATTGAGCGTAAGCCACCCTTAATTTTCCCAAATGGTTCTGTTTTGAACGTTTTGTATCCAGGGCAATCTCGCGACTTTTTCAATGTCATCATACCACCGTGCAACTGACCTTGCTCTCGACCCGTTCACGTATCACTCTTCCGTTCTATTTTTTATTCGGGCGATGTGTCCTGTATAGTTCCATTTAAGCTGTGTTACCCTATCTATTATGTCTGTCATTTTGGTTTTATTTGTCACTTCGTTTTCCTATCGCACAGGAATCCCAGCATCTCCCTTTCGCTTTAAGATATTCTATGTTTGTTCACCATTTGTTGTGAAGAGATCCAAATCTGTGATCCATAGGTAATTACCGGTAACATACACTGATCATATATATACTGCTCGCAGATGTAAAGGTATCTTTTTGATAGTAAGTATATTTTATAATTTCTCCTTTCGATTTCGGTGTCCTTATTTCCCTATCATGTTGCCCATATGCATTATTTTACAGTTTCTATTTTGTTGTTATTTATTATAATGTTGGAGTCTTCTTGACATATGATTTTGATTATACTTAGGTTAATTTTTTCCATATGCCTTTTGATTTCTCAACCACTTTAATTTTTTTTTCAGGTCTAGAGGAAGAGGAGTTTTCAAAAGCTTTTTATTATCCACGAATAAGATTACATCATCACAAGATTACATCATCATCATATTAATCGTCATTTGTGACGATTCCTCGTTCTGTAGTGCGCACATACAATTCGATAATAAGTAAACAGTACAGTAAGTAAGCAGTACAGTAGAGAAAGAGCGAATGAATAATTGCGACGCGATAGTCAGAATTGTCCTTGCGTGAAATTCTTAGTAGGCTCAATAGAGTTTTGTTGAGCCAGGTTTTAAGAAGTCCAAGAAAAACCTTCTGGAGGTATGAGACATCGAAGAACAAATACGAAATATCACGATCGCCTCTCCTTCGACTTTATTTGACAGACCGTTTTACCAGTGCTTTTAATGTAAGTTAATATTCGTTAATCTGAGCATTTAAATGATTAATTCATTTGTCCGTTACTTTGTAATAGTTTTCACATTTTTCAAATCAAATAAAACCAATTTTCACTTTGTTATTTATTACTTATTTTTATTTTTTGACTTTGTGACTATAGTTTCGTAAACAATATTACATTATCAAACTTAGCATTTCAATTAGTCATAATTCAATTAACAGAAAAAAATTCACAGCTAAAAATCGAACGAACTTCACAATGCAATAAAGTTAAATATGGTACTACTAATCTATCAAAAAATCTACTTAAACATTTTTAAAAGTAAAAATGCAGTTTCGCACCAGGTCGAAATATGACCTCATTAAAAATTCCAGGGCCATTCAGCCGGCAGCCTTTTGGGACTACAGACCAGCTCTATCTCCATTCAGCTTCCCACGACTGGCGCACCCGACAAATGATGTATCGGTCTTTTTATTCGCATCTTATGAATATGCAGAACCTTATCCGCTAACTGCTCGTGACGAAACACCAACGAATGAGTTTCCGAGATAAGGCTGCCGGGGAGAATATGTTCTGGCAAATTTGAAATTTATTACTTTTGATGTTGACAACTAGAGTGAATAGAGAGATAAACGTAAAAGTGGAAATAAGAACGTAGTTTAAATATATTTAATTATTGTAAAATATTATGGATATAGGTTTCCTATTAATATAAAATAATATATATATAAAATAATATATATATATATATATATATATATATATATATATATATATATATATATATATATATATATAGATATATATATATATATATATATATATATATATATATATATATATATTTATATATATATATATATATATATATATATATATATATATATATATATATATATATATATATATATATGTTTCTAAATCATTCCGGGTGACGATCCGTTGATCATGTGAAGAGTCACGACGTTTCGCCAAAATAGTTGGACTCTTCAGTCGAAGCGGACAACACTTGAAAATGCCAAATGCGATTTTGGCGAAACGTCGTGACTCTTCACAGGATCAACGGATCGGCACCCGGAATGATTTAGAAACATTATCTACCATCCGTGAAAATATTAGATGTAACAACTGTTGGTGGTTAGACTCATTAGGGTACCGACATATGCTCTGTCGCCAAGAATAGGGAGTCCCTCTCCACAATCAAACAACCCATATTTTGGTCGACTTCACGTCGCATGGCTTATACATGACGTTTTTTTATTTCTTTGGGCTGCGTCCAATGAGACAACAGTAGTCAGGAATTATATACTCCCGTAGGGTTCCACAATCTCATGTGGAACGTATAACATATTGCATCTCCGCCATAATGAGCATGGGTTAGTTGCTTGACCGGGAGGAAGCCCCACCCATTATTTTGGAGTCAAAAAATTACGATGTATCAATTGCCTTCAAAAGCAATTTAAAAATAAAAAGAACAACTTTCAATAAAACTAATAAGTAGTGGTTCCTCCATGGATCTGTATGCATGCCTGTAGGTGATTTGGCATGCTGTCGATTAAATGATCAATTTAGGCTTGTGGAATTCTCTTCCATTCTTCACGAGCAGCATCTTTTAGTTCTTGCAGGACGGGGATTGTTTCGTTTCTTTTTCAGAGTTTCGTTTTATTCGTTTGTTTCGTTCGTTTTCAGAGCGTTTCAAGCATATTCAATGACATTCATGTCAGGGAAATTTGCTGACCACCCTAACTTGGTTATTCCCTACTCTTCAACAAAATTTTGTAATGCTGTTAAAGTCGCCCATTGCGCCTTAGAACAGACGCACAACAGGATTTAAAATTTCCTCGATGTACACAGCACCAGTTTTCTCTCCATAGCACAGAGTTTTCTCTCCATAACCAGTAGAGGTGTCGGTGCACATCTCATAATACCACCCAAAACATCACGCTTCCACCTTCAAATGGAATACATAGTTAAGTGGTTTCTAGTCGGCCTTATCGACCTGGAGCTCTCCATAATAATATTCTTCGAGAATCAGAAAGCAGCCGATTCTCCTCCCATCGGAAATCACAAATCAAACAATGAACATTGTTAATATAGTATAAAAAATTGTTTCATTTTGCCGTGGTTTAAAAAATTATGTCAGTAAACTTTGACACTTCATCTTAAAAAAAAATGTATTACACTACCCCGGGCAACTTATTTCAAAAGATGACCAATTTAGTCCAGATTTCAAAATTGTACAAAAATTGGCACTTTTCTTCCCACAAAAAATAATATTGCGTTTTTTGCAAAAGAACCATATTTTAAAAAAAAACTCAATCTAAAGACAATGAGTGTAATAATTAGTCTATTATTTTATTAAGATACAAATTGTTGTACCATTTTGTAATCTTGACTAAATGGGCCATCTTTTGAAATAACTTGCTCAGGGTAGTGTAATATTTTTTTTTAAGAAGTGTCAAAGTTAGCTGATAATTTTTTAAACCACAACGCAATGGATTTTTTTTTTACTAAACTAACAACGTTGATTGTTTGATTTGTGCCTGCGATTAATAGCATGGTTATTTAGGATCACATGAAAAAAAATAACACTGAAAAATTGATATAAAGATATACCTTAGGGTGCCCAATATCAAGATTTTCAAAAATATGTCTATTATCACTTAACACGGTGACATGGATGTTTTTCTTATATTTGTAGAAAGTACCACTCACTTTTCGCGAATTCTCCGAAACTATAAGACCTACAAACTTAAAATTTGGCAGAAATGTCATGCGTCGTAGCTGTTCGCTAAGGAAGAAGGTGCATAAAAATAAACTCCTAAGGGCGGTTGCACGGGTTTAAAATATAAATATACTCCCGTTTTTGATTCCTATAGACTTGAAATTTGGCATTTGGCATTTGGAATGTTTTTCATGAATCGTAGCTGTTCGCTAAGGATGAGGGTTCATAAAAATCAACTTCTAAGAGGGGTTGCGAAGGCGTAAAAGATAAATATACTCGTCGTCAAAAACACCATCGACGTCATTAGTCTATACCAACAAATGTATTAGTAATGCCATCTCTTAGCAAAATCGACATTATTAACCGAAACCTATTAACTTCCATTTATTCTCAAATCTCAAAAAAAGCATCGGTGTACGCGTTTCAATTCGAATAAAGGCTGACATTTTCAGAAGGTAGCTTCAGGAAAAGGATAGAATTATCAGAGAAACATTTGAGAAAGTGTCTTGAAAGATACGAGACTATATTAAAAAATAAACATAGTATTGAAAAGTTGGTTGGCCCTTGATGAGGCAGACATTTTTTGATCAGCTCTCGTATACAATGATAATGGATACCGTTATCAATGCATTAAATGGATCGCTGTTATATTGCCTAATCAGCGTTTCATATGTATTTTTATATATTTATTATTTTTCTCCAAATTCCTTATTTCCGTTAAGGAGTGGGATTCCGGTAAACTACTCCAGATTTGAAACTCGAAGAGATTTACCACTATACAGCAAAACACTTTTTAAAACTTCTTGACGCGCGTTTCGCTAACCATGAGATTGAATCACTTTTTGATGATGCTAATATGGTTAACGAAACGTTAGTTGAGGAGTTTATAAAAGTGATTCGGTGTCTAGCGGTAAATCTCTCCAAGTGTAGTGTTTCACACCGACGGTTCCAAGGAAGAATTGAACTCCAGATTCATTGGTCTATTTTTTCGATTTGTTCCAATCTGACCCACTATTCTCATCAGTTATAATGCTTTACCTTTTTTATATTTTTCCTTCTCAATTTTATGTATTTTGTATTTTCTCTTACCAGGTATGTCTTGGTCTAGCTCTTTTTTTTTCTATTCCTTCCTGTTTCGATTACCCTTTTTAAATAATGTTTGTAGGTTTATTCCAACAATATCAGTGTCAGTTTCTTTTGTAGTTTTAATGCGAACGGCTCGTGTTCCAAAATTCTGCAAAATATATCAAATTTCTTCTTTTATTCTCATTTTCATTCATCATATTCATCAAACATTTGTTGCAAAAAATCAACAGTTACATCAGAAATGTGACATATGACACAATCTTATTGAAACCACATGTTATTTAAATTGATTCAATTGATGCGCTTTTCGCAAAATATGATACACCATGTTTTCATTGTTGAAAGGGGAACGTCGAGGAACTAATATTTTTTTGCAGCACTAGCTCTAACACCAGCAACCCTGGCAACACCAGAGACCAAGAACAGTCCAAACAGTGGATTTTCCGAGACGAATCTGCGCTAAAGATGAACGTATTTTTTAAAGGGGCTACAAAAAATAGAAAAGTATTGGACTAAGTGTATCGAACAGAAAGGTGATTACGTTGAAAAATAAAATACATTTTAATCATTTTTTAACTTGTTAAGGCCAGGTACTTATTATACAACCCTCGTATAAATCGTATATTTCCATTTTTATGAAATATCTGACTCATATAATCTTTCACGTTAATCATAATTTATCGTTTAATGGCAATTTTTAAATTGAACTTATTTATTTATTATACTTTAAATTGTTCAAACATATATAATTTTTGTGGAATTATATATCAGTGATTTATTAACAGCTCGTGTTTTGTAGAATCTTTTATTTAATTAACTAATTTTTATTGATTATAGTGTTCTTTCTCGAACCATTAATCATTGTATTAAATTAAGCTATTTATAATGTAATAGTGCACTAAATCAAACAAAGAAAATTCCGAATAAAACTAATGCAAATTCTTATTTTAATAAAAAATAAAATATGAAAATGTGATTAGAAAAAATTAAATTAATTCATTAATAAATCAATGAAAAATATCTTAACCTTTTTGCTTCTGCTCTTTCAAGACCTCTGTCTGCCATTAACTCGTTGATATAGCCATTGTCTCTTCGAGGTCTTACTTCTTACACTCTTTTAACTGGTCTATCTGTTTTCATCCTTGCAAGATGTCCGAACCACCTCAGCTGACTATCCTCTATGTAATGACTGGACTTAGTTGTTCTAGGATTGACGTAGTTCTTAGCTTATCTTTTCTTGTGATGCCTAGCTTTTTGCTCATTTCATTTCATTTCCGTACTTTGTAATTTTGATCTGGCTATGAGCCAAATGTTAGAACCGGTACAAAGATGGTTTTAAAGACACTCATTTTAGTTTTTATCGCAATTTCTTTCTTGCTATTGTATTGCCCATGTTATAGTACACTTTCGCTGCATTCGCGATCCTAGTATTTATTTCAGTTTTTTTCAGATGTAATTATTCCATACAATATAATATTCCGGGCTTTAATTGTAACATATGCTTTATTAGATACACTTGAAGATATTAAGACTAAAATAACATACTAGGTGTAGTGGTTAATAATGCTTATTTTTAAAAGATGGCGCTGGAAACAAGGTTCTGTTCATAGTCTAATCGGTACCTTTCAAAACACTATTGATGTTTACACAATTTGAAGTTAGCGTCATTTTTTTTTTGATGTGGTAAATATGTCAAGTTTCCAATCAAATAAAGACCATTTGTGACGTTTGTGCTGCTTTTTTTATTCAATCATTTTCAGTGTATTCTCGTTTATTTTAATATTGTATATGTGTTATAATGCAATCAGCAATGTGTTTTATTGTAGCAAATCAAAATGACAAAAATAGTTTAAGCTGAATGTAAGTACTAAATTGTTATTAAAAGAAAGATGTATCGGGATATTCAGTGGATCCCAAAAATACAAGTATATTTGTATTGTAAGTGTGATTAAAAAAAATGTAATAAAAAAATAATTTATTACAGAAATTAATAAACAATTCTGGTACAACCATAACTTAAGTATTAAATAATTATAAATCTATACGAATAGTAAATACGTCAATAAAAAGATCAATTTATAAATTTAAAGCCCCAAAAATGTACGGACATTAATTAGTTTCAACAAAAAAATTAACTGTATAAAAAACTTAGCTTATAATAAGCATTTGGTATGACTCCATTTGACCTTAATTGCATTTCTTACACCTTTTGGCATGGATATCACCATTTTTTTTATTTTATTCCATTCTTCTAATAACTTACTAGTTAAAGTTTCCTTATTAGTAATTTTATGATTTCTTACATTAGTTTCTAAACAATGCCAAAAGTTTTCAATGGAATTAAAGTCAGGTGACTGAGGTGGCGTTTTAATCACTTTGGCGCAGTTGTATAATATCTGTTCGCGAAATATACCTGAGCTATGTTTAGGGTCATTGTCTTGAAAAAAGTTAAATGGGTTTGTAATGTTCATATTCTCCGCACTTATTCTCAGATTTTGCTTTAAAGTATTTCAATGTTTTTGTCCATTATACCCTCAATAAATACCGAGTTACCAACTCTCTCTGAGGATATACACCCCCAAACCATTACCGACCCCCACCGTATTTAACAGTTTGACACAGATTTTCTGTGTTGAGCTCTTTTTTTAACTCTTCACTACATCATTTGACGCCCATCTGAACTAAAAATGTTAAAGTTTGGTTCATCACAGAAAATAACATTGTTCTAATAATGTTCAGGCTTCAAAACATACTCCTTAACAAATCCAGTCGAGTTTTAATATTTTTTACTTAACCACGGCTTTTTCCGGGCCACACGGTCATGATATCCACGTTTTCTTATACAACGGCGTATTGTTTCGGTGTTGACTAATTTTTGAGAATGTTTTGAGCTTAGGAGCGTTAATTTTAGGGGTTTTATGTAGTTGTTTTAAATTAAACCGTTGGGCTCTTTCATTTAATAATTTCATAGTGCATTTTTATAGAAATGTCCCCTTTCATAATAAATTAGCACTAATTGTATATTTGCAAAACTAATGTTTATTTTATTTGGTAAACATTTTAAGATGTTTCCTCGATATTAGTCTGCCAATTACTATTAGTAGTAAATAAAATTCTAAGATTACCAATTATTTTAATATGATTCATACAGATTTATTTTTTGATTTTACCGACGATTTCGGAACTTTGTTATACAAGGAGTTATAAGGTTGTAAGAACGGTAAAACATACGGGAAGAACAATATTTTGTTTTACGTAAATTGGAACTGCTAGATTGTTTTTTTTTAATACGATATCCGAATATTTTTGGGATCCACAGTATATTAAACTTGGTTTGTAATTGAAGGGGGACATTTGAAGTATGTGTGACGAATATTTTTTTGTATTTCTTTCTACTTTACTTTACTATGTGTAAATTGAAAAACAAGAAACATACGAAAAGAGAACACACTGTATTGGTGTATTTGTGTCACACACACATGGCCCAACGAGAGCCTTGACCTTTCTTACAATTGCCTTTCATCCTTCTCTACTCCGCGCAATTTCGGTCCAGTTTCGTATTTTTCCTATCTTTTCTACTTTCTTTTGCATTGCTTCTCCTTTCTTTCACCTTAGTTTCCACTCGTTTCCTATGTTCAACTGTTAACCGACATTTCTCATCGGACCATTGTTGTTGCGGTCTCCTGGATTCTTTACCAACTTTTTCGTCTACAGCTTTTAGAACTGTGTTTGTATGAGCTTCTCAGTGATTATCTACGTTTATATTTCTCCTAGTAATCCTTTCATCGTTTTGGATCTTTGAGTACAACACTGCTTCGTATCTATGTTTACCCGACTCAATTTTAAGCGCATCTATACTAAATTTAGTTCAATATATAATATTTAACTGTATTTTTAAATGCAGGTAGTATGACTATAAAACTAAATTTATGCACATCCAATGTGGATGAATTTTTCCTTCTAGTCATCTAACAAGATATAGATCGTCTAATCATACTACCTGTATTTCAAAATACAGTTAATTATTTAACATTGTTAATTAGTACGATCAAGGAAACAGAATTTTGCTTCTCTTTTACCAGGAGAGGCAGTTAAGGTTTCTTAAGTTTTCTTAAAAAAACGCGTTTAATTTTGGTGAAAGCTAAAAAATGGCTTAATCAAAGTATGCACCATCGCCAGCTGCAGATTTTTCCCACCTCTCTGGTAATTTGTGGATGCCCTCCCAGAAAAACTATTACTCTTTTGAGGTGGTCCAGTTATCAAGCCATTTTTCAACACTCCGTAATTGTTGAAGTGTTTCATGGAAAGTACGTGAGACATCCATGAAACACTTATAGTCGGATAGGGCCAAGTTAGGTGAGTACAGCAGATAGGGCAAGAGTTCCCAGCCAAGTGCAGAAATGGTGTCTCTGACCGCTTTCGCTGTATGTAATGGGTGTCTTGTAGCCCACAGTGGTCGCTTTTCGATCAATGCATGATTCAAATTGATTATTTGTTGACGGTAGCGAAAGGTATTAACTGTTTCACCTGGTTTCAGAAACTCATGGATACTCTTCTGATCCCACCAAATGCACATCATTGTCTTCTTTCCAAAGCGATTCGATCTTGCCGTCGATGTTGATGGCTGTCCGGGTCAACTCATACGTTTCTGCTTTTTGAGTTCTAGAAATATATCCATTTTTCATCTCTAGTCACGATCCGATGCAAAAAAAGTATCTCTTCTATGCCGGGAAAGCAAAACTTCGCACACCATTTTTCGTTTTTCCATCCGTTTGTCGGTCAGCTGATGCGGTATTCATTTTCCTGCCTTCTGAATCCTTCCAATGGCATGCAGACGATCACAAATAGTTCGGCGACCAACATTTAACCTCTTTGCCGTTTGTTGTTGAATTTGCATATCGTCTTCTTCCAACAAGGCTTGTAATTTGGCATCTTCAAATTTTTTCTATTGACCTGGGCGTTCTTTGTCTTTTAAGTCGAAATCATCACTTCTGAATCGTCCAAACTAAAGTCCACAAATGTCTTATATTAGGACATTATCACAGTAAGTTTTCACAAGTATACGATGACTTTGACTCGTGTTTTTCTTTTGATTGAACAAGAAAGAAAACTAGACATGTTTACCACTCGAGAAAAATATGACGTTAACTCAAAATGGTTTAAACATCAATTTTTTGCAAGGTATTGTCGTAGCAACAAAATGACATAAGAGATTAGGCTGTGAACCGACCCTTGTTTACCAACACTATCTCTTAAAAAAATTAAGAATTATTAGCCGCCGCACGGAGCCTTGATGAGATCAATGATGCAATAAGCTTCAATAACAAGAAATTGTATCGATAAATAGAAATAGCAGTTTTACATAACGTCTAGATTATCTTAACTTTTTACAAAAAAAATATTCAAAAGCGCAACTGTATAATGTATATTATAAATATAATTAGTAAAGAATATATTGTTGGAGTATTATACTATATTTCAATATTACTAAAATACGGTAAAAATAAGAAATTTATCATTGACGATGTATGTCTTATGTTGTGATAGGACCGGCAAAGGTGTGGTTCTTCGGCACGTACAAAAGCACTCACCGATTCGTCTTCGATGGTTTAAACTAAATTTTCTCGGTGTACCACCCCGGTGCAGGTGTAGAAATATAAATAAACAGAAAAATGGGCACGTTTTTAGAAAGTGAAAAAGCAAAATAAATATTTTTTAACTGGTTAATTTTAAACGATTCCCGGTTTATCTATATTGTTATCTCTTTTAATATTAATTAACATAGCGTAGAAGCTTTCTTTATGTAAATTATCTGATTGTTGTACCTGCATTAATTAGTGAAGCCATTTATCAAAAAGCAATAAAAATTTGTCGTATGTGGATGAATATTTTAGTTAATTATTATGAAATATTTGAAAAATTTGAGAATGTGCTAATTGAAAAGTTCTCGGAACGAAAGTGATAAAACAAGTTTATAGTTGGCAAAATGACTTTATTCTTGTGTATATTCGCCCTTAATCTCAATACATTTTTTGCAGCGGTCCTCCAACTCATTTATTCCATCTCTGAAGTGATTTTCAGGAAGTGTTTCAAAATACTCATCTACGATTGTTATAACTTCTTCATTTGATGAAAAATGCTTGCCCGTAGGAATTTTTTGAGGTTTGGGAACAGATGAAAGTCAAAGGGTGCCAGATCTGGTGAATATGGTGGATGCTCCAACAATTCCTAGCTTAACTTCTTCAATTTGGCCGTTGCAAGAACACCTCGGTGAACCGGTGCTTGTCTTGAAAAAAATTTTTTTTTCGCTAAACCCGGTCTTTTCTCACGAATATTTGCATCCAGTTGATCTAAAAGGTTTGAGTAATACTGTGTTGAGTAATAGTGTGTTATTGTTTTACCAGTTTAAAAGTAATTAATTAATAAAATCCGATTTATCCGATTTGCCCAATTAATATGGTCAGGACCCTGGTCAATCCTTCAGTTGCTTTCAAACTTTCAACTCGAGCCCGACTGAATACGGCTTAAGGCCAGAAGCCGGCCTCGGGAGAAGCTTGTTGGCGTCTGAAGGATTGAGAATTTTACGTGGAGTGCGAGAAAAATGTTCCTTGTTTTTTTGATAATTAATAAAATGCCTTTTGCATCCAAAAAATGGATGCCATAACCTTTTTGGTCGATTTTGACTACTTTGGCTGCTTCGGAGCTGAACAACTGGGTCCGAAGTCGTGTTTGATCAGAATTTAAAAATGCGACACATAGCTCTCTCAAGTCCAATTCCTTTTTCAAAATTTGGAGGCCAATGGACGTTGGCCACTCATTAATACGTCTCGATATTGTGTCATTTGAACATGGTATAGTCAACTTTTATCTATTATTCATCTACTATTTCATCAACTTTTTTGGTTCTTCGGGATTTATCATCACATTGATCATATCAATATCAGTGGGTAAAATGAGCTTTTTCACAATCGTGTGGGGTTTAGACTCCGTAGCCACTCTTAATGCTACTAAATAGGATGCTGGAAGTGCTGCAGTCTCATTACGGCTTGATTTGTTGAAAGCAATTTGTGGACTTTCCAAGACAAGTGTTTTACGCTCGAAAAATTCTAGTGGTTTGTTTATAAAGACGGGTGGTTTTTTTCCACGTGCCGGATTAATTTTGAAAGCTTCATGCTTTCCGCGGACACAGCTTGATAACAAACAACACATTGCAGCTTGTCATCCAAGGCAATGAATCCATATTTTAAATGTGTTTCAGTGTACAATCTGGTCTTTTTCTTAATTGTTTCACCAGATCTAGACGGAGTATTTCGTTTTGTCACAAATTTGTCCATTTTATTAATTAATTATATTATTAATTTATTTTATTACCACACTCTTATTAATTTATTTAACACTCAGTGGGAGAAGAAATCGTAGTACTTGTTTTCGTAAAAATGTAATTAACAATGAAACTGGTTCCTTTGTTTTTATTACCAAAACGCATAGCTTGTACTACTGAAGCGCGCTCGGGACGAATGATCCGTCTCGCTTGCGTGGGCGGCTCATTTTACAAGTGCGTGCAAGTGCAGGGCACAAGTTCGAACTGGTAAAAATAATATAAGAACAAGGTGTTACACAAGTCTTGTAGTTTGGTATTTGTAGCTGTGTGCGATATTTCGGTATACGTATAACAGCCCATTCACCCATACATCCGTCATTGACGATTAGTCACTTAATACAAAGACAAATAGATTATTAGTTCTTTTCACGATTCCTAAGCGTCGTGTGAACACGTTCGTAGGAGTTTATAAGCCATTTAAAAATAAAAATGATTCTTCATAAATCACGATACTGAAAAAAGGCCGAATCGCCGCCGTGTTAACCAGCAGATGTGAAACTTTGATAAACGTCAAAATAACATATTGAAGCCAGGGGGTCTGTTGATACACGGACTGATGTAGGGTTCTTGATCACCCAGCAGACCTCTAAAAAGATGGACAGACCAAATGAGAGATCTACTTAAATGGTACATCTCTCCAATATGCAATGGCGGCGAGAAGAGAAGAGAATGCCGGCGAGAAGTAGTCCGAAAGGAATGAGTTTCCATAAGTCACGAATCTTCTCTAAAGGAGAATACGAATAAGAAGAATGCTTTTCTATTACCCATGCCGTATTAAAATTTTTAAAAATACTTAAAACTTTTTTAAAAATTATTAATCACTCGGTACTTTGATATAGTGCATTTTTTTTCTTAATTCATTAAATACTCATACAAATGACAAATTCAACAAGCTCTCATTAAAATTATAATTACGCGGTAAAGAGGTACATAAATATATTCTTTTTCCCGTTGAAAAAAATGTACGAAAACATTCCACGCACATAATGTCCCAATCAAGTGTAAGCCTCAAGTGAAGAAGCACTCCGTCCAAATTAAATCTCGAGCCTCGATTGTACCAAACTGCACTCAGCAGTTTTTGAGGTAAGACCACACACGTTCGTCGGCCAACAAGAATAATAAACGGCCACGGCTCTGATGTCATAATATTGTTGTTTCATAACTTTACCTTCGTAACTGTATGGGTTTTTGGGTTATTTTACCTGAAAGGTATTAGCACATCTACGTGTCTAAACCGGAACTGAGACAAATAAAAGCTTTTTTCGGTTGTTCGGGGAATTTTGAAGGTTTTTCTTAAAAAGAACAAGTGATTACCTGATGCTGTAAAATTATTAGATGATATTTTGTCGACACTAGTATAATAAATAGCATATATTTTTCGTATACATTTACTATGTATGCATTAACAGTTGTAGTACATTTTAAATGTATCACTATACACAAATAATAACAAATCGAACTTGTGATAAATTAAATAAACATTTTATGAGTAGGGGAGACTGGGGATGGTGGACCAAATTTCAGTTAAGACCTTGAATTTTTATTGTTTTTTTGTACATATTGTCGTAAGAACCAATTAGATCTAATCTATACACTATTAAGCTTTAGAAAAAAACAACAAAAGGCTCGCAAACAATTATGATATAGTGTACAAGCTTGAAGTAGAACACGAAATACGAGTCAACCTACCCCATGCTTGAGGTTGGTTGACTTTTCACTAGGGGCAAGTTGACCTATGAAGTAATTAGTACAAAATCTGGGGATAAATAGAATAAAAATACAAGTATTTACAATTATCATTTTTTTATCGAAATAAAGTTGTTAATATTAACAACTTATATAAACATAATAAACTACAAATTAGAATAAACAATCAGACATTTAAACATTTGACAAACTAAATACTTAAAACATTAGTATTAAGTATCTGAAACAAAACTAGAAAACTTCTTATTAAATAATTTGGTAACAAACAGTCTTAACTAAAATAAGTAATCTTCTTATTAACTTTAATTATTTAGCAACAAATAGTCTAAATTAATATAAGTAATATAAATATGTTTCTAAAGAAACAGATCATTTTTGGGATCAAACTATCAAATCAGTCTTCTAAAGCAGAGATGCAATTTTTGTATTCAATAAAACAATAGATTACCCTTTGCACATTTTGCATGGGCCCATAACCCCATTGAATCTATTACTCTCCAGGAATAAAACTTAAAACTATAGGATTCAGTGCATTCTAAACAAAATGTATCATCCTCATCACTTTTGTCTTTTTCGTCATTATTCCTCTTATTTCTCTTATAATGAGTTTTTTTCCTTTACCTTCAGTCATCTTTGGTTTCTTTGTTTTTTTGTTCAACGTCTTACCAGATTATTGTTTTATTTTGAGTTCTTTAAGATTTTCTTTTTCAGGTGTGTCTGTATAAATAGTGCTTTTTCGTTTTCGAGTATTTTTTATTTTTCAAACGTGGAGTTTTCGGAAATGGTCCTATCTCTTCAGGTGAAGTAAACGAAATACTGGGCATATTCGCACTTCTTGCTTGGAGTACCACATTTTTTTCAGGAGTTTTGAATCTTTGATCTTCATTAGTCCTGAGATTGCGTCCAAAATAGAAGCCAACTCGCAAGAAACATTTGAAGTCGATATTGATATGTCATTTTCATCAGTTATTAAAAACGCAAGAGCATCGTCCTGTAGAGCTGAATTCGCAGCATCAATCTCGTTAAATGGGTCATGCGAAGGTCTTGCTTGAGAAGTTAATAGAGCAACAGTGTCAGTAACTGATGCTGATGGTAGTGCAATAATAGGCAAGTCCGGTGTTGGTCTGTCAGTCACATAAGATCCGCTAAATTCCGAGTCAGGAAATACATTTTCATTGAGTGGTGATATCCCAGTGACTCGGAATCTAGATTGTATATTATCAATTGTAGCTGCCAATAGGCAATGGCAGTGATTGTTTGCCATTGGCCATTGGCAGCTACAATTGGCTATTGGCAGCTACAATGTTTTCACCAACTCAGGTATGTCATAAATCGTAATAGTCCTTCCTGGGTGACTCGCTAACTATTTGTCGCATACTTTGTTGAAATATTTCTTTAGTGGCCTATAAACTATTCTATCTAAAGGCTGCAGCTTATGGCTACAGTGGGGACGAAATGATAAAACTACTACTCCATTTTCTTTGAAACAATCAAGTACTTCAATAGACAAATGCGAGTCGTGGTTGACTAGAAGTAATAGAACATGCTTTTCTTTACTGGGTTTGACGTATTTTACAAAATGTTTTGCGAATTTTCGAAAATTATCTTCTTTCGTCCGTTCAAAAGGATTATTATCGCCATCTGAACGTATCGGTCCACCTCTAATAAAATGCAGCAATCAGTTTTCTGTTCCACGAGTCAGGGATAGATTTTTTTTTGCAAACTCTTATACAAACTTTCGTGTTTCATTAGGTGTAAATCCCTAATAAATATCAGCTACCTTCTTGAGGTAACTTTCTAAATGCAAGTTCTTCCTCGTCACTAAATATTTGTCTATATTTGGTTCAGTCAGCGCTCTCTAAAGTCTATTCAGATCTCGTCAATGCCGGATTACTTTTTAGCTTTTTCTTCATTTTCACCACGTGGCGTTGGAGTGTTTTATACGGTATAATAAATTCTTTTGCTATAGAATTCATATTTTTTTATTAAAAATAACTTATTGACATACTCTATTGAGGACATCTTTGGGTGTACTTCCTCGATCAGTCAGTATTTTATACGTTCGCATGGTGCTGAAACAACAGCTTTTTGATAAATTTTGACAAAAGACTGACTTTATTTCATGTGAAGTATATCCAAACTACTATGGGGTAGATCCATATTGACAAGATATAAAGAACATATTGCCCACATTATAGATATTAGTAATTTAAGACTAATTAAAAGTGTTAATAATAATACGGCTTTGGTTGCATATGAAAGCATTCAAATAGAAAAATGTAAGAAAATCATGAAACGAGATAAAGGACCGATTCCTTTTAGTCAACTTTTTCAATTATTAATGTAAGGCTTGGTACACTTCACGGTTCATGATTTTTACACGCTTCGTCAGGTATGGTTTTCATATAAATAGAACATAGTTCATATAAATAGTTTTAGAATTTCATTTTCACATAAATAGTTTTAGAATTAGATTAAATCATCTCCTGATGATGCTAACATGGTTAGCGAAACGTGCGTCGAGCAGTTCAAAAAACTGTTTTGATGTTTAGTGGTAAATCTCTTCAAGTTTAGTAATATGGGGTAGGTTGACTAGGTGATCAACCAGCCCCGAAATAAATTGGTCTACCAGCCCCGGATCGCTTTTTAATTTTTAACCACATGGTATAACCTCAAAACTGTGGTGAAATAAAAAAGAATACGTAATAAAATTATTAACAATCAAACTCTTACTTTAAATAACAACGAGTATATAGGCGTTACTACAAAAACTATTACGAGGAATATAATACTTACATGTGTTGTTTTTCGACAATATGCTCCTTCTTCCGAACGAGGTGTGTACGCGATGCCGCGTTCCCGGGGATTAAGCGGGGGTCGAAAATGGTTTCTCGCGCCTAGTTGAATGACGTAACACTTTCGAGAATGTCGAAATTTTGACAACTAACTCCCGTCTCCCCTACAATCATACCAAAGAACATTTCAAAGTAATTAATACTATAATTAATTATATTTAATTTTTTCATAGCAGTGTATTATTGAACATTTTCGCACCATAAAACTATTTTTCTTTGTTTTGCATACGAGGGTAGTCTGAGAATTACTGCCACTAACATGGGAGTCTTTGACAGACCAATGAAAAATGATTCTAATTATCATTTATTGATATTATAGCACGCCAGGCTTTAAGGCTACTTTGATTCAATCCAGATTAATAAATTATAATTTGTGGTGCTCTGCAATTGTAGTTCTTATATTTAGAGAATTGGAGTTCTGGAAAAAGGAAATTCCTTCACAGAAATTCATAATGATATGACGCAAGTATTAGATGATTTTGCTGCTTCAGATCAAGGTGTTAAAAACGACTCTTCTAGGTTACAAATTCGGAAGAGAGTTCTGTGAAGTATTAGTACAAAATATATGATGAAAATTAATTTAAGACGTATTGTTTCATCATGAGACCACCTAGTTAACAACAGTATTCAATTTTTACCGTCCCCAACCGTGCTTACAGAATTTTTGAATATCTTCTTCAGATCTACTTTATTGCGCAATCAAACTTTTTCAAAAGCACTAATGTTTACTCTCGCTAAATTATTCAATTTATATAATTAGGAACATTATACATTTGAATCCGTCTAGTTGTGGGTCGCCATTGATGGTCGCCATTGATAATTATGATTAAACATATCTTCAAAAAGGACAAACAATATTTTTCTTTCTTCCTTGTATTAATTCTATTATCTATTTGATATTTAATAACACATCGATCGATAAGTCCCTGGTCTGACATATAGATGGCGTCACTTAGGAAAAATCCCTACCAGTAGTCGATTGTGCCAACCTTCAAAGGTTTCTGAGTTGTGTTGTTTGTGCTTTAAGTGACGCTACTTTTGATATTTTCTAAACAATGGAAAAAAATAATTTCGTGTATTGATTGAGTATTGCTTTTTGATGAAGAAAAAAAACCGTTGAAGTCAAACAATCAGCAGCAGTCAGTTAAGTGGACAGCGGCCGGTGAAAGCCATCCAAAATGATTAAATATACAACCATCGGCACACAAGGTTATGGTGCGTTATTGATACGTTTAAAGGACCAGATCGCAAAAAAGGTTCCAAACGAACAAAAAAGTAGTGTTTCACCAAGACAATACACCATGTGCACTTCAAATTGCTACCTCATCCGCCGTATTATCCAGATCTGGACTCCAGCGACTATTTCCTGTTCTCAGACATCTAAAAATATGCTCCCTAGAAAGAAATTTCGCTCCAATAAACAGGTAATTGCCGAGACTGGAGGATATTTTGTAGGTAAAGAGAAATCGTTCTATTAAAAAAGGTGTAAAAATGTTAGTAAAGCGTTGAAATGATCGTATTGCTCTTCAAGGAGAATATATTGATGAATAAAGTCGAAATTTGCAAAAAAAGTGTGTTTTATTTGTCAAATCAGGGACTTATTGACCGATGTGTAATATTAAAGTCAGATAGTGTTGAATGTGTAAACGTAATTATTTTCCAAAAAACCATAACAAGGATTAAGTCAGATACTTCCCGAAAGATGAGAGTGCGATGGCAAACGTGATTAGTAGTAGAACATGAAAAGTAGCTTCCTTACTATTAACGCTCATGAATTTCAAGTCGATATGGCATCTAGTTTTGTTTTGGAAGTCTTTGAAAGCATATATATTCGATATGTTTACTATAATGGAAAACTGCTGATTTTATGGGTTGATTAAACATTACTTTTTGTGTAAGAAATCATCGTGTAAACCGAAGAAAAAATGAAATGGTATCATAGGGACTCTGCTTCGTCACATTTCATGATTCATAATTGGTGTACTGAGTTTCGATGTAGTTGAACCAGTACGAGTGAGGTTCATTTAAGGTTACTGCTGAGGAAATGGATAACAAAATCAATGGTATTGTATCGGAAGATCGTATATTTTACATGAATATTTAAGCTTGAGAAAGCTATCAGAGATATGGGTGCTGCGTTGGCCTACTGAAGACTAAAAACAGAATTGAGTGTGAGTGTGAATATAAAACGATCACTTCACAGCGGTGTTTAAACATGTATAAGGGCAATCCGAAGGAGTTTCTGCGCAATTCATGATTGCTGGTGAAAATTATATTTATCATTATATACCAGAAGCGAAAGAATAATTAAAATAGAGTGTTTTACCATTGATCATAGTCAATATTTCCTTGGATTCGCAAGGCACTAGTTTCTTCGTATTATGCTGTATTATTAGTGAAATTTCGCAAAGATTTTCTTCCGAGTTTTTTCTCTTTACAAATATGAACAAATGACTAGCTGAAAACAAATCCACATCAATCATCGAATCAAAGGACTATTGGAAAGTGGTTGGGCGAAGTGTATTGGGACTATGTTGAAAAAGAAATCGATTTTCGGTAAAATAACAATATTTTATTTAAAAAGTACCTGACTTTTCACTTTACCCTCATATGTGAACACTCAGCATATTTCAGAATATAAAAGTAATTGTTTTAATTCACGTTGAGATAGCGATTTTTTATAGAAAATAATGTTTTTTTATAATTTTTATTATGTAATATTCGAATTTTATTACAATAATTTCTTGTATTGTTTTAGTACATTTATTTGTATTGAATTAGGTAATTTACTATTCCTAGAATACGAAGGTTGCTATTTATACATCAGGAATTGGCAACAATGGTGTTGCTAGGCACCATCTGACATAAACTTTGTAAAGTTTGACATTGTTGACTGCATACGTACTTAGAATGTTTGGTCATATGTTTTGGTCATACGGACGCTATTTGTGTTGTTTAGTGATTTGATAATTTCGTCTCAGTCAAAAAATGGAATTAACTCGTGAGAATTTTCGTGTGATGATTTACTACGACTTTGGACGTGGGTTATCTGAACAACAATGCATCGATCAATTCACTTCGACTTTTGGCGATGAAGCACCATCTAAAACCACTGTATATCACTGGTTTAATGAATTCAATCGTGTCTGTCATTCGTTCATGAATGAATTTAAAGAAGGAGTCCAAAATAGGTTGTTGTGCCAGAAAACATCGATACTTTGCGCAAATTGATAAAGCAAGATCGTTATGTAACATACCGACCGTGAAATGGAGCCAATTTGAATGCCAATCCCTGGGCATTGATTGGTAAGACAAGCATATACAAGATTTTACATGGATATTTAGCCGTGAAAAAGATTTATGTGCGTTGGATGCTGCATAATTTGACAATCGCTCAAAAAAAAAGGCTCGTGTCGATTGGTGCAAAGAAATACTCAAAAAATACAATCGTGGTGCGTCAAAAGTCGTGTATAATATCTACTGAAAGTAAACAGCAGTCGTCGATATAGGTCTTTCAAAATGAGCCAAACCCAACAAAAGTTTTTCGCGCAAGAAGCACTTCGAAGCAAATGGTCGCCTGTTTTTTTGTGATAAATGGACATGGGGCTCACTTATCCTGCCGCTAGAAAATCGTAGAACGGTCAATTCTAAATAGTACACAACCATTTGTTTGTCAGAAGTCTTTGAAGAAATAGGAACAAAACAGTCAGCGATGCAGAATTATTCTTCATCATAACAACGCGAGCTCTCGCACATCGGACCGAATAACTCTATATTTAACTGGTACAAAACATCGAATAGATGGGTCATCCAACGTACAGTCCTGATTTGGCATTTAATGATTTCTTTCTGTTCCCGTCTGTAAAGAATAAACTACGCAGGCAACGATTTTTGACGCCAGAAAAAGTGGTTGATGCGTTCAAAATGCATCTTTTGGAGATCCTTCAATCGACTTGGAAAAAGTGCCATGAAAGTTAGTTTAAACGTATACAAAAGTGTTTCGTCATCGCGGAGAATAATTTGAAAGACAATAAAACCATTTTCAATGATAAATATTTTCAGATTGGCTTCTAAATGTTTACGGATCTTTGTGCAGAGTAGGAATAAACCTCGAACAATTATTGATATTAAACGAAACATTCAACAACGAGACCATCACCGAAGATACACCACGCGATATGTGTAAAAGAGTAATCGAAAATTGAGTCTCAGAATGCATCCAACTAGAAATAGCGGAAGTGAACATTTGTATGACATTATTTTCGGAACATAATTTCAGTATTTGTTTTTCAAGATAAAATTCAACTACAGAGGTGAAAACGCTAAGGGTGTCACATTATGAGACGTGAGAAGTGAACGAATTCGAGAAGACTGCGGAGTCCAGGATGTGGCCAAGGATTGGAAGAAGAGAATGAAGGTATCACGTAGATCGCATGGAACCCAAAGGAGTAGTAAAACGGGCAAAAGTAGAAAAATCAGATAATAAAAGTCCACCTGGACGACCACCTAAGAGATGCAGTGAAAGTTGGGCCTCCACGTCTCTGGAAATCGTGAACCGGTAATAGCGGAAAGTAACAAGACCCCGTCCGAACGGTTGAATAAGACGATTGGCTGCATCGCTTCTGTCATAGGACCCCAATCGGGAAATAGCAACGAACTTTTTGTGACTGGAATTGGAGGTTGTGGAGTTGGTTTATTACAGACGAAATTTTCTGAATGTATTCTCTTCTTATAACAATATAACAACTTATTACTGCAAAGGGAAATAGTGAGAAACTAAAACAATGTACACCAATATTGCACGTAAAATCCGTTGGTATATGATTAATAAGAATAATCGGAATAAAGAATAAGATCTTTCCCGCTGGTCAATTTAGTATTTTAAATCTACAGAAGAAAAACTTTTGAAATTACTTTGAATTGGCACATACGCAGTATAATTTATTTTATCATTTTGTATATAATTTTACTTCAGCCCCAGTGACTCGTGTCGTCCCTAATTCAATAAAACTATAGTCGATGTTGCCAGGTGCACAACACACGTCAATAGAAATAGTAACGTTGAGATAATTGGTCGATGACTTGACGGAATCAAACCGTTATCATGTGATATCGGCCTTGTCAGCGGGCCTGTCGGTCTGATCAAGGCGATGAGACCGTAATTGGGAGGCATTTGAGTCCACCCTCGCCGTTATGTGCGGCATCGAACTTCGATGGGGGTGTTGGTGGTGGATGATCCAGGACCGGATTTATTATAGATACTTAGGGATATTTCTGTTCAACCGAATATATATATGACTGTTTCAAAAAATCGACTTTTTTTCTTAAAGATATAAAAAATATTGTTAGAAATGACGAAAAAAAAATACTGTGAAAGTTAGAGCTCTTAATATTAATATTAAGAGGTGCCGCATCGCAAATTTCAATTTCCCATTTAAACAACGTAGGAAAAACTTTGGAATTTTATAGCTCTTTAGCGGAACATTACTGTGGAAAGACATATCTTTGTAGGAAATTGAACGTTCTTCAAAAAAGGTATCTTATAAATTTTTGATAAATTTATTTTTTTAAAACTTATTCGAGGCTAAATATGATTACTTAATAAATTTTTACATTTTTCAATTTTTCGACGAAACTATCAGTTTATCGAAAAATGTTATCCAACCTTGATCGTGAGTTATTTCAATTGAAATGTGAATTTTTCTAAATAATCAGATCTTTATTGTTTATAATTGATTATAAAATTAAAATTATTCAATTTTTCAACTGAAAATGATTTACCTTTTATATTCGACTAACTTTTAGAAAAGCTTGCGCTTATTCAAATTGAAAAATACAGATTTACGATACTTATTTTTTAACTAGAATAATTTTTGATTTGATAATTCAGTCGAAATCAGCTCTTTTTACTAATCGAGATGTTTTCAAAATATAGTAAATATATATTCTCCGGGAATTACAAAATAATCTTTCAAATTTCCGAATATATTTGCAAAAGAATTGGTATTAATTACAGATATTTTCGGAAAAAAAATCCTATTAAGCTGAAAAGAGGTTCAAAATTATTTTAATCTTTTTAAATAGAATAAACTGCTTTATAATAAACAAATTGTATTTAAAAAAAAGTTTAGTGAGTAAAAATTATTAATTCTCATTGATTACAACGAAATTATTAGCCAAACAAAAATTAAAAACAATTTTTTTTGGTTTTTGTGTTTCGCTCGTCTTGCCCTTGATATCATTTCGTAGAAATAAGTAAATTAAATCAGTATTTTTTAACATAAATAAGTACACGTTTTTTTAACAATTAATTAAATACAATAAGTAAACAATTTTCAGTTGAAAAAATGAATAATTTTCATTTTATAATCGATTATAAACAATAAAAATCCGATTATTTAGAAATATTCATATTTCAATTTAAATAAATCACGATCTTTACGGAATTTAGACAAATTTATTAATGAAAATTTATAGGAAATGGAATGATCGACAAAAAAAGGACGAATAACATTTTTCGATAAAATTGGTAGTTTTGTCGAAAAATTGAAAAAATGTAAAAATTTCTCATGCATTCAACTTTAGCCAAATGCTTATTAAAATATTTCCAAATACTGCTTAGAAAATTAGCCCACCAATTACCAAAAAAAATTGAAGCCAAAATTTTTAAGCGTCTTATTGCATTTTATTAATAAGAAGTTCCAGTTTATTTTTTTTTCTTCAATATCAAAAAGGTTTAATCTTTTAAGTTTTTTTTAATTATATATATATATATATATATATATATATATATATATATATATATATATATATATATATATATATATATATATATTATATATATATATATATATATATATATATATATATATATATATATATATATATATATATATATATATATATATATATATATATATATATATTATATATATATATATATATATATATATATATATATATATATATATATATATTATATATATATATATATATATATATATATATATATATATATTATATATATATATATATATATATATATATATATATATATATATATATATATATATATATATATATATATATATATCGAGACCCGAGTGGAAAGCCCAGGACCGTGAAGGTTGGAAGCATGCTGAAGAGGCCTTCATCCTGCAGTGGATCGTTACGGGCTGATGATGATGATGATGATGATGATGATGATGATGATATATACATATAACTTTCTATCTTAGTTTCCTATTTATTATTTTTAGGCAGCTTATTACATTTTTAGACAAAAAAGAGTTTTTAAAATTTATTTTTAATCGGGTTTTTTTAAATAATTTTAAATTAAAATTGCATTAGTTTAAAAAAAAATGACGAAAATTACAAATAAAATAAAAAATTGAAGCTATATAAACTAAACTTGAAAAGTCTTACCAACAAACACTAAATCATTTTTTAAAACTTCTCGACGCACGTTTCGCTAACCACGTTAGCATTATCAGGTGATGATTTAATCTCATTCAGAAACTAAACTATGTTCTTTTTATATGACAACCTTACTTAATGAAAAATCATGAACCGTGAAGTTAACTAAACGTTACATTAATAATTGAAAAAGTTGACTGAATTGAATAGGTCAAATATCCCAGTTCATGGTTTTCTTACATTTTTCTATTTGAATGCTTTTATATGCATTCAAAGCCCTAATATTATTTACACTTTTAACAAGTCTTAAATTACTAATATCTATATTGTGGTTCGAGTGCACACGAATTTTCATGTTTCCCATATCTAATGTGAGCAATGTGTTCTTTAAATCTGGATAATATGGAGCTTTTACTAGGATTCGCTTTTACTAGTAAAAACTACAAGTGTATCATTTAAAATTCTTGTATTTTCAAAGTGTTTCACAAGGAACGAACTGCGGAATCCATAAACATTATGGATTTTTTAGTTTGCTCAACATACATTCGATCACAATTTAAACTAATTTCACATATGCTCGATTTTTCATGTTGATCTGCTTTATCATATGGATTACCCAGGACGTCTCTTAATTTAATATATGGTTGGTAGACTTTTCCACTGTAGTTTGTAGACAAGTCTACTTTTTTCAGAATCATGTCTAGCTGTCGTCTTAATTGGGTATCAAACGGTATTACCATACATTTATTTTTGTTCTGTTTCTTAAATAAAGTTCTAATACTCTTATGGGAAAACTCTTTATAATAGCTTTAATTATTTTTTATTCAAAACAAACTCCTTGCGAGACAATGCAATTCTGAAGGTGGGTGCTACATACTTTGAGCCATTTCTGGTACTTTTCTATTCTTAATAAGATACCCTATTTTTTGGAACAACTACAAAGCCTAGTACTACAAAAGTAGTGATCTGCTGCTCCACATTATTCTATCAATTTACTTGTTTTTACGCATATTAATAGGTTTGAAAGAGAAGTAGTTAATATTGGCACTTAATCCAAGTTCATCTTCAAATATCAAGATATATAACAAGAAAAATAATATTCAAAGGTGGTATAATAATAATATTCAGAAGTGTTTTTTAAGCATCATATACGTAAATATACAAACAAAACTCATAAATTCAATAAATAATCAAATAAAAGGAATAACATTGCTCAAGTAAAAAGTAATTTAGGAAATAATTTGAAAGATGATGCGTTCATGTAAACATTAAAATTATTTCAAAAGTATATCAATTTAACTATACTCTGTTGTGTGAAAAAATGCATCTCTCAGCCATATTGTCTTTCACAGTTAATCTAGTAGATGTTAATTACATAATAGTGAGATTTTTTTTTACATTACGGTCTGGCGCTGGTGCGGTAATACAATATCCGCGATGACGGGTTCAGCTCCCGCTCACAGTGTGAATGTTTGTACTTAGTGCATTATTTGTATGTTTGTGGATGTTCTCTAAACAAGAGTGAAAAATACAGCAAGAAATCCCAATTAGTCATGCCACTAACCAGCCTGGCTAATTACGGATGCCTTCTGGAAGATCTTCAATTTGGTTGACGATGGGTTCTTTGGTAAACCAACAGTTAAACAAAAACCAAGGATTAATAGTCCATGTGGGATGCTGACCGAGGTTAATCAGTAGCTAATGACGGTGGTATGAAGCCTATATAAAGCTATAGATTTCAGAAATTGTCGCGTCTTTAACTTCTCTTAAAAAATCTCGCACAGTAATTGCGTGATTATACCCATAACCAACTCCTGTTCGTCCTGACCATTCTCAAGATATTATTCTAAATATATCTATTGGCAAAAATGTTACGACGTTCATATCAATTCAATATTGATTTAGCTTTAAAACCGTATAAAATTTAATTATCATGAGAATTAAAGCCATGTAACAATCGTCACGTCGTAATTTTGTTAAATGGTTAAAAAAAGCCGACTACATAATTGAAAATGTTTGTGGTATTTAAAAGAACTTCATTATTTAACAAAATACCCTAAAAGTTTAAAAATCAACTATCAATGACTAAAGTCAAAGTTTTTTTCTAGCAAGATTATATCTTAGGCGTTAGAAGAGTAGGTTCTCTGCAAATGCACCTTCAATTAAGGTAATAATAAAATTTATCGTTAGTGGTAAGATCTGAACAAAAGGAAGACTGTTCAAATATTTTGAAACCAACATTGTAGATAGTAGAAATTCTACCACAACTGTAGTTATCCAAGTGAAACAATACGGGTTGGCTAATGTTGAGTTATGAAAAATTTCCAACAAAACTGTCACAATCTTGTCTATGGAAAACTGAAGCAACATCTGTATGCAGGTGATGAGACTTAATGTCACCATACCAAGTTTGGCATATTTGGATCCAGGTCTCAAACAAAATTAAAAATATTTCCAAAAGATTTTCTTTCCATCTGTGTTTGTTTATGCAATACATTTTACTACTTCCTGAGAGCTAAATCCTACTACTACATTGAGTGCTATTTATGGTACTTCTACACTAGAATCCTATTTTCTGAAAGGTAGTTTTGGTAGCTCTGAATTCAATGTTACAAATTATAACATTTGTCTTTTCTTATCCAAATGATATTTTAGAATCAACTATGGTACTTTATTTGACACTATATAGTATATCAAATATATTGTGTTCATTTAAAAAGTTTACGTAAAAGGTAAGAAAACATTTTTTGAACATGAACATGAAACATGATTTTTTTTATCTCTCGGTCAGATTCGTTTAAAGCTATTGATTAGGTTAGTGACTCATAAATCTATTCTGTGTTCCTACCATTCAATTATTTTATGCCGAATTACTGAAAATATTGGAAAAGGCTCATATTGAGTCAGTTTTACAAAAAAAATAAGTATACGACTGGTATAAAGCATTCAAAAGTGGTGTGAAGTGATTGAAAACTTGTTCCGGTCAACCTTCAACGTATTCGACTAACGAAAACATCGACGAAGTAAAGGAAAATGGTGGACAATTATTATTCAAGTATAAGAGAATGCGTTCATATCATTTTTGTTGAAGTTTTAGACATAAGACGCGTCGCGGCGCCATGGCTTGTTTCGAAGACTTTTCTTCAAAAAGAGCACCACACAAAGAGCTTGCTGACAATATACTTGAATGGACCAATCCAATTCAGACCCTACATTCATGAATTCACGAAGAGCCTCATAACGGGGATATGACTCAGCCTTATGAATATTATATGCAAATCAAAGTACAAACTTCGGAAAGATATTTCGAGTCTATTGAAATAATGAAACCATCTTCATTAAAGTATATTAAAGTCCACACCGGAAACTGCCTGCAAGAGATGTTTTGACGACTGGAATATTTGCTGACAAAAGTGTATTGCATCAAATGATTGAAATGTTGAAAACAACAAAATACATTTGGATTATTATACCAACTGACGGAATGAATATTATTAAAAAGATGATTTTATAAAATACAGCTATGGTTATATAGATATTTTAGCACTTTTCCCCTTACCTCAAGGCAAAAATACCATATCAAATAGAAAAAAAAGATACTTTTACCTTCACGTTAAAAATATAAAATTATTTAATACTTTTTCACCCATTTAGTTTTAAATATTATTTTAGCTTTGAATAATATTGTTTTAGTCGATCCAAAGAGGAAATGACTTTTAACATTGTCATTAATCTTTATCATTTTTTAATCAATGTATGTTGCAAGTTAAAGACGAGATAATTTCTGTGATTATAGCACAGGATCTACGTATTTATATAGGCTTCATATCACCATCATTAGCTACTGATTAACCACGCTCAGCATCCCAAATGGACAATCCATCTTTGGGTTTTATTGGTCTTTTAGTTTGTCAAAGAACCTATCGCCAACCAAAGTTGAAAAGACCTTTCAAAAGGCATCCGACCTTACCCAGCCTGGTTATCGGTATGACTAAATGGGATTTCTTGTCGAATTTTACACTCTTGTTTAGAGATCATCAAACATATACACCGTGAGCTGGAGTTGAACCCGTCATCGCCAAAATTGTATCATGTATGTTTCAAAATCAATAAAATAGCCAAAAAATAGAAGTTTACGACATTTAACTTTATATCTGTGTCTTCATAGTAAAGTGTGTTCTTCACTTCTTGCTTCACTTCTTGCTTTCCTTACATATATATATATATATATATATATATATATATATATATATATATATATATATATATATATATATATATATATATATATATATATATATGATCAAATTTGATAATTAATTGAAACAAACGGGCTAATACGGATCTGTTAACAGCGCTTAACGTGTCTTCTAGTGACTAAGCTTGTACAAATATGTCGGCTTACAAAGAGATTCACGACACTTACTTCACAGTAAAAATAATATCGTCTGCCAAATTAACATGTACGTGGGGGGATGGAAAACGTTGGGGTACTAAATTCAGTACAGTTGTTATAATTAAATTGCTCTTTCATAACAAAAGACATTGTAACAGTAAAAGGGATTTAAAACATTTATATATTTATGTGATATTATATTAGGTGTACCCATAAGTAATGTCGATTTTTGATGCAATAAAATTTTTTAGTTTATGTTAGAGTTAATATAGCTTTAATCTGCAATATAATCTTAATCGTTTTTGACATCTTCATCCATCTCTCTCACAAACTTTCTATTACATTCTGTCAAAAAAGTACCGAGAATTGATTAATTGAAAAGCCCGCTTAAAGGGATTGTCAAAAAATTTTGTATCGCTAAATTGGCACAAGTCTCCCCTATACTGATACGACGTTTGAACGGCATATGTCATTTAGTTTGTTTACAGTGGTCGATTTTGTCAGTTCATCTGAAGTGTACTTTGAGATTTTTACAATGGATAAAAACACTGAACAAAGAATTTGTCTTAAATTTTTGAACTGCAAATGGAATTTCGTGTGCCGAATCGCTGTCAAATATTGCAGAAGTCTTACGATGAATCGACTTTATTAAAAACACGCGTATATGAGTGGTACAGTGCATTCAAAAGTGGTCGAGATGTGGTGGAAGATTTACCTCGCTCGTCTTTAACTGAAGTTAACATCGCTAAAGTGAAGGAAATCGTCATTTAAGTTTGAGAGAGATAGTCGCCGATCTTTCTGTGCCCCACGAATCAACTCTTACATTCTAGTACATTAAGCGATTGTTTGGGCATGAAACGCCCTGTGCCTGTCACCCCGTGCCGAGAGACCTGAATTTTCTTCACCACGTTCGACCATTTCACCATTCTCGACCCTCATTCATAAAACGCATTGTAACGAGTGATGAGACATGGGTATATGGAGTTTGACGTGCAAACCTCGGAATGGGGCTTCCCAACTGAGCCGAAACCGAAAAAAACACGTCAAAGTCGATCAAAAGTTAGGGTAATGTTAACTGTTTTCTTTGATTATCGCAGTGTTGTGCGCTCGGAATTCTTGCCAGAAAGTCAATAAAGAATATTATCTGAGCATTATGCGGCATCATGAGAGAACAAATTCGTTGAAAAAGGCCAGATTTGCGGAAACAAAACTGTTGGATTTTACGTCACGAGAACGCACTATCTCACAAGGCTATCATTCTGAACGAATTTCTGGCCAAAAACTCAACAAACACCATCGAACAACAACCGTATTCACCTGGTATGGCTCTGGACGACTTCTTTCACTTTCCAAAACTCAAATTACTACTTCGAGGCCTCCGTTTTCAATCGATAGAAGACATAAAAGAGAATTCGCGGCGAGAATTGAAGTCGATTCCGAAAAATGCATTTAAAAAATGTTTTGACAATTGGATTATTCGTTGGCATAAGTGCATGATTTCGGAAGGGGCCTACTTTGAAGGCGATACAATAAATTTGGATACATAATAAACATTTTGTGTTTTATTGACCAGTTCGCGGTACTTTTTTGACAGAATGTATATTTGTTTTGTAAAATGAGAGTGATTTTGAAGTAAAATATGCTTCGAGGGCAGTTTTGATATTTGTGACAGCAAGATTTTTTTTGATAAGATGGTAATCTGATGATGTATCATCAGGAAACGGTGGGTGAGGAAGTAATTTGCAGCCTAATTCGTAGTTTTTTTTAGGGTGACTCTGACACTATAAGGTCATCGCCTTGGACGTTTTTGAATAAATGCCATGTATATTTTATCAAGCTGAGTACAATGATATTCAGCACTTATGGTTTCATTAGAATTTAGAACCTCATAGAGAATAATTCCTGTAAAATCCCACCATACTGACACTAATACTTTTTTAGGAATTGTCAAGTTATAAGTATTATTAAAGTGACAGTACTTTTTGTCACCTCGTCACAAAAACACGATGGAACAAAGAGCTAATATTAAGTTTTGCTTCAGGCTCGGTAAAACTTTTATAGAAACATTTGCATTGACGAAAAAAGATTATGGTGATGATTACTTATCCCGTACACGTGTGTTCAAGTGGCATAAGCGATTTCAGAACGGTTGTGATGCTTTGAAAGACAACCCAAAACGAGGCCGACAAAAAAAATTGCGATTTTTGTTGAAAAAGTGCGTGAAATGATCGCCTGCGATGCGAATTCGACTGTAAGATGGATAGTGATTTTTTACATTCTCCGAGATTTCAAATGCTCATCGACTAGCGAAATGCGCGCATCGCTATCTCTAAGAGTTTTTTAAATATTCACGAAAAACTTTTAGCGTTTTGGATTTTTTTTACAATCTTCGAATTTTTAAATGCTCATATCTCGGAAACCAGACGTTTTAACGATATTTTGCAGCTATATTTGGAAAGTACGCGTTTCAGAGCATCTAATATCCTTAAATCAGCGATTTTTATTTTTTGTCAATTTGTCGAAAAATTTTACACCATTTCCCCTGTAAAAGTTTGCAGAAAATGAAAAGTGGTCCTATGGTGATGCAACTCATCTATCTGATAGGGAATAGAATCAGACTAGAATCGACTCGCGAAACGCGAGCATCGCTATTTCTAATAGTTTTTGAAATATTTTTTGCGTTTTGGACTTTTTGATTTTTTTTACATTCTTCGAATTTTCAGATGTTCATTTCTCATAAACTAGAAGTTTTATTATACCAGATTCGAAAAGTATGCATTTCGGAGAACGTAATATTATAAAAACAGCGACTTTTATTTTTTTGTTAGTTTATTAAAAAAAAATTACCATTTATCACTGAACGCCCATTTTCATAAAATAATGTTTATAAATGTCATACATTCACTTCCGAGATGAGACTAGACCTATACAAATTCACAACGCCATTTGTATTCTATTCAAGAATTAAACAAACTGTTAAGTTTAAAAGACATATTTCATAACATCAATGCAGTACAATATGGCAATCTCCATCAAAAAATCCAAAACAATAGTAATAGCGAAAGAACCAAGAAGATTCGAAGATAAGTAATAGAGATCGATTACATAGGCATTACCTAAGATATCAAATGATGGAAAGGTAGAGGATAACTAAAACATCAGATTAAAAAAGCAAATAGAATAGAGGGATGCCCCAGTATAATATTTAAAAATAAATCTCTCTGTATAGAAACATGGGCAAGAATATACGAAAATGTAATAACACCGGTAAAGACGTACATACCACAAACACAAAAAGTAACACAGAGAATATTGGAATCAACGAAAATTGAATTATTAAGAACAGTAACAAAGAAGAGAAAGAAGAGTAGACATAAGACACACATGTAACATAGGAAGCGTTATCCAGTGTATAAAGCGAAGAAAAATAGAATTAAATCAACATATTGGAAGAATGCCAAAGAAAAGTATAGTGAGGATCGCTAGAGACAAACCGCATAATATCAGCATATCAATATAAGTTGAGACAACTGCATATTTTTCAAATTTTGAAAGCCCTATTAATTAGGTACTGATTTTTTTTAATGAAAGCTGCCGTGATATACAAACTGTCAAACTTTTTTATGTCGGAAAAGAATTTTCTTATGTTGAATATTATATCTAAGCAACGGCTTATTGACTCTTACAAACTTTTTATGCAGGAATGTATACTGTTGTTTGGTAAGATTCAGAAACTAAAGAAATCAAAATTATTAATGACAGATATTCAATTTCCTTCGGTTAATGCTGACGATGTAAAAAATCATCATCTGAATATTTTAGCTTTTCTCGGCAATTTTCGAATCATTACTGTATAAATTCTATTTCCAAGAAGCATATGATTAGTCTTACACCTAATTTAAATATTGCATAATATCACCAAATCATTACCTAAATCGAAATAGATACTCAGTAAATTTGAATTACTCAATGGTTTTTTCTGAAGGACGTCAAAATACTGACATACCCCTACGCTCTGTCCCGTACAACCGCAACCTTGACAGCATCTTCTTTTATAATTCTCTCGGCATTTAAATTTAAAATCGAAACGTAGTACTCCTTCAGTCTCCACAAAGTGGTTTTTATAATGGTCGAACAGTAGCACTCTTTGTTGGCGTAGATGATGCAGCTCGAATGGATGTGTGAATTGATTAAAAATAAAATCTCCTTTTAGAACCTTCTGTCGAGATCACACACACCTGAATCGTCTGCGGTTATGGTAAATTTAAATTGACCCCACGGGAGATACTTTTTTTGTCGATAGTCAATTGGACAAGCAGTAATTATATCTAAGAAATCATCAATGTTCATTAATTTCTCACGCAATTATATGTTATATGAAGCATAATGACAATTAAATATATCATTTTAGATAAACGAACTAAGAATTATATCTAAATTTCCACCATATTTGAAGCTTCTAAGTATGACAATTGTTTCGACACACACTACCTTTTTGGAACGCTGTAAAACATTTTAAATTGAATTTCATACATATTTACTTATTATCACCTACCATATACACCCCTCCTCTATCTCTACAACGCTCCTTGCGAATCTTCCATTGTTCGAAACAGTGCTGGAAATTTTCTTCTGTCAGCTCCTTCAGAACGCGTGCCGCTTTCTCTTTCGCAGTTTCAACGGAGGAGCAGATTTCACCTTAGGAAACAGATAGAAGTCGCACGGCGCAAGATCCGGCAAATTAGACAGATGGTTTAACACTGGGATCCTGTACTTGGTTAAAAATCTCTTGGCAGACAATGCGGAATGAGCCGGAGCATTGCCTTGGTGGAGAACCCATGACTGGTCCTTCGACAATTCGTGTCGTTTTTATCTTATTCTTTCACGAAGTTCAGCAAGAACGTGAAGGTAGTAATGTTGATTAATAGTTTGACCTTCAGGAACCCAGTGACGGTACACAATCCCATGATCGGAAAAAACAATCATTGCTTTGAATTTTAATTTGCTCATTCGAGCCTTTTTGGCTCTCGGTGAATTTAGGCTCTTCCAGGGCAAGAACTGACGCTTCGTCTCAGGATTATAATTAAAAAATCACAATTCCTCATATGTTTTTATCATTTCCAATAAGTTTGGGTTATTTATAATGGCATTCAAAGTGTCAGTACAAGCATTTTTGCGAGCTTTTTGTTGTTTAAATGTGAGAATTTTAGGCACCATTTTGGCACACACTTTTTACATGTTAAAATTGTTATGCAAAATTTGCCGTACATATTCTTTGTCAATTCCAATAGTTTCAGCAATCGCACAAATACTTAACCGACGGCCAGATTACCGATTTTTGAGATATTGTCATCCGTTTTTACATGGAAGCGCTACCCGGGCGTGGATCATCTTCAACGTCTTCTCGGCCATTTTAAAAACACTTAAACCACTCAAAAACACGTGCACGCGATAAACATTCATTGCCATACACTTTCAATAAAATATAAGTTTCGGTAGCGGTTTTTCCCAGTTTCAAGTAAAATATCACAACAATGTGTTGCTCTACTGTTACACTTAACATTTTTCCAGCGAAATAAAAAACAACTCTAATGCGTAGGGTTATTTAGATTTGTTTACAGAAGCGAGAGGTACTGCATTCGAAAGAAAAGGTTTAACGCTAAACAGCTGTTGATCGCTGGCGTTTGACGCGAGCGAATTTCTTCAGTAACAGCATCAGTCTCGTTATATAATAGCCACACCTCGTATATTAAAGTGTTTGGTTTGGTGTGGTTCGGTTGGGTTAAGTTTCTCATAAATCAATCGTGGATTTTCCTCACCCCAAACTCGGCAATTTTGTTTATCATCATAGCCACCAATATTTAAATGGTCTGAAGCGGAGAAATCTGAAAAGCATTTTTCGTAAAGCGTAATTTTCTAAAAGCATTTTTCACTGAACGCCCTTTTTCATAAAACAATTCAACAATTTTAACACGTTGTTGTATTGTGTACTACCCCATTTTTATAAATGTCATACATTACACTCCTGAAACACTTCTGAAAACACTGTTCAATTGGAAAGGCCTGTTACATATCAAACAATATCTAAATTTCCACTATATTTAAAGCTTCTAAAGTATTATAATTGTTTCGACACACAGTGCCTTTTTCAAATAGGAACTTACATTAAACTGTTAAGTAAAAGATAGAAAGATATTAGAAAGGATAAAAAATGTAATTGTAGAAATTGTACTACACTATACTCCATTTTTATAAATGTTATACATTACACTTCTGAAATGAGACTAGACCTATGCAAATTTACAACGCCATTCGTGTTTTATGCAAGAATTTTAAAAAACTTTCAGTTTGAGACCTGTCACATAACATCAATGCAGTACAATATGACAATCTCCATCGGAAAATTCAAAACAATAGTAATAGCGAAAGAACAAAAGTCGAAGAGGTCAATTATATAGGCACGAAAACAAGTGATGAAAAGGATGACGAACTAAAACAATAGGTTAACAAAGCAAAAATATGAGAGGGATACGTCAATATAATGTTCAAAAATAAAACTATCTGTATGTATAATAAAGGCAAGAATATACAAAAGCGTAATAACATCGGCAAAGACGTACACACCTAAGACATGATTTCTCATATTAGAAAGGAAAAAAATGTAATTGTAGATATTGTAAGACACTATACTAGAGAAAAAATGCAGTAGTGTGAATTTTTATTTTATTTATTATCCAATTTTTATTGGAATAATTTTGTTTTTTTGTGTACACTACGATGTTATTATACAGGGTGTAGGGGAAAGTATTTTCATAAATTTAACCAACGATTCTTCACATCATTTTAAGGAAAAAAGTTCCTGTACAACAAGGGTAAAAAATCTAAGAGTCTGAGAATCTGAGAGAAAATGTTGAAATCACCTAAGAATTAACATTTAAGAAAATACAATTTCACAAAAAATAATAAATACTCCTACTAAAACGTTACTAACTTGATGGAAATGCAGTATTTCTTTCTCTCCAAAAACATTAAGTAGTTGTCCTCTAAATTAAAATAAAAAACAATATTTGATATATTTTTTATTCAATCAACAATTAATTGAAAATAACGGTATAACTCATATTTTATTACTCAAAAAAGTATACATACACTTAAATATATTTTAAGTAAATGCAACAATTGAAATTAAAATTAATATTTTGTTGGGCCGCCTTTATTTTCTAAAATAACTTTTAGTCTATTCGGCATAGATCTTATTAATTTTTGTAAATATTCGATAGGAATATTATCCCATTCTTCCAGCAGGTCCTTTTCAGATCATTCTTATTTTTAATTTTCTGTTTTCTAATGCGGCGATGTAAATAATGCCATAAATTTTCCATTGGTTTTGTTTTGAAAGCCAGACCTGGAGAATTAAGTTGATTCCGAACATGCTACAGTAACAACTCCTTAACAATGTTTTGGGTAACGGTCTTGTTGAAAAACCCATGGTTATTTTAAACACATTTTGCAAAGTAAGGGGATTAAATTATCTTTTAATATGTTTATATAACCAAAACGATCCATGGTAGTATTTATAAAAACCAAATTTCCTACCCCAGCCCCTGTCATACAGCCTCATACCATGTTTGAACCGGCACCGTGTTTCACCGTTGGAATAATATTTTCTATTTTTCAGTGTATTTTTCTTTCGCTAAACTCTTTGCTTCCCGTCACCCAAATAAATTAAACTTGCTCGCGCCACTAAAAACTACAGTGTTCCAAAACGTGTTATATTTCTTTAAACATTCTTTTGCAAATTCAACTCTTTTCCTTCGGTTAACTTCATCATTTTGGATTGCTAAAATCTTGTGAGTTTGCGTCACTGACATGCTGTAGTAGCAGTAAGTGAAGTTAAATTGACCACGTGAAAAGTTTAATTTGTGTAAACTGTGCATTGTTTAAATTGTGTTTTAGATAATCATTATTTTAATTGTTTAATTGTAGAATCACTGTGCAGTACAAAAGTGAGTACTTAACATGCTAATATTTTTATGTAGAAAAATGAATAACAACAAAGCATTTATTTTCGAATATTTCCAATATTGGTATTTTTTTTTTTTCCACGTTTTTTTTTTCTCCACGTTTCGCTAACCATGTTAGCATCAACAGGAGATGATTTAATCTAATTCAATTTTCGACCACTTCTTCAAACAATTATGGACTTATCCACAATTGTTCGAGCTATATTGGCTTTCAAGGCTTCAACAGTTGCAGGTTGATTGGCATTGACGAAAGATTTTACATAACCCCAAAGAAAATAATCTAAAAGAGTTTAATGACAGGACCTTGGTGGCTAATTAAGAGGTCCATTCCTCGAATTGTCCCCTCAATATTCACTGCAAAATATTTAGTTGACGTTAACTTAAACAAAAACATTAAATTTAGTGAATTAAATCATGAAATTAAAACAATTAGAGGGAAAAGGTGCCGTATCAATCCGCACCGTTCAGCTCTGGTTCAAAAAGTTCCGGGATGGACCCATAATTCTTGAAGATAGGGGAAGATCAGGTCGTTTACGGTCTCTAGGACTAGGACGATACTAGAAAATTTTCAGGACAATTAGGAGTATCCCACACTAGCGTTAATCGGCATTTGCGATGCATAAAAATGGTGCTAAAGTTTAAATAGTGAATAACTAAGTATAGCCTGTACAAAACCAAAACCGTTGCACGTCATTGATGACGCTATGGAAGAACAGCAAAAATACCACTACATAAATTAAATAATAAAATAATCAAATTGAATGAAATCAATAAATTTCAAATTTAGCGGCTGTATTCGGTTTAGTGGATATGCGACGTTGTCGAGTTTCACATTTCTTTTGTTGATATTTATTGAAACGTTTGGAGGTTATCCCAGGTATAGATAATACAGTATGTACTATCTGAGCGTTTACTTTCATTTCTTACCTTACGATCGAAAATAGTTTTTTTAAGAAGTACCACAGTGTTATAATTGTGAGAATAGCGCCTGCAAAATGCCAAATCAGTTAAATAGTCATTGCCAAGAATAGTAGTAGCATCTCTGATGCACTATTTTGAACAAGAACGGGATAATAATGGTCCATTGTTACCCTTTCCGACGGTTAGAGTGGTACGTTAAGTCAATTGATCAACATTTACATATGTTTAGTTTAAGTCATATTATTTTTTAGTTTCAGCCTTAACGTTGTGTATATCCACTGTTAGTACTATTTCATAAAAGGTGAAAAACAATGAAGTTTTAAAATCGACCAGAAAGCGTAGTTCTACTAAAAGAGTTACCAATTCTGCAGCTTTGGATAGAAGTTCTAATCATAACGCCATATTATTCCAAGTATTCGTACTAAAAATGGCAGAAAAGATTGCTCTTAATCCCATATGTAGTTTATACGTAGGTACTCACAGTTTCATTTTCATTTTCAGGACAGCATGTAACTTTAACTTTAATGTTATTGTGCAACATATTGAAAGAAGTATGTTTTAAATGGAAAAAGATTCGGCATAGATCTTATTAATTTTTGTAAATATTCGATAGGAATATTATCCCATTCTTCCAGCAGGTCCTTTTCAGATCATTCTTATTTTTAATTTTCTGTTTTCTAATGCGGCGATGTAAATAATGCCATAAATTTTCCATTGGTTTTGTTTTGAAAGCCAGACCTGGAGAATTAAGTTGATTCCGAACATGCTACAGTAACAACTCCTTAACAATGTTTTGGGTAACGGTCTTGTTGAAAAACCCATGGTTATTTTAAACACATTTTGCAAAGTAAGGGGATTAAATTATCTTTTAATATGTTTATATAACCAAAACGATCCATGGTAGTATTTATAAAAACCAAATTTCCTACCCCAGCCCCTGTCATACAGCCTCATACCATGTTTGAACCGGCACCGTGTTTCACCGTTGGAATAATATTTTCTATTTTTCAGTGTATTTTTCTTTCGCTAAACTCTTTGCTTCCCGTCACCCAAATAAATTAAACTTGCTCGCGCCACTAAAAACTACAGTGTTCCAAAACGTGTTATATTTCTTTAAACATTCTTTTGCAAATTCAACTCTTTTCCTTCGGTTAACTTCATCATTTTGGATTGCTAAAATCTTGTGAGTTTGCGTCACTGACATGCTGTAGTAGCAGTAAGTGAAGTTAAATTGACCACGTGAAAAGTTTAATTTGTGTAAACTGTGCATTGTTTAAATTGTGTTTTAGATAATCATTATTTTAATTGTTTAATTGTAGAATCACTGTGCAGTACAAAAGTGAGTACTTAACATGCTAATATTTTTATGTAGAAAAATGAATAACAACAAAGCATTTATTTTCGAATATTTCCAATATTGGTATTTTTTTTTTTCCACGTTTTTTTTTTCTCCACGTTTCGCTAACCATGTTAGCATCAACAGGAGATGATTTAATCTAATTCAATTTTCGACCACTTCTTCAAACAATTATGGACTTATCCACAATTGTTCGAGCTATATTGGCTTTCAAGGCTTCAACAGTTGCAGGTTGATTGGCATTGACGAAAGATTTTACATAACCCCAAAGAAAATAATCTAAAAGAGTTTAATGACAGGACCTTGGTGGCTAATTAAGAGGTCCATTCCTCGAATTGTCCCCTCAATATTCACTGCAAAATATTTAGTTGACGTTAACTTAAACAAAAACATTAAATTTAGTGAATTAAATCATGAAATTAAAACAATTAGAGGGAAAAGGTGCCGTATCAATCCGCACCGTTCAGCTCTGGTTCAAAAAGTTCCGGGATGGACCCATAATTCTTGAAGATAGGGGAAGATCAGGTCGTTTACGGTCTCTAGGACTAGGACGATACTAGAAAATTTTCAGGACAATTAGGAGTATCCCACACTAGCGTTAATCGGCATTTGCGATGCATAAAAATGGTGCTAAAGTTTAAATAGTGAATAACTAAGTATAGCCTGTACAAAACCAAAACCGTTGCACGTCATTGATGACGCTATGGAAGAACAGCAAAAATACCACTACATAAATTAAATAATAAAATAATCAAATTGAATGAAATCAATAAATTTCAAATTTAGCGGCTGTATTCGGTTTAGTGGATATGCGACGTTGTCGAGTTTCACATTTCTTTTGTTGATATTTATTGAAACGTTTGGAGGTTATCCCAGGTATAGATAATACAGTATGTACTATCTGAGCGTTTACTTTCATTTCTTACCTTACGATCGAAAATAGTTTTTTTAAGAAGTACCACAGTGTTATAATTGTGAGAATAGCGCCTGCAAAATGCCAAATCAGTTAAATAGTCATTGCCAAGAATAGTAGTAGCATCTCTGATGCACTATTTTGAACAAGAACGGGATAATAATGGTCCATTGTTACCCTTTCCGACGGTTAGAGTGGTACGTTAAGTCAATTGATCAACATTTACATATGTTTAGTTTAAGTCATATTATTTTTTAGTTTCAGCCTTAACGTTGTGTATATCCACTGTTAGTACTATTTCATAAAAGGTGAAAAACAATGAAGTTTTAAAATCGACCAGAAAGCGTAGTTCTACTAAAAGAGTTACCAATTCTGCAGCTTTGGATAGAAGTTCTAATCATAACGCCATATTATTCCAAGTATTCGTACTAAAAATGGCAGAAAAGATTGCTCTTAATCCCATATGTAGTTTATACGTAGGTACTCACAGTTTCATTTTCATTTTCAGGACAGCATGTAACTTTAACTTTAATGTTATTGTGCAACATATTGAAAGAAGTATGTTTTAAATGGAAAAAGATGATCCAAGACGAGGGCTTATGGAACTTCCCAATGTTGCCCTAAAACGCATACATTTTTGAGAGGTTATATGAAGAAAAGAAAAATAGTTTTGATCAAAAGAAAAAGAATCAAGCTTACAGAAAATTAAATAATTAAATGGTATGACAGAGAGCAGATACTGGACTGAAAATAAGTGATTATATTAATGAAAATATAAGTGCATGCAGATATTTCATTGTTATTTTTATTTTATTCTTGCATATTATATATCAATAAATGTCATTGGAAATTATATCATCTTTTTATTTTAATAACCATTCAAATATTAAAAAATGTCGATGGTTTTGAACGAAGCATTTTACATATTATTACATAATCTATCTAGAGATACTAAATCGACGACACTTGCAAGATTTTCAACATTTATTATAATTTTTTAGTTACATAATAATTTACATTTAATTTAGAATTGATTTTTTTAATTGTCATTAAAGTTTAAATTGAAAAATGATTCGCTAAAGTAAGGTTATTATGTTTAATCGCAATCTGGCAACAGCGCAGTCAAAATGTTGATCACGTGCTTAATGACGTGCAACTATTAGGTATCTCAAAAACGCAGCTCGTTAGACAAAAAAATAAAGTTTCTCAATAACGCTAGGTAAGCTAATTTACCTTATGACTTGGTTATCTTAGAAACTTGGCCACTGCTACAACTCAAATATCTCGAAATAATCTGCTGAATTATAATAGAATGTTCTTACAACATTACTATTAAACATTCGAAAATCTTAAAAATATACTTTTATTTGACTAACATTTAATTTTAAAGCATATAAACATATTATTATAATATACTTTTACACTATGTACCAGCACTTAGTAGAAGATTAAGCTCTTTTCCTGAAATGGTGTGAAAATCGTCTGGTAAAGTACTAACGATAAAAACAAATACGAAATATATTAAATGTGTACCCAAAGACTATGTGGAATTGACTCGTAACCTAATAATCTCACGGCAGCATGTTTACTTCATTATTAGTTTATAACATTTTGTTTGGTTTAAATGTTTGGATCGTATTGTTCAAAATATATGCTTAAGAAAGGATTAGTTTCACGATGTTTGATCGAACAACGGTTTACGTATACATGTGTAGGATAAGTGGACTTATTAAAACGTACTTTACAAATACAATACGCATTTTTACGTTATTATTAGCAACAAATAGGTATTCTGTATGTAAATCCAATCCTTTTAAAGAAAAGTGCCTTAGTTAATAACTGATTTTCCCTTGAAAATGAAATTAGTTTTCCAATAAGAGTATCACAATTTTGAAATGTAATAGCGGCAACAATGTTTGAACTGTAAATGTCACTTATTGACTGCTGTGTTCAGTATATTGTGTCAATTCATCGTGGAAAGATACAGGATTCAACAGCGCCTACAAATTGAAAGGCGACCCCCACTTTGGGGAAAAAATAATCTTTTCCGACGAAGCGCACTTCTGGTTTGTAAACAAACATAACTGTGCAGGATTTGGGGGGATGCAAATCCTGTAATTCAGGAGTTACCTCTTCATCCTCAAAAAGTCACTGTTTGATGCGGCTTTTGGGCTAAAATACTGATAGGTCCTTTTTTTTCTTTGAAGACGATGATAGAAATCGTGTTACTGTTAATGATGAACGCTATGGGAATATGTTAACACAATATTTTTAGCCCGAACTAATATATGTGACAAATATTTCTTTCAACAAGACGGTGCGAGTTGTCACACACCTTCGTCCATAAACGAAACATTCAAGCCACTATTGAAAATATACCACGCGATATATGTGAAAGAGTAATCGAAAATTGGGTCTCCAGAATGCATTTCACCAGACGATGCCCAGGGGGACATTTCAACGGCATTATATTCAGATCATAATACCATTATTTGTTCTTCAGGGTAAAATAAATATTACCGGATTATTACTTGTAGTATCATTGTACCTCATTTTAGTTCTAACATCTAAGTTCTAACAGTCTTATTAGATAACCATTTAGTATAAAAGCAAACAGATTTTTTAGAAATCGCACCAGTCGTGATATCTAATAAAAACGGGCGGAATTGAATATTTTAAATATTAAACTACCGATCATGCGCCATAGCATTTGAATCAATTTATAAAAATCTTTTGTGTGACGTGAAATGTAATATTGAGTGAAACAAAGGACTTACCTGAAAACGATAATTGACTACTAGGTTGACATTAAGTTCTGTGCAAAGTTACGGAAAACTTACTTAACTTAAGCTACTGAAAATTATTATTGAAATATTTGAAAAGTAATCGAAAAGTTAGTATAGTTAATTTAGTAGTTAATAGTTAGAAGTTAAAACTAGTATATGAAGATCACTAACTATTGTGTACATAAGCATATTACCAAGGAATGCTATTACAAGAAAGATGAACGCTGCGTGACGGTGTACTAAGGAACGAAAACACAACTTTTGACCATTTATTAGATTTGTTTATGACTGCTAACCAAACCAAACTAAAATGGGAGCTGAAACTTTTAAAATTGTCATTACTCTTTTCAAATACTGTATTACTGTAGGGAGAGCTTATTTCAGATATATAAATTGGAAATATAACTACTTTATTATTGATTTTATCACTGTATTTTTTTTGAGTGCTGGAGTATACAAGCCACACTTTGTATACTCCAATTAATAGTAAATTAATAATTCTTATTGTTTCTTAAAAAAAAACCGTTTAATTTGGGAGAAAGATAAAAAATGGTTAATTCAAAGTATGCACCATCACTAGCTGCACATTATTCCCATCTCTCTGGCAATTTGTGGATGCCCTTCCAAAAAAGAACCGTACAACTTTTGGGGTGGTCCAGTCATCAAACCATTTTTCGACATCTCCGTAATTGTTGAAGTGTTTCATGGAAAGTGCGTGGGAAGTAGTAGTCGGAAGAGGCCAAGTCTGGTCAGTACGGTGGACGGGTGGTTTTAGAAGTTTATGGATCACGACACCTATGTGGTCCCATCCAGTACACACCATTGTCTTCTTTCCAAAGCGATTCGATCTTGCCCTCGATGTTGATGGTTGTCCTGAGCCAACCTATGATTTTCATGTTCATACCGAAAAGGCAAAAGTTCACACATCGTTTTTCGTTTTTCAATGTGTCTGTCGTTCAGCTGATGTGGTACCAATTTTCCTGGCTTCAAGATCTTTTCCATGGCATGCAGATGATCACAAATGGTTTGGCGACCAACATTTAACCTCTCTGCCGTTTGTTGTTCAAGCGTCTTGCATTGAGTCATTGTCATCGTAAGTTTCCACAAGTATACGACGGCCTTTACTCGCGTGTTTCTTTTCATTGAACACGAAAAGCAGTACATGCCACAAATGTTCTATATTTGGCTCGAAACACGACAGGTTTACCACACGAAAAAAATATTTAAACATCAATGGTGTTTTGAAAGATACTTTAACCGCCACACCTGATACATTCCTTTATTTATTTTTCCAATACACACGATTACAATTTCGTTTTTAAGAAAGTCAACCGTCAACTACTGGCATAAACCTTGATTTGCTGATCAATTAATCTCCATATTTCATGACATTACGCGACGAGAAAATTGTTGTAAATCAATTGGCAGATAGCGTCGCCCTGCAGGTACTACATTTATTTAAGGTCCATATCGTCTAGCCTCCTTTTTAGAAAATCCGCTGCCCAATACTGTTTGGAGGGTATTGACTTCTCATGAATTATACAAGAAGTTTCCAAGCCCAAATTGTGTTAGTTTACAAAACCTTCGAGTTGAAAATGAACCTCATTATTAAAAATTTTTTGAGCAAATTGAAAGTCTACTTAATGATGCTCGAAAAACCAACTGGTCAACTGTCGATGGTGAGAGTGGTCAATTTTGTACGTATGAAGGCATATATTTTTAGTGAGTAATCGCTCAAAAGAGCTTCTAGAAATGTTTCATTATTGTGTATGATGCTGAGGTGATGACGAGATCTTGCAGCTAATAAAGTTCCAGTTTCATAAAATTGTTCAATCTGACAGCTAACTCATTTGATGCAACTTCACGACCAAAAATTCCACAAATTTTCGTGCCGTCTCCGCTAAGTTTTTACTAATTTTGTAATGTATTTTAACAATAATAACATGTTGTTCGCATAGCGTTACATATACCCTAATCTGAAGAATCATTATAAATATCAAAGTATCAGAATAACCAACCGTAAAAGCAAAACAAAATGCCATCCTTTATGCTTGTACGATGGTTGCTATTTTTGTATCCGGAATAATAAATAAAAACAATTATTTATAATGAAAATAGTTTTGTTGTTTTTCAAAATATTCTCAACGATGATCAATACACTTTTGCATATGTTTGAACTAATTTTCATAGCACTTTTTCCATTCTCATTAAGGTATCTACAAAACATGAATTTTGAACGCATCAACCGCTTCTTCTGGCGTCGAAAATCGTTGACCACGTAGTTTATTCTTCACGGACAGGAATAAAAAGAAATCATTAGGTGTTAAATCAGAACTGTACGGCGAATGACTCATCAATTCGATGTTTTGATCGATCAAATATTGAGTTGTTCGGTCCGATGTGTGAGAGCTCACGTTGTCATGGTGAAGAATTATTCTGCGTCACTGGTTATTTTTTCTTATTTCTTCAAAGACTTCTGGCAAATAAATGGCATTCTCTAATGGCACTGTAGCCACATGCCAATTTATCCCAAAAAAAAAACACAGGCGACCATTGGCTTCGAAGTGCTTCTTGTGCGAACAACTTTTGTTGGGTTTGGCTCATTTTGAAAGACCCATACAGTCGACTGCTGTTTACTTGTGGGCTCATACGCATAAAGCCAAGATTGGTCACCTGTGTAAATGTTATACACGGCTTCTGACACACTTCGATTGTGTTTTTGAGTATTTCTTTACACCAATCAACACGAGCCATTTTTTGAGCGATTGTCAAATTATGCGGAATCCAAAGGGAATAAATCTTTTTCACGGCTAAATGTTCATGTAATAGCTGTGTATGCTTATCATACTAATACTCAGGGATGCCTCAATCTGTCAATGCTTTAATATGTCACATGACGATCTTGTTTTATCAGTTCGAGCACACTATCGATGTATTATGGCACAAGAACCGATTTTGGATTACCTTCTTTAAATTCGTCCGTATGCGAATAACGGCCACGATTGAATTCACTAAACCAATGAGATAAACCAGATAATTCCATTTTTTGGCTGAGATGGAATTTTCAAGTCACTAAACAACACAAATAATGACAAAACGCTCTGAATACGTATACAGTCAACAATGTCAAACTTTACGATGCATATGTCAGATGGCGCCTAGCAACACCTTTGTTGCCAATTCTGGATACATAAATAGCAACCTTTATATATCAAAACGCCTCCTATTCCTATTCCTTTTTAGAACAACAGTTCGAATATAATCGATACTTTGGAAAACTGATCGAAATTAATAACACAAAATTCATTTAATTTATTCCGTAAAAAGCAATTCAAACAATTGCTGATAGGCATAATTATGAAATATTGAAATCTAATATTGTATCGGCTAAGATATATTGGCAAGTTTGGATTACATGTGAGATTAAAGAACGCGCTTCAAGCATTAAGAGCATCGATTTACTCTTGAAAAAGAAGGAACGTGATAGAATTGCACCAGGAAAATCTATCAGTCTATTAAGGTATATACCGTAAACCAGTAAAAAAACATCATTTTTTGCAATAACTTCTATATAACAAATTTTAATATATGATAATTAAACTTTGATCGTTGATCTTTATCATATCTTACATAAGATCTTCAAAAATATTTTTTAAATTTTTAAGCGAAAAAGGTTTAATGTAGTATATGAAAAACCAGCGCATCTACAGGTTTTAACCAGTTTTAACCGATCCTCTTACTGACTTTGACCGTTACTCATTCAGTTATAAAGTATTTTATATAATACCTATTTTCAGATATCTATCCTCAGTAGTAGAGAAAATATAGAAGATGACACTCTTCCCATAAACTCAATTTTCTTTATAACTATTGTACTTGATACCACCTTGATCAAAAACTTCCCAGAATGACCACCGTGTTTTTGATCCCACCATGATCAAAAAGTTTCCTGAATGACCACTGTTTTTTTTGCTATTTCAGCGTCATAGCCTGACACTTGAAAAATTACTCTATCTTGAATACATCTGCTTCAGTGCGTGTTTCAATTTTTACAATTTTAAAACGAGTTTGTATTAAATTTTGCGTTAAAAATGGATTAAATTGTGCGAGGACCTAGGAAGTATTTGCAACGATACTCTAAAGAAAACAGTCGTTTGTCACAGGCACGAACGTTTCAGAAGTGGTCGTGAGTTTGTCGATGATGACGAACGCAGTGGCAGGCCGTCAACATCGAAAACTGACAAAAATATCGATAAAGTGAAAGAAATGTCAATAACGGCAAATTAACCATTAGAGAGCTAGCAGAGGACTTGAACATTGCTTATGGATCCGTTCAAGACATTTTAGTTAACGATTTGGGTTTCCGCCGTGTTGCAGCACAGTTGGTTCCGAAAGACCTGAATTTCACGCAAAAAAAGGACCATGTTGACGTCGCAAAAGACGTGATTTCCAAGGCTCAATCCGACCCAACATTTATCAAAAGCATTATTACTGGGTTTATGAGTACAACACTCATTCCAGAGATCAGGCGAGTGAATGGCGTGCATCCAATGAGCAAAGACCGAAAAAACTACGCACAACGCAATCATTATCCCCGACTTTGTGACCAAGAACGGAACGAATACCATCCAACAGCCACCAATTTCACCTGATTTGGCTACCTACGACTTCTTTCTGTTCAATCGAGTCAAAAATTATTACAGGGAACACGTTTTAGCGGCCGAGAGGAGATTATGGAAAAATCTAAGACGACTCTGATGGCCGTAACAACACTGAGTATAAAAAATGTTTCGAGGATTGGATCAAGCACTGGCATAAGTGCGTTATAATCCATGGGGAGTATTTTGACGGGGACAATATCAATATTGATGAATAAACTTGTATTTTGTATTTTCTGAATAAATTCATTGAATTTTTTGATCAAGGTAGTACATCACAATAAAATTAACACTATTGCACTTCATTACCCCGCCCACCTTACTGACCTAACCTTCGGACGACCATCTATTCCATTCCCTTCAAAATTTTTTAAATGAGAAATCTTTTAAACGGAAGAAGAGGTGAAAAACAACCAAAATATTTTTTGGTAATAAAGAATTTAGTTTTTTTGAAAAATATATTATGGACATAATAGACTAAATATATAAAAGATGATTTTTTAGTGTGTCCCAACTTCCGATAAGGGTCACTGTCAAACGAACTCTGAGTTTAGGCACAAGTCTGTAAATCTATATCTCAATAGTCTGGAAAATTGTTATGGAACGTTTAACTTTAGAGCAATGCTTGCACATAGCAGATTTTTTTATTTTATCAAAATCAGTGTTCTGTGCGCCAAGCTTATAGAGCACTTCGTGAATTTGAACCTTGTGATGTATTTCATTGCATTTCACGCTGCTCGATATTTAAACAAAAGCAAGACAAAAAAATGTGCGTTCTGAAGAAAATATTACCGCAATCGCTGGCAGTGTTGATGAAGATCCAAATGTATCAATTCGTTGCCGTTTGCTGGAAGCTGGGTTTTGATATTCGACCAAATTTAATTCCAAATTTGAATGATATTGACCTGGGTGAGATGTGGTTCCAACAGGATGGCCCCACATTGACATGTCAACGCAACAATTGATTTGACAGAACAATTCGGTGAGAAAATTATTTCAAGGAAAGGACCTGTTAATTGGCAGCTAAGGTCAAGTGATTTAAAGTTTTTAGATTATTTTGTTTGGGGGTATGTTAAATCTTTGGTCTGTGCCGATAAACCAGCAACCATTGAGGCTTTGGAAGTCAACATAACCCAATTGCTTGAAAAAGTTGTCGAAAATTGGATTGACAGAATGCGCTTTGACAGATGTAGTGGTGGCGCACATTTGTCCGAAATTGTTTTCAAACATTAATGCCATTGAATGTTATTTCACTTAAATGTTGTTGTATCATTTGAATTTATAGTTCGAACGCACTAAATAAATCACCTTCTATTTACATAAACTATTTGCGTTTTTCTTTCTCTAAAAAAATATTATGAACTTTCCGGACAATCCCATTCATTAATCAGTTCTCCAACATAAATATTTAAAATTTTAACTTAGTATATGACTTTAACACTTACATAAAAAAAAGGTTTCAAAAATTATTGGTGCATTGAAATTAGACTTGACATTTCCAGTTTTTACTAACAAAACTCGATAAAATCATTAAGTTATTGAATGATCAAAGTAATTACGATTGCAAAGTAACTTTTATCATGTTCTGTTTACGTTTTGAGTAATGTTTAATAAAAAACAATAATAAGTATGTGCTTAAAATATACCAAAATTGTCAAGGTCAATATATGTTTAAAGCCAAGTGTTTTTTATAACGATTAATAATTAATTTATTTTTTTATATTCATATACTTGAATATTTAAATAAATTGTATCAATGAAGATAAAATTTTGTTAATTTACTGTAATTAAACATAAAATATTGAATACAAAAATAGAATGAAGAAACGCAAAATGCAAATTAATTTGTATTTTTGATTCATAGTAATAATATTAGTAATACGTTATTAGTTGTACAAAAGAGAAAACACAAAGGCTAAGAAATTTAGTGCAAACCACTCTTCCACTGCATTTATTAAGCAATAAAGTGAATTTTTCGAAATAAAAAGAAATATGCATAAACTTAACAAAAACGATGATATGCAGAAACCAGAAACTTCAGAACATTTGCAGGATTATGCAGATTGCCATTATTGTAGATTATGCAGAACAGCACTTACTATATTGATTAAATGTAATTTTTACTAAATAAAAGTTTTCTTCAATTTTTCTCACAAAAGCCTTTTGTATAAATCCAATATCTACGTACGTAATAAGTTTCTCAAGTTATATGTTGCTTTAAGGATGCATCGAAGACACAATCAGAGGCAAAAGTACTGAAAAAGAATATTATTAAAACTGCAAAATTGGTTCCAAACAGTTTAAGATACATAATCTGAAAGTTCGAAATGCTTGATACGAAGGTAACCTCAGAAGTACCCGACAAAGAAAACAATATATTTGGGAGAAAATATCTTTATTTCTCAACATAGTTTCCTTTTAGCTGAAGATAATCAATGAAAATTATCTCACGGGCATCCCAGAAACCTGACGCCATGATCTTACCTGCAGACGGGACTGTCTTTGCCTTCTTTGGAGCTGATTTTCCCCGGTCAGTCCATTGTTTTGACTGTTCCTTCGTCTCAGGTGTGAAGTAATGGACCCATGTTTCATCCATGTTTATGAATTGACGAAAATATTTAGCTTTATTCCTGTGAAACTTCGCCAAACACTCGATTGAAATATCCTCACGATGCTGTTTTTGTTCCATTGTGAGTAATAGCGACACCCACCTTGCGCACGGCTTTTTCATGTCCAAACTGTCAGTCAATATGCGATGGACACTAAATAACCTAATCAAGTATAACCTACAAACATCCCACTGCACATAAAGACGGAGCAGGGCGTACAGCGCACACAACAAAAATATTTATTGACTGTGTGCGGTAATTTTGCGTTGTAAATATTTTCGCTGCACAGTAAATTCAACACACACAATTTTTTATGGGTGTGAACCCAGCTTAACACGTTTTAAACAATTTGATTTGAACAAACACATGATTGTTTTATTAAATTAACTATTCAAAGTATCCATGTAGTACATGAAAGAAGCTTCGCCGGATGATAAAATATTAATCAAAAAATTTGGACTTCTATGGTTTTGGTCAAAAAATCATTCACAATATATTTGCCTGCGTAAATTCAGCGGGTAAGGGTGCTAGTATCCTTTGTATATGATAAATGATAAGGGTATAGTAATTGCTATTTTAGTGTTCAATATACACACACTCATCCCTTCCCATCCCTTCCATTGGAGGGCACATGTTTCGTCCCTTAATGTTCAGACTCTTCAGGGCACCGATATGTGCTCTCTCGTCAAGAATAGGAAGAATCGATCCACAGTCACCAACCCATACTTTTCGTCGACTTCCCGTCGGATGGCGCATATATTCAGTCCAAACAATTCTAACACTGCATATATATATATATATATATATATATATATATATATATATATATATATATATATATATATATATATATATATATATATGGTTCGAATTTTATAAATACAACAGAATTAACTTAAATTTTAAATACCTTATATCTCTTTCTAAAAATATATATCTTGTTAGAGTTTATTTCTAATTGAAAATATGTTATGGAAACAAATAATTCTAATCGAATATCCTCCCTATATATAAGAAATAAAAAGATTTAGGATACGAACTATAACAATACGTTTGAAAAGCATTTCTACGCCAATAAAAATAAGTGTATGTCAGGGTTTTCCTTTTGTTTTTCCGTACTATAATATGTTGTTAAATGATGAGAAAATCCACACTTGATACAACAACCCTAATGTATCTAAAGAGTTTGTTTAGCCTTAAGAAAATTATTAGGTGAAGATATGTATTCTGATAGGTTTACAAAGCATGGCGTATAGGGCTCGTTATTTACAAAGAATTTTATATACTATAACGTTACAAAATGAAAATCGTAAAATGAATTAATCGCAATTTCCGAGATACTAGATCAATTTGAAAGTTATTTTTATATTTTATAAATACTAGATGTTACCCACCTGCTTCGCTGGGCTTAAATTAAACTTTAGTAATAATTGAGTTTTTATTTAATTAAAATTCTACAGCTTTTACCTGCTATTTGATAATTTTTTCTATAAATTTCATGATGACAAAATTGCAAGAGATTCACAACGATGTAATCTCAAATTTCAAATTTCGGAGTATATTTATCTTTTACACCCCCCAATCACCCTTAATAGTTGATTTTTATGAACCCTCCTCCTTAGCGAACATCTACAACGCATGAAGAACACTCCTAGCAAATTTCAAATCTGTAGGACTTCACTAATTCTCACTAATTTCAAAAGCGAGCGTATATTTATCTTTTTCGCCGCAACAAACCCCTTTAGGAGTTGATTTTTATGAATATTCTTCCTTGGCGAACATCTACGAAGCATGAGGAACATTCCTGCCAAATTTTAAGTTTGTAGGTTTTATAATTTCGGAGAAATCCCGAAAGGTCTGTGGTATAAGTAAACGTATCAGTGTTATTTTTGAAAATGGAAAATATTGAAAAGCGTGGAGTGATTAAATTCTTTGTAATAGCAATGGATATTCATAGGCAAAAGGTAAATGTATTAGTGGAGTCCGCTCCTTCAAAACCATTGATTTGTAAGTGGGCAGATGAGTTTCAACGTAGTCGTACAAGCCTGGATGATGATCCACGTTCTGGACCTCCAATAAGTGCAACTACTGAACAAATAATTGATTGTATACATGATATGGTTATGGATGCTAAGGCCATGCTAAGGCCATGGATATGTCAACTGAATGGGTGTTTCATATTTTGAAAAAGGAATTAGGCTTGAGAAAGCTATGTACAAGATGAATTCTGATCAAAACGACTTCGAGCAAAACTTTCTAACCAACATTTAGATCTTTCTCGAAAGAATAAAATAGATTTTAAACGTCATTTGTAACTATGGATGAGACTTGGGTTTACCACTATGATCCTGAACTTCGACAACAAACCAGAGTAGACTGAACCCAGTTGTTCAGCTCGAAGGAGCTAAAGTGTTCAAAATCGACCTATAATTGGTCGCCAATTTTTTGGTATGCAAAAGGCATTTTTTTAATTAATTACCTTCAAACTAGTAAAACAATAACAGGGCAGTATTACTGAAACTTTTTAGATCAATTGGATGCAAAAATTCGTGAGAAAAGATTTGGTTTAGCGAAGAAAAATATATTTTTTCATCAAGGCAATGCACCGGCTTACAGAGATGTTCTTGCGATGGTCAATTGAAGGAGCTACACTAGGAATTGTTGGAGCATCCACCATTTTCACCAGATCTGGTCCCCTCTGACTTTCATCTGTTCCCAAACCTCAAAAAATTCCTACGTGGCAAACGTTTTTCATCAAATAGAAAGTTATAGCACCCGTAAAGTATTTTGAAAGACTTCCAGAAAATCACTTCACAGATGGAATTAATGAACTGGAGAACCGCTATATATATATATATATATATATATATATATATATATATATATATATATATATATATATATATATATAGCTTATACGTACGTATGAATGTAAACCCTCGCCATAACTTCATAGCGTTATAAAAAGCATCGTATCCAATGTCCTATACAATATCCCTAAACATAATCGACTTCTATGCCAAATTTCATTAGAATCCTTCTATCCGTTCGAGCGTAATTGAAGGACAAACATCCAAACAAACATACTTTCTCATTTAAAATATTAGTAAGATTTCTAAACATCGGTGAAAAAAAGCCCAATAATCTTGTGTTTTCTTTGTCAGGCTGAGTAAATATTTCCATAATTTGTTTAGTGACTGTTTGCCTTTGATATAATTTTACGGATACCAAATTTATTGGGTAGGGTTTCAATAGTTGGTGCTAGGGTTTCAAAAACAGCCTAAGGTGTCGAATCCTGGAAGGTAATAAAATCTGAGCAAAGTCTACACTCTAAAAAATATGTACCAACAAATACTACCTACACATACTCGTCGTGTGCCCTGGACCCTACAGAACGTACATTAAGATGTACGGGATGCAGCTAACGGCGGAGTGTAAGATATCGTTACTAAGATATGGTTACCTCTACAGAAGAGTCCTTGATCTTCCAGATTAGTTACGTGGGCAACCTAGGCATGTACATGGAACAAAAAACATTATATCAACCAGGAGCTTTAATTAATACCGTTCAACAGGTAAGAAAATATGATTTCGATATAGTACCACCCAAAGACATGAGTTAGTTAGGTACAGGATCTCTGAGAAAAGGTAGATATCAAATTTATTACAGGGGACATGACAAGGAGCACGGATTTGGGTGTTGAAATTAGAGTCAAGTGTATCAGTTTTTAAAGCAGTGAGTAAGAGAATCTAATATATAAGAATAAAGGAAAAATTTCGAAATCGATCAATCTTGTCTATACATTCACGAACAGAGGACAAAACAGAGAAAAGAAGGAAGAATTTTATACGCTGCTGTAAAGCGAGATAGACAAGACCCCCAGAAATGCCATTATGCTAGTTTTAAGTGACTTTAATGCCCAAATTGGAAAAGAATCGAAATATACTCCAATAGTCGGCAAGTGCATAACACAAATGACAATGGGAAAAGGTCGATATAATTCGCTGTATGCAATGATCTTAGCGTAATTAGTGCAAATTTGCCACTCAAAAACATCCATAAGGGAACATGGGTCTCACCTTATGGATATGCAGCAAACCAAATAAATCATATCATGATAGATATCAGATTATACTCAAGTGTGCTTGACGAGAGAAACTATAGAGGAGCAACATCAGATTTGGACTACTACTTGGTAGTAACAAAAATACGACAAAATATCTGTATCACCAATAAAGAAACAGGAACCAACACAAAAAATACGACATACATTTTAAAAACAAACTAAATCGCTAAGAAGGAATATCAAGGAAATAATATAAATCAAATTGATACTCGTTTATTCCAGATGTTCATAAATTTCAGAGAGCTGTTCGACTACATACAAAGAGTAGTAGTATAAGGGGGAAATGGGAATACCAGCTAAGCTTATTAGATTAAACCGATAACGATGCTAAATTCCAAAGCAGTAGTAAAAATCCAACAAATACTACGGTAAAATTTGAGATCGGAGAAGATTTGCGACAAGGGAATGGAGTGGCACGAGTTCTGTTTAACATAGTATTGAAGAGACATACACGTAAATGGAACAATGATAAATAAAGAAAAACATAGAGCCGGTCTAGAAATAAATATAGACAAAAGAGCTTTCTTTTGATGGAAAAAAGAACCAATTCGAGAAGAGAACAGAATTGGATAATCGACGATGGCAATATTGAAGTTGTGAGGGAATTTATGTATCCGGGAAGCAAACTTGACAAAACAAAGTTACTTATTCCCTGCATTGTACCCTAAGATCGAAACTTATTCAAAGGAACACGAACGTTTGGATCTATAAAACACTCATTCACTCAGTAGTCACTTATGACTGCGATACGCGGATCTTCACAAAGAAACCAGAAAAGATGCTTGAAGTATTTAAAAGAGGAGTATTCAGAAGAATTTTTGATCCTGCGAATGATAAGGGAATTTTGAGCATCAGATATCACTCCGAACTCAAACAATTGTACGAAGATCTGGTTATTGTAGACTATGTGAGGATTCGATGACTCAGGGCAGGGAACATGGTGAGAATGTCAGAAAACCGAGTACCAAGGAAAATCATGGAGTGGTAAATAGGAGTTAATGGAAAAAGAGATAGACCAAAGGCGCGATGGCAAAACAATGTAAGAAGAAATGCGGAAGATCTACTGCACATTAAAAAGTAGCAAGGAGGTTAAGGCTCACTGACGGGCTGTGTTCTACTGTAGAAGTACCGCATCTTCATTTAATTCCACGCCATCGACAATGGAATCATCATTTAATGCGATGTAAAGCTAGCGAAGTTTTTACTTCAAGACGCCAAAACAATTACATATCGACTATGTGCCAACTTTAAACTGTAGTTTATTTGGCTCTTTGACAAAAAAGTTTTATTTATGTATTTAAAAACATTAAATGCGCATGCGCAGATATAGATGCAGATCTCAACCCCCGGACCTGACCCGATCTGACCAAGTATAAAAAAAACCATGGGGTTAATACACACGATGGCAATTTTTTTTATTTTTTTTATTAGTTAATGTAATTACTTTGTTTTTTTTTTAATTACCTTACCCCATTAATTTAAACCATTGATTTCATTAAATAAATGAATGCTTGAAAAGGAATACAAATATAAAAAGACACTTAATAAATTAAAAAATAATTTAAAACTAACATATTGTCACAAATGGCAATGGTGCGAAATTGCCGCAATTACGCAATGATTTCATATAATTTATCGAGGGTGGATTCTCGAATTTATTTTATAATTATACCTATATTTACCTACGATTCTAATAGCATTACAAATATTCGTCAGTAGATGGGGCTAGGTGCTTCAACTCACTTATTAAATTCAATATAAATGGAATAAATACTGTACATGTGTGTTATAATGGGTCATCTAGAGACCCCCAGAAAACAAAAAGTGCTCACCTCAGGATCGTATATATATATATATATATATATATATATATATATATATATATATATATATATATATATATATATATATATATATATATATATCATCATCATCATCATCAGCCCGTATCGATCCACTGCAGGATGAAGGCCTCTTCAGCATGCTTCCAACCTTCACGGTCCTGGGCTTTCCTCTGCCACTCGGGTCCAATATACTTAACGATGTCATCAGTCCATCGTGCTTTCGGTTTTCTTCGCGGACGTTTGCGATCAAGCGGTATCCACTCCAGGATTGCCTTGGTCCATCTGTCGTCCCATCGCCTCGCTATATGGCCTGCCCATCTCCATTTCAACTGTTTTACTCTTCCAATGATGTCACAGACTTTTGTTTGTTCCCTGATCCATGCGCAGGACTTTCTGTCTCGTCTTGTAATGCCAAGCATACATCTTTCCATTCCCCTCTGTGCCACCCGAAGTTTTTGAATTGATTGCGATGTGAGTGTCCAGGTTTCACTTCCGTATGTCATAACGGGTAGAACGCACTGATCGAATACTTTTCTTTTCAGGCAAAGTGGGAGTCTGCTCTTAAACACTATGTTGAGCCTACCAAATGCCTGCCAGCCACATTTAACACGCCGTTCCACCTCCCGGGCGGTATTCCCCTCCATGGAAATCCTCTGCCCAAGATATACAAAGCTGTCCACAATCTCTAAATCCCTTCCTAAAACTGAAATTCTTCTGTCGTGAGCGAAGTTATTGAACATAACCTGACTCTTTTTCAGGTTTATTTTCAAGCCAAATGGTTCGCCAGCCCTTTGCAGTTCTTGTATGCGTCTTTGCAGCTCCTCTGGGTCTTGTGAAATGAGAATAATATCATCTGCAAATCTAAGATGGTTTAAGTTTGCACCATTGATCTTTACCCCATCCTGTTCCCAATCCAGTTTACGGAATACTTCTTCAAGGCCAGCCGATAAAAGAATAGGCGATATTGCGTCACCCTGCCGTACACCTCGTTCTATATTAATTCCCACTTCAAGATCATCAAGGCGAATTGTGGCTGTAGCTCCATCATATATCGATTCTAATAGGTTTACATAGGCTCTCTCTACACCTTGGCTAAGCAGTGCATCCATTATCGCATGCTTTGAGATGGAATCAAATGCTTTTTCGTAGTCGATAAAAGCCAAGCACAGTGGCATGGTGTATTCGTTGTGCCTTTCTATGACCTGCTGTACAACCTGGATGTGATCCATTGTACTGAATCCACTTCTGAATCCTGCTTGTTCTCTTGGTTGTGCGTCATTCAGTTTTTTTAATATTCTTTTAGAAATTATCTTAGTGAAAATTTTGTACATCACTGATAGGAGGCTTATTGGACGGTAGTTCTTTAAATCTTCCTGTGCTCCTTTTTTATGTAAAAGGATCACTTCTGCATTTTTCCATAAGTCAGGTACTTTTTGTTCTTTGAGGCATTTTGAGTATAATTTTGCCAGTGTTTTATGTAACGTCCGACCACCAGCTTTTAGCATTTCGACAGTTACACTATCCTTTCCTGGAGCCTTACCGTTCTTCATCAATTCTATAGCATTTGTTACTTCCTCCACTAGGATATCTGGTATTATATATCGTTCTTCCGTGGGTATTGCTGTCCCTGACTGGCTCTGATCTTCATATAACTGGGAATAAAACCTTTTGACAATCTCTAACATTTGGGTACGCGTCCTGCACACTGTGCCATCCTCACGCTTTAAAGCATATATTTGCGTTCTTTTGTTTCTCAGCTTCTGTTTAGCTTTGTTAATTCCTTTGTTTTCTTCCAGGGTTTTTTGCACTAGCTGCATATTGAATCGGCGCGTGTCCTCTCTGATACGTTTTCTTATAGTTTTGCAGAGCTCAGTGTACTCGACCCTGCCAAAAGGACTACCTGCATTTCTCATTGCTCGCCGTTTCTTCATTAAATCAATGGTCTCACTGGAGATTTTTGTTTGTTTGAGACATTTTTCCTCTGGTGCTATTGAAGCAGCCGTTTGAAGTACATTGTTGGCGATTTCTTCATATTGAACTGATATTTCCACCTCCTCTGGATCTTGTAACGCAGCAAACCGGTTTGACAAAGCAATCTCAAAATCGCTTCCTCTCTCCAGCAGTTTTCCAGAATCCACCTTGCCCTTTTTTGATCTTACCATTTTTTCGCGCTCTTTTCGACAGTCAATCCGAACCCTTGCTCGTACAATTCGGTGGTCACTTCCAACATTAAAATTGTTAAGGACAGTACAATTGGTAAATATTGTTTTATCCTTGGTCATGATGTAGTCAATTTCGCTTGTGAGCCCAGATGGACTTTTCCATGTCCATTTTCTGCTGATATTTTTCTTATAGAATGAATTCATAATATATAGTTCTTGTCCTTCAGCAAAATCAACTAATATGTCACCTCTATTGTCTCGCTCACCAGTTCCATATGGGCCAGTTGCATTTTCGTCTGTTCTTGTTGTTCCAATTCTGGCATTAAAATCACCCATCAGGATTTTGTACCTACATTTCTCCTTGTATAAAAGCTGGGCCACATCATCATAAAATTCCTCAATTTCCTCATCTTTATGGCTTATAGCTTATATTTTGAAGCCTAAACTTTTTATTCAGCTGAATGACGCATTGGGCTAATCGGTCGGATGTACTTTCAAATTTTACCACACTGTCCTTCAGCTTTCGATTGATGAGGAATCCTATTCCGCCACATCGGCCATTTTCCGTACCTCGAGTGTAGAGTACGTGTCCAGTTGGTTCCAGTTTGATTAACTCTTCACCCTTCCTTCGTGTTTCACAGAGCCCAATAATATCCCAATGTATGTTGTCAAGTTCGATTAACAGTTCTTGCAATCGGGCCTCTGTTTTCATAGTCCGTATATTTAACGTTGCAATGTCAAAAGTCCAATGGCAGCCTGGTCTAACCCGGTGATTCTTAGCACCCTCTGCCTTGGGGCAGGTCTTCCCGCTGCCGTAGGTAGTTGCCCCTTGGCCTCCGGGGAATGAGGGCCGTGTTTGAGGTTGTACTGTCATATTTCAACATACTGAAATACCATGTTGAAGGTATGGACCGTAATCTGCCACGCTGGTCCAATGCGGGTTGGCAGATTTTGGATCATGTTAGTCTGAGGCCTCCGCCTTGACCTGTCCGCCAGGGGTGACCCTCCCAGGAGCATAGACTCCAGACGGCATAGCTCAAAGCTTCATTGCCCTACTCAAACCCCTTTACCACGTCAAGGTCTGATCCACAAAGGGGTAAAATAAAATATATATATATATATATATATATATATATATATATATATATATATATATATATATATATATATATATATATATATATAGAAGTATAGTAACATCAAGCATAATTTGATAACATTTCTTATATATCACAGTGACGTATACTTCGTTACATCACTATATTATCTTCTTATGACCTCTGAAATCGATCATCATGTAGTCATATTCATGTAATACATATGTAAAAAATCTGACATCATCCTTATATCATATTGACGTCATGAATACATATTCTTCCGAACATCAGCATCATACGTAAAAAAGTGTGAAATAATGAGTCACATATGACTCATATATGACACATATCTTAAGTAAGATGTGACATTGCGTGATGTCATTTTAATGTCACAATGACGTAAAAGTGTTTTCTGGAAAGACGGTCTGCTGTGCTCAATACATTATGTCAATTCACCATGGGAAAATACACGATTCAGCAATTGGGCTGAAGGGCAGTTGGAAGGCAACCCCTACTTTGGAGGTAGGGGTTTGGTAAGTTGAGGATTTTGGGGAAAAATGATCTTTTCCAAAAAAGCGCACTTCTGATTTAATGGGTCTGTGAACAAACATAACAGAAGGATTTGGGCCCATGAATATCCTAAAATTATTCAGGAGTTACCTCTTCCTACACAGAAAATCACTTTTTGGTGGGTTTTTTGGACTGAAGGAATTATATGACTATCTTTGGCCTGAACTAATAAATGTGGATATAAACAATGTTTTCTTCTAACAAGACTCATATATTCAACAGAGAATCGGTTCATTGCTATAAAAAATTTCTGAACGGCTTATTTTGCGAAATGGTAACGCCAACTGGCCACCAATATGCGATTTCATGACATTCGATAATTTGTTGTGAGATTATGTTAAATTTTTGATTTACAAAAATAAACTCCGAACAATTGTTGATCTAAACGAAACATTCAAGCCACCATTGAAAATTTACCAAGTGAAATGTTGTAAGAGTACCTAATCGACAGACAAAGCCGAGGGAAATAGTTGACCGATATTATTTAACAGCATTAATGGCATGTCATTATTTGTTCTTCAAAATGAAATAAAAATTACGGAAGTATCACTTGTAGTTATTATTATTATTGTGCCGTATTATTATTATTATGCCTCATTTTAAAGTTCTGACACTCTTATTCAATGTAATGAGACGCACATGTGCCATATTTTAAAAATCTCCGTATTGGTTAGCTATATAAATTTATTGCCTCCCTTATTGTTACATATACAATTTATCTTGTTTTTCCAACAAAATATAAAATTTTAATTCTGCCTAGGCTTTTTTGCCGAAATTCTCCAAAAAAGTGTTAGAAAATCATCCATTCAATATTAGATTAAAATTAATTTAAATTTCAAGTTAAACCGCCAAGAAATACATACAAAAAGTGTGCCATTCAAAACACGGCAAACGTTATTTTCCTACATAGTACATTTCGCAGGAGTTTCATCGGCGAGGCTGAAACCTTCAAGAAATCGATTGAGTAAACATGAGAGTTCACTCTCATCACACAAACTTATTGCAGCGGGATACGACGGGGATTTATCCAACCCCCCCTCCATCAGACCGTTACACTGTATACTCGTTGTTATAGTTGCTAATATATAGGGTGATTTTTTTATTCTTTGTGAAGTAAATTTTAGACTAACATAAATTGAATTAATCATGTTACTTTTTCAAAATATCAGCTGAGGTAACAATTATATAATATCTGCAAATATATAAGTTAAATATTCATTAACATACAGTGAGGGAAAAAAGTATTTGAACAAACCAATTTTTCTGAAATACCATTGTTTGAACACCAAGATATATCAGTACAAACTACAATTGATTACCAACAAAATTATATCCTAATTGAAGCAGAATGTATTGTCATACGCTGAAACAATTTTTGTCGCAATGTTGAACTAACATTCCTTGCGGTTGGTTTGCGACGTTGTCGCATCGATGTGGACTGATATATGGCGTGATTCTTAATCTCATAAAAATTGTTTTAAAAATGTTCATTAATTTATTTGTATTTGATTCGTTAAGTAATAATCAATCAATTAATAATTAAATAAGCAAATTTGAAAACAATTTCGGAGAAATGTCCGCCGTGGCTACTTCTGACAAAACGCATTCCCTCGTTTTCAAGCAATTGGTGTGTTATCCACAATTGTCCGAGTTATGTTGGCTTTCAAGGTGTCAACAGTTGCTGGTTTAACGGCTTAATTCCTATAAAAATAATCTAAAAGTGTTAAATCACGCGACCTTAGTCGCCAATTAACAGGTCCGTTTGACGAAATAATTTTCTCACCGAATCGTTCCCTCAATAAAGCGATTGTTGCGTTGACTTTATGCCATGTGGAGCCGTTCTGTTGGAAACACATCTCCTCCAGATGAATACCATTCAAATTCGGAATTAAATAATCACTGATCATCGCTCTGTAACGGTAACATACTTTCTAGTTTGATTTTTAAACGATTACCGCATCCACCACATGGTACATTTTTCTGGATACAACGAAAGTTGTTGAATCATTTGCGGATTATTTTCCCTACAAATGCGGCAATTTTGTTATTAACAAAAATTGTTTTTGTTTATTAACGTAACCATTTAGCTAACAAAATTTTGAGATTAAATTCTGGGTCAAGTTATCCACTCACCGAACGTACGACATAAACGATGGTCTTGCGGCTTGAGTTCTTGGACAAGCTGAATTTTGTAAGATACCAGATCAAGATCTTAACGCAAAATTTTCCACGTAGTCGAATAACAAAGTCCAACTTCCTGCGAATGGCGATGAATTGAAAAATTTGGATCTTCATCAACACTTCCAGCAACAGCGACGATATTTTCTTCGCAAAGCACAGGCTTTTCTCTTACTTTCGTTTTAATATCGAGCATCGTGTAATGCGTTCAGAATTTGCCGATAATTCGGCGAATACATCACGAAGTGCTGCATAAGTTTGGCGCACAGAACAGTGATTTTGATAACAAATTTGGATTAGTTATATATGAATTGTTCCATGATTATTTGCCGGACTATACTGAACAATTTTGACACTAGAGGCGTGCAAACTCACAGTTCGTTTGACAGCGACCTCTATTGGAAGTTCAGACACACTACTATATATATATATATATATATATATATATATATATATATATATATATATATATATATATATATATATATATATATACACCCGCTATATATATATATATATATATATATATATATATATATATATATATATATATATATATATATATATATATATATATATATATATATATATATTGATCAAAATGCCAATATACCTTAATTTTTCTATTATAATTTTATTATTTGGAATAGTTACTACTATTAAAATAGCTAAAAATTACCACGGGAACAAAACGATTTCCGTGGGGCGGTAGGGAAAATTAATAAAAAAAAAGCTTGACATTCGTTGTTGGGTCATCACTTCCCAGCGGAAGTGGGCGTTTTAGGACATCACGAGCGGCCACGTGGATAGAAGAGACCTTAATTTAATTATCTTGCATAAATTCGTCTGACAGCTATTTTGAGAAAAAAAAACGTAGGATATGTGGGTGTTTTTTAAAACAAACAGTTTCGTTGATTTCAGGGTGTGGGAAAAAGTTACGCATATGTAAATATAAAGGTGTATACTGTTGCAAATGTAACTTAGGAACATTGAACAAGAAATCATATGATTTCAATGATTTAATGAATTGCAGCCCTACTTTCCATTAACGAACCCAGTTTTTATTATTTGCTAGCAGTAATATTTGTATAATGTATCCTTTCACGTCTTACACTTTGTTACACTAAGTCTTTCTTGATTTCATGACATATCCACTACCATGTTTCCTTTTATAGTTATAGTTCTACAAATACGAAGGTCATCCGAAAAGTTCTCGACCTGGCACAGAGATAAAAAAGTGTGACTAAATGGCTTTAACATTTATCAAGTATAATTCGTTAAATGTCATGTTTTTCGTGGATAAAGTTTCAGGTGCGTGCGTTTAGTTGCTTATTTGTATCGATCAAGTAAAGCAAACTAATTATAATATTTTCTGAAAAATTGATAAAATTCATACTGTTATAAAACAATTTATTTTGGAGATTTAAATCCTGATGGACACATAAAAAGAGTTATATTCTACTTTAAAGGAATCTTTGCCTTGGTTTTCGACGACAAAAAAATGTGTTATTGAATACGTGGTTGTACATTCATTGAAGATGATAAAATCTCTGGACGTTCAAAATCCACTGCTACTGACAAAATCGTGACAAAACTCTATAAGGTCTTAACGATTGCCGACTGAGGGTATGCGAGCTTGCTCACATTGTAAGCAGCTTGATAGATCGTGATCACTACCAATTACACGAAGTTTTGGGTATGAAAAAGCTATCCGCAAGATGGGTTTGTTAACAGGCGACTAAAGACTCTTCGAATGAACACTTCTCAAGAATGTTTAGACATTTAAACACGATTATGCTGTGTTTCTTCTTAATGAAGATTATGATGCAAATTCTCCGCGTAATTGTCTGAGAAAGGTTGAGTTTGAGAACGACATGGAATAGATAAATTCGGTTCTTCTCTTACACTCCGTCTTACTGCAGCGATGTTCTCCAATGATCGGGTGGTCTAGTGACGCACAGCTACTAACTGATTGCCAATTGAGCAAGTTCTTTCAAATGTTTCGACAAGATGATAAATAGATCCTTCGGTTGGTCGAATATGGTGACCAACAATTTCACGCAATGCTTGATAAGTCTAGCGAATTGAACATACATTTTGATCGTATATAGGAATATAGCATGTGCAAAACTAAAACAGTTGCATGTTATCGATGATGCTATTGAAGAACAGCAGAAATACAACTACAAAAATGAAATAACAAAATAATCAAATGAAATGTATTCAATAAATTACTAATTTAGAGCTGGATTCGGTTGGTAGCATATACGACGTTGTCCAGTTTCAATTTTTCCTTGTTGATATTTATTGGCACGTTTGGAAGTTACCTTATTTGTATCTGAACATTTACTTTCATTTTTTACCTTACAATCGAAAACAGTTCTTTTAAGAATCACCATAGTGTTATAATTGTCAGAGTCGCGCCTGTAAAATGCCAAATCATTTAAATAGTTGTTGTCAAAAATTTGTAGCATCTCTGATATACTATTTTGAACAATAACGAGACAATAATGGTCCATTGTTATCCTTTGCGGCTGTTATAGAGGTATGTTAAGTTAATTGCTAATAATTGGATATGTGTAGTTTAAGGCATATATATTACAGAGAACGCTAAAAAAATTATTCTAGATAATTTTTTTAGCGTGTTGCAGCAGCCTTTAGGTTGAGTATGTCCAATGTTAGTACTATTTCACAAAAAGTGAAAAACAATAAAGTTTTAAAATCGCCTAGAAAGCGTAGTTTTACTAAAAGGGTTACCAATACTGCAGCTTTGGATACAAATTCTAGCCGTGACACCATGTATATCATGTATGAACACACATGTATGTCATGCATGACAGCATGTAACTTGAATGCCTTACCTGAGCAATTAAAAGAGAAACAACTGTTCGGACGGATACCTTATGTCATTGTGCAATGTATTAAAAGAAATAGGTTTTAAATGGAAAAAGATGATCCAAGACGAGGGCTTATTGAACTTCTCAATGTTACCCTAAAACGTATAGATTTTTTGAGAGATTATTTGAAGGAAAGAAAAAAGCCTTGTACAAATTTGTCTTCTTAGATGAAACCTGGATTTTTCAAAATGTGCTGTAAGTTATTAATGGCAAGCTAATTATAAGAGGAATGTAAAAACCACCAAAGTTGATGATAAAAGGTAAGTTACATAAATATGCAAAAAAATATGAAAAGTTTTGGTTGAAAATTTTTATTTTAGATACATCATACTTGCTGGCAGCGAAGATGTATTTATTGAGGGTGCAGAGACTATATTTTCGTCAAAAAATTTGCTTACTGGTTGCCATGGTGAAATGAATGTTTGAAAAGCAATTATTAAAAAAATTAAGTGAGCCATCTTTCATTTTTATGGATCATAGCCTGTTATTAAACAAGACACCTAACAGCTCATGGACTAAAGCTGCCATTCAAGATTGATTAACTAGTAATAATATATCATTTTCAATCGAAATACTTAAAACTGAATTATTAAGATTATACGTACCACAACCAAATTTATTATTTTAATATATTTCCTAAGTGGATACTTTTCAGAAATAAACAAGGCCCGGAAATATTTAGTAGACAAATTAGCAGAACAATATGGGTTTTTACGTTTTACGTATTCCCCCATACCACTGCATTTTCAATCCAATTGAACTTATATGGATGGAGATTGTAAAAAAATACTATAATAAATACATAGGTAGACATGAAAATATACAGCAAAACTGGCACTTCACTCTGTTACTTCTGAGATATGGAAGAATACGATCAAGCATACAGAAAATAAAATAGTGAAATGGTATGACAGAGAGCATATACTTGATCGAAAAAAGTTCTTCCGTTAATTAAAAATACTGTATATGATAGCAGTGATTCCAGCCAGTACTTTTCAAATTTTCATTAATGAAAATAAGTGCATGCAGATATTTCATTGTTTTTTCTGTTTAGTACTTGTATATTATATATCAATAACTGTCATTGGTACTTATATAATCTTTTTATTTTAATAACTATTCAAACATTAAAAAATCTTGTCGATGGTTTTTGAACGAAGCATGTTATATGAGCTGAATCTATCTAGAGGTACTAAATCAACGACACTTGCAAGACTTTCAACATTTATTATAATTTTGTTAGTTACTCTGTAATTTGCATTTAATGCAATGTTGATCGCGTGCTTAATGACGCGCAATTATTTTTATTTTGTACGAGCTATAATTTATACACGCTATTGAATCATGTATTTTTCCAAAGTGAATTGACACAATGTACTGAACACAGCAGTTTCTGAGTGACATTTACACTTTAAACAGCGGTGCAACTTTTACGTTTCAAAGTTTTGACACTCTTATTGTAAAACTTCTTATTTTACTCAATATTATATTAAATGAATAATTTAACATCACGGTATAAGTAAAGATTTTAATAGTACTTTAGTACCTATATTTACTTTATGTAATAATCGCTTTTAATCATACACCTCCTTGGTGTAATGCTGTCTTGTTTGTTATCTCATTTGCTTTTAATCGTACACCTCCTTGGTGTAATACTGTCTTGTTTGTTATCTCATTTGCTTTGTGAAAATTATTCGGGCTACCTTTAAAACGGTAAAAATATAATTTAATTTTCCATGTTGAAAAGTTGAATTTTCCAAGTTTATCCTTTGTTATTTAAATAATGAGTAATTATTGATATTTACTATTTTAACGATTCACATCAATGTACAAAAAATTGTCAATATTTAAGGACGATAGAGTCAGTGATCTTCCGTGCTTTATATTTTGATCGGAAATCTCTATGTCTATAGACTTCCAATAGCGAATGTTTACCCGAATATTTTTCATAAAATTGAGATTATAAAGGATTCTTTCCGTACTCTTTTGTCAATATTTTCGTGAAGTACGTTTTCTCGAGTGCCTTATTTCAAAGTTATTAAAACTTTTTAACTTGGAAAATAACCCTAAAATGCTATTATTTTTTAGATGTTAAATGCTCAATTATTGTTTACCTTGTTAAGAAAATACATAAAAAGTGTGATTCACTAACATAGAATAAACTTTTTTATACTATTCATATAATTTCTATAAATGTTCTTTTTGATTTGACATTAGACAAATACCAGGTTGAGTATAAACCAAACTATTATGGACATATAGTATAAGTTCAGACGTTCTTTCATATATTAGGTTTACAAATAAAAGTTGCCCGTTTTTTATATAAAATTAATATTTATTTATACAAAACCAACATACATGTCAGTCTTGAAAATAATCATCACTTTCGATATATGTCTGCCGTGTCTCGGGAAGGTGGCGAATCCCTGTTCGGGATTGTGGTTTTGATTCCAACTCTCTGCAACAAGATGGTGTTGCAGAGAGTTGGAATCAAGAGATGTTGGATGGTGTTGCAGAGAAATAGACCGCATGAGGGCGAACTTCCCAGCCAAAAGTATCGATAAGTTATTTGGTTGCTGCCGCCGCATGGGGTCATTCATTATCACGCAACAGTATCACCTGTCGAGAGTGCTCTTCCCTTATATGATCGTTTTCTTTCCATTTGGTCACTTAAACGCATCAATTGTTCTTGATAAGGCTCGGATGTTACAATTTTCTCTGGTTTTAGCAACTCAAAGTATAGCACACCTTTCATATCTCACCTAACACATAGCAATCCTTTTTTTCACCTGAATATTCAGCATTGCAATTGACCTTGATGGCTCCCCGGGATAAATCTCTGCTTTTCTCTTTTATGCGGTTTTTTTTGTTAATGATTGGTACTATGAATTCCCAAAGCAACGGTAAACAGATTTGAACTTAAAATAAAGTTATAGTTGATTAATTCCAAGAGGTTAGAACTTATTTGTACATATAATATTTCCAAACCAATTTGGAAGTCATTCAATTTATTTTTTTGTAAGTTTGCTTCTTTGTAACATGAATTACTTTGGAAAATATTATTCGGATTTGAGTACTTTTATGTTAGTGCCGAAATCAACATTTTAAATTAAAAAAAAGCAGGAAGAAAATAAGTGAACTGGAGGGTGTATTATTCATGCAGCACCAAAAATGGTTAACTTCGTTACAGAAGAGGGATGGTCGAGTGTTCGCCATTACCGATGAATATTAAGCAAAATATTTTGCTGAAACGTTTAAGCATCATATGGCCAGTTCAAGATATTCCGAAGTTATAATAGCTAGAGACGTAGTAGTTAACAAGGAACTAGTCAGGCCCAATAAAACTCCGTATTTAGACTTTTTTGCAAAAACACCTCCTTTTCCCAATATCATCACTTCCCTTGACCGCAGAAAAGCACCAGAACACGATGGTCCAAGCACCCGGACTCCCTGAATGTAATAACATCCAGGTAATTAAAAAAAACTTCTTAGTAAGCAGATCACATAGATTCTACTGTTATGAATTCGACATTGACTGCATTAAAATCATTTCTAATGAGCAATTCAGGTTCCGAGTGGGGCCTTTGTATCTAAATCAGGTAACCAGATTGATTTTCGTATCTTTTATTACTTCAGAAAATATTATTAGAAATTTAGATTCTATTAGATTTTCCAACAGTGCTGAAGTCAATATTTTAAAGAAACCTAAGCAGCAAGAAAAATATGCAAAGTACATGTGAAGGGGATATCTCAATTCTTGCAATACAATGGTAGTTCGCTCTTCAGTCTGGGAATGATGCCATCACCGACGAAGACAAGGTGAAGTTCTTTGCTCAACCGTTTAGGCTTCAAATGACCATTTCAAAGTATTCCGAGGTGGAAATAGTCAGAAATAAGGATGTAAATCGAACAGTAGCTACATTCGCCAAAAATCCATATCATAGCTTTCTGCAGAAACAATTTTTTTAACTAATGTCATTTTTAGTTATCATTACGCCGCTTGGTACTCCGTTCCATTCAAGCTACAACACTACCCAAGCTCATAGAAGCACACTTTTATAGCCACATGATTCCCTAGAAGGAAGGCAGCAGCATCCTTTCAGATTTCAGGCCAATAAGCATTATCAGTTTCCTTTCAAGACAGCAAAAAGAGTGATTATCCACACTCTTAATGACCACACCGACAGCAAAAAAAGATCGTCTCTACGAACGCGTACGATGATTATTTGCAAATCGACCGTTTATGATAATCTGCCAAAAATTGGGTACGTCTGCCGATACGATGTGTGGATTTCTCACGAACTTAGTGAGCAAAATCTGTTTCTCATTCAATTAAAAAAATTCCTACGAACTTTCCTGACAACATCTTCATATTTTATTCTTCGGAACTTTTAGTTTTATTCCCTTGTGATCAAAGCAGTTAGGAATATTTCACGAACGGCCCTAGAGGACTAATCTTTTGGGATTGATTTTCACTGCGTGCTTCATAGTTAATATTTGATAGAGTTAAAACAATATCACTGAAAACTGCATAATGCAAATAGATCCCCGGAAAAAATTTCATTTTGTTTGTGTTATACTCGTAATGAAAACTATAAAACAAAAATGTGTCAGTAATATCAGAGGGGAATTATAATATGAAACGTCAATTATGTACAAGAACAAACAACGAACGAACAAAAGAAAATATCCGAATACGAATGTAACAAAAATATCCAAAAACTAGACCCAAATCGGTATTTAACAATATGGATAGTAAGAGACATTGAGTCAACACTAAAGACAAGAACAAGACCTACAGCTTAACATGGGCTCCAAACCAGATATTTCGGCTATTAGTTAACCCCAATAAGCAGATCCCAAAGGCTATCAACCCAAATTTTGTGCTTAAACTTGCCAACCGATTGACGAGTGATAACTTGACACAAGCCTGGTCTTTCCTAGGAAGGTTTCCCATTCCATTACCAACCGCAATAAGTGACGATGAATTCTAACCTCCAAGTGGCAAGATTACTGAAGATGCTACCTGCCCACTTATTTTGCATTTTAGAACTTTGTATGCAAACAAACAACATGTATATGCTAGTAATATTTAAATAACCACCGTCAACTTTGTATAGAAATCAAATCTTCTTTGAAATAGGATTTTTTTATTGGAAATTTTGACAAAAAGTATTTTTATTATACAGTTATAACAAATTTCTATCAAGTAGAGTCCAAAAGAAGACAAATGCCTAATACAATGGTTGATATTTATGTATCCGGAATAATAAATAAAAACAAATTCTATTATTCAAAATGGTTTTGTTGTTTTTCAAAATATTCTCCGCGATGATCGATACACTTTTGGATATTTTTACCATTTCGATTGAGGTATCTCCAAAACATGCATTTTGAACGAACCAACAAGTTTATTCTTCACGGACGGGAACAAAAATAATTTATTGGGTGCCAAATCAGGACTGTGCGGCAAATGAGCCATCAATTAGATGTTCTGACCGGTCAAATATTCTTCGATCCGGTGTGTGAGAGCTCGTGTTGTTTTGGTGACGAATGATCCTGCGTCGCTGGTTGTTTTTCTTATTTCTTCAAAGAGCTCTAGCATACAAATGGTTTTGTACCATTCAGAATCAACCGTTCTGCGATTCACTATTGGCACTGTAGCTACATACCCATTTATCCCAAAAAAAACAGGCGACCATTTGCTTCGAAGTGCTTCTTGAACGAACTTTGGTTGGGTTTGGCTCATTTTGAAAGAGCCAAAGAGCTACACTGCTGTTTTCTTTCCGGCTCATACGCATAGATTCAAGATTCGTTACCTACGTAGATGTTATACATGTCTTTTGACGCATCACGATTGTATTTTTTGAGCATTTCTTTGTACCAAAGTCTTTTTTGAGCGATTGTCAAATTATGCGAAATCCAACGCGCACAAATATTTTTCACGGCTAAATGTTCATGTAAAATCTTGTGTATGCTTATCATACTAATGCCCAGGGATGCCTCAATCTCACGGTATGTCACATGACGATCTTACTTTATTAATTCACGCACAGTATCAATGTTTTCTGGAAAAAGGACGATTAGGATTGAGGATTTTGGACGACCTACTTTAAATTCGTCCGTGAGCGAAAGACGGCCAAGATTGAATTCACTAAGCCAGTGACATACAGTTTACATATCGCATCATCGCCAAAGATCGAAATAAGTTGATCGATGTATTGTTTTTGAGATAATCCACGTCGACCGTCGTAGTAAATCATCACACGAAAATTCTTACAAGTTAGTTTAATTTTTTGACTGAGATGAAATTTGGACGTCAATAAACAACACAAATAGCGGCCGTATGACAAAACGTCCGTAAAATCAAAACTAATTTTGCTTTTAAGGTCATCATCCACGAAAGCCATGCATTGATGGTCATTACTGAAGATCGTTCCTTCCTTTTCGATCTCGGTTCTTCTGACAATTTATTTGAGTAAGATGCCTAATAAATTAATATCGTAAATTATTTCATTAAAATAATTTTTATTCCAAAGAAACAAAACAATTTCCATAGCCCTTTCCAAATGCAATAGAGATTATTGATAGTTGTCATAGACACGTTTATGTAGAAAGTATTATTTTGATAATTTGAAAAATAAAATGTAATAAAATTATAGGCAATAACATTAACTGAACAAACTTTCTCGATTCATCGAATTCTAAAAATTTCATAACATTATATCTCGCTTTACATTTGCATTAATTGTGCAAAAGAATCTTAAAAACAAATTGACTATAGGCCTTACAAAGTCGTAACTCATTAACAATATTAATTTTTATTGATAGCTTTACTCGTGTTTCATCAATTCCTTCATGACATTTATCGAAATTTCTTTTTTATGAAACATAAAACGTTTTCGGTTAGAAGCACTTAAAGTCGTAAAATTAATGAAATGCCAGGAAAAATCTGTCCGCATGTTCTTAACACCTACAGCGAATAGTTTTATTACAATTGGAAAAAGAAATAACTCCATATAAATAAAATAATAATACTCCATTAAATATTACTATTTTAAGTTCAATAACAGTTTCTTATGTTCTAATTTGTAAGAATGGTCAAACGTAACGATGAATAAATATACTTGTAGAAAACTTTTAGGGGATAAATTTCAGTACAATTTTGATTTTGAAAATAGAGCACAAAATGTTTCAAAACGGTAAAAGAAATTAATTGATTGAAAATATTGTATATTAATCATCGTCATAAAAATGACTCACATAGAAAATATGTTTCATTTGACAATGACCAGAGGCTAGTGGACGTTGGTTTTAATGATTCAAAAGTGGTGATTTCGACTTGAAAGACAAATAACGCCCACGTCAACCAAAAAAATTTGAAGATGCCGAATTGCAAGCACTGTTGGAAGAAGACGATATGCAAATTCAACAAAGGGCAGAGAGGTTAAATGTTGGTCGCCGAACCATTTGTGATCGCCTGCATGCTATAGGGAAGAAGGAAAATGGGTATCACATCTGCTGAATGATATAGAGATGGAAAAGCGAAAAACAGTGTGCGAAGTATTATTTTCTCGGCATGAAAGAAAGACTCTTTTGCATCGGATCGTGACTAGAGATGAAAAGTAACCAGAATGGGCTACACGGAAAAGTGATTTTGCAGCACGACAACGCCCCATCACACACAACGAAAGCGGTTTAGAGACCATTTCTGCACTTGGCTGGAAACTCTTACCCCACCCGCCGTACTCACTAGACTTGGCCCCTTCCGACTACCATTTGTTTTCAGCGTTGTCTCAAGCACTTTCAATGAAATACTTCAACTATTACGGAGAGTCGAAAAATGGCTTGATGACTGAACCACCTCAAAAGATGTACGGTTTTTCTGGGAGGGCATCCACAATTTGTCTGAGAGATGGGGAAAATGTGCAACTAGCGATGGCGCCTACTTTGAATAAACTAATTTATATAAATAAAATAATGTTGTACCTATCTCCCAAATTAAATGTGTATTTTTAAGAAAAAAATAAGAACCATTAATCGTCACACGTGATAAAATATGATTAGGTTTTAGCATATATACAGTCTGATTTTAACAGTCTATTATGTCGACCAAGCAAATCGATTGATTCAATGGTACATTGCATTCAATGGCAAATTAAAAGGAGGTCTTACATTTCTCACCACAACATCAGATACATAGAATATGTTACGCCATTAGCCATCTGTAGAAAATTGTTACGCCTTGAGATAGCTTGTCTTTAATCTCATCCTTCACATTCACTGGATCTGGCACCATTCGGTTATTACATCTTTCGATGAATTCTCCAAACGATACAATCTTAATGACAAATTTTTACAAACACCTAATTCTGTTTTTCGTCGATGGGTTTTGCATTCATATCCGATGATGATAATATTTCAGTTTTACTAGAGTGTATTAACAATTATTCTAAAGTTATTAGGGTATATTTCTTCTTAATAATACACATTCTGTTAAAAAAGTACCGTGACTTGATCATTTGAAAAGCCCGCTTAAAGGGATTGTCAAAATTCTTTTTATCGTTAAATTGGCACAACAGCCCTCTATAATGACGCGGAGTTTGAACGTCATCTGTTATTTAGTTTGTTTACAGTACTCAATTTTGTCAGTTTATTTCAAGTGTGTTTTGCGATTTTTACAATAGATAAAAACATCGAACAAAGAATTTGTCTTAAATTTTACATTGCAAATGGAATGTCGTGTGCCGAGTCTCTGAAAAGATTGCAGAAGGTTTACGGTGAATCGACTTTATCAAAAACACGTTCATATGAGTGATGCAGTGCATTCAAAAACAATGTGGTGGGAGATTTGCCTCGCTCTGATCGGCCATCAACGTCTTCAACTGAAGTTAACATCGCTAAGTGAAGCAAAATGGTGACTGAAAATCGTCATTTAAGTTTGAGAGAGATAGCCGCTGATCTTTCTGTATCTCATAAATCAATTCGTACCATTTTAAGCGATTGCTTGAGCATGAAACGCGTTGCCGCTCGACTAGTGCCGAAAGACCAGAATTTTCTTCAAAAACGCAATTGCGTAAACCTCGCTGAAGACATGCTAGAACGAGTCAATTCGGACCGCACATTCTTAAAACACATTGCAACTGGTAATGAGACATGGGCATACGAGTTTGACATGCAAACCAGTTAACAAGCTTCGGAATGCCGCCTTCCAACTAAGCCGAAACCGAAAATACCACGTCAAAGTCGATCAAAAGTTAAGGTGATGTTGACTGTTTTCTTTGATCGCGGTGCATCCGGAATTCTTGCCAGAAGGTCAGGCGGAAAATAAATTCAAAAAAATGCAAATTCGTCGAAAAAGGCCAGATTTGTGGAAAAAACTCTTGGATTTTACATCACGACAATTCAACAAACACCATCGAACAACCACCGTATTCACCTGATATTTACGAATTACCACTTCGAGGCATCCGTTTTCAGTCGATAGAAGACATAAAAGATAATTCGCGCCGAGAACCGAAGTCGATTCCAGAAAATGCGTTTAAAAAATGTTTTGACAATTTTTGATCGCTCACTTTGAAAGCGATACAATAAATTTGGATAAATAATAAACATTTTGTGTTTTATTGACCAATTCGCGGTACTTTTTTGACAAAATGTATTAAACCTATGTCCATCTATGGGTTCTAGTGAGTGTCATGTTTTAGGAACGTTGCACAGTAAACATGGTTAGGAAAAATTGAAAAAAAATTGAACAGTAAGTTTCATACAAATTATTCAAGATATTTCATTTCCTTCTTGTCAGTTAAAGACCAAAAACCCAAGAATTTTTAAAACAATTTGTCATCCAGAACGAGGATTGATTCATAAAAATAAATGAAACAGGAAAATAAAGTACAGGACATGTACAATAATAGGTCTTAATTTCGAAATATCTGCTAACCGTTATGCTTTGTTGTGAATAGATTCTGCACAAGTATGTCAAAGCTTAAAAAAACTGGCCAAATGGTGTAAGCAAATAAAGAAAATAATTCAATCGAGGAACTACACATTTGATGTACGAAATATTCAATTTTCAGTTTAGATGTTACAACCGCTCAAACGTTCGGCTTTTTAAAGAAAAAGAAAGCATCGAATTGATATTCCATCCGTCATACAGTCCTGATTTATCATATTGTGATTTCTTTTTCTTCTCACAAAATAATCACCGATTTTTAATGCCTAGTCATACCGTTGAAGTCCACATAAAAGTTTCTTCCATCGCCAATTCTAAGTAGTTTGTTGATACGAAACCAAAATTTATTTTTACACATTCAAACTATTCACAATAGAGGTTTGCAGTTATGGTTTACTAGAGTTTATAACCTAAAGGTTTCCGTAAAAAAATATGGAAAGTTATTAAATCGTCAATCGAAAAACTGAAGAAAATATGTGTAAACGCATATTTGCCAAATAATAACTGGTTATTGTTTAACGAATAAATTACAAATAAAATAACATCGTTAAAACATTTTTTTAAATTAAGAATCAGCCAAAAAATGAAAGTGGTAACGTCGCTTTGATTAATTGAAATAATACCCACAACAAAGGATGTTGGCGACAAAAATTCTTTCAACGTATTTAAATTCCATTTAAAAAAATTGTATTCTGTATGCGAATATCACGATGCTTCTTATTTATGGAGAACCTGTTGCCAACCAAATTAGAAATATACCAGGACTTTTTCAAAATGTTCAAGGAAATAGGTTAGAACGGTGCCAGGCTTGTATAGACTCAAATGGTGTACATTTTGCTTCAAATGATAATTTGACAATAATTGTGAAATTTTGTATTCACCAATCCCATTTTAGTAGGTAAGCTATCCACATCACGAAAGTAATGTTCCATATCGTTAACCGTCGACTGTTTTGTGCATGCTGCTTTAATGATCTGTTTATATTGTTTCAGCGTAAGTATGGTTCTGTGTTTTCATAGAATTTTTTCTATACGCCCAAAATCTTTGAATGTAAATACGTATGTCCTACCTCTGAAAATTTGTGATCAAACACCTCAAAGATACCTTTCAATATCATCAGCTAGTACAAACAAATTACATGAGAATTATTGTTTTCGCCAGAGCATGAGTCGGGCCATACTGTAAGATGTTTTCTTTTTTTCGCATTTTCACAAGTTTATGCTAAATTCCATCAACAGCTTACAACTTCTGCACTACCTCTACCGGCTACATCTTCAGTCGTCCACGTTTGTATTATACTTTGATGCCCTTCATCCCTTCGTGATTATGTAGATGCCTAAGTTGTAGAACCAAATTTGCCTTAGGTAAAATGCCTTTGACCTAGTAATTTTGGGTAATGGCATGGTCTACTGTAAGTTACTACCGTTATGTAACATTCGTTTTTGTTTTTCAAAGATTTTTCTCGATCTCTGAAATCAACTGAAACCATAGTTTTACATTCTCTTCATGTATCATATTTGATTTCCCAGAATCACATTTGCTGCAGGTATTGCTCTTCGGATCAGTAAAGGACTAATTGAAATTGGTCGTGAAAATTTTTATATAAGGTGATTTTTTTATTAAAAAATTGCCTGGTTTATTATGTTGTTTACATTTGTCAACATATAATTTATACATGTGCAACATATTCAAATATGGAGCCAAATACCTTTTATTTGGATTACTATTTCTGAAATAATGGGACTCTTCGATGGGGAATTGATTAATATGATCTATAATGGCCTGCTCCACAGCATCGCTCATCTTATGTGGCCTTGTCATATGTCTTCCACGTGCATCATTAGATTCAAGTGATTGTCCAGACTTTAGTTTACCTTTAATGATGTCCATTTTTTACGGCTGATTTGGTAGAGAGCACAAAATGCTTTTTTACAAACATAAATTTGTTGATTGTCCAAAATGACATATTCTGCCATATTCTGTTTGTTGATTTTGTCCTGTAAAGTTTCGGCAGCTAGGCACTTCATTAAATTGAATAAATTATTTTGGACATTATAAAAACATAGTCTAAAGTATACCTTAACTTTAAATGAACTAAACTTATTTAATGTGAAATCGAACATCTTACCTTGATTATTAGTCTGCTGTTCACCATCACATTCAATTAAAGCAGTTTTATTCAGTAAATCTATATTATTACATGATGCCAGCACTTTTTGAACCATAAATTGCCCTCAACAACATTTTTATATTTGATTTAATAATAGTCTAACTCAAAAAGTATCAAACAACTATTATGACAGTATATTTTCAGGGTTATGTTTTAGATGTCATGTCATCGCCAAGGGCCATGTGATATTAAAAATTCAAATATTAGAGTGGATGAACGGGTTATGGGCACATAGCTCCTACTTCTATAACATTTTTGATATTTAATGCAAGATAGCCCCTTCTAACAGTCTGTATTTGCCTAAATTTGTAGAATAGAGCCAAATCCTGAGAGGGCAAGTCACATATCCGCATAACTCTTTCATCTACGACAAAACAGGAGTTTTTCAGAAAATGTTGCGCTGAAAAAAACAGTTTTTGGTGTTGATTACCATCTGAATCTTCGCGAGACTGACCTGCAGTCGTACCATTTAGTCGTAACGTCGAGCTACTTTTCTAGTTGTTTTAATTGCGAATGGACACTGTATCGCAACAAGGGTGGCTGTATCATCCGCGAAGAAAGAGAATTTGATGTCATTGGACTTGATATATCAGACGTGTAGAAATTAAATGAAATAAGACACCAGGGCAACCTAGTAACTCAGTCGAACTACCGATTCAATTGGTTTTCGCGTGGGCTGGATCGATTTCAAATATGCAACTCTTTTATTTTCTATAATAAACTCCTCCGGTATAACATATGATGCAACCATTCAAAATTAATCAAATATGCAAATCAACCACGACTTTCCAACCGATCTAACAATAGTGTACATCGTCTTATTTTTCCCATAAGACCTTACTTCGTAATACGTACATCGTAATAGTACCTTATTCGAATAAGGAAAATGCTTTTAAGAAAACAGTATCAAACCAAATAAAAAAATTATCTAAATATTTTTTTATCATAAAAAGCAATTTAATTTTCTTTTATTTTAATAAATTAAGAAATAAAGAATATTTAAAAATGTGCAAGATGTTTATATATACCATTAAAGTTTTTTATTTTCATAGTTTCTATTGACTGAATTTTAGGTATTATTAATAACATGTCTAGAAGATGCATTTAACAGCTATAAAGGAATTAGTAATGTTATGACAAGGCAACAATAAAAACGTGTTAATGCAAAGAATATTCTCCTCATTGACACCACCGATATTTAGGCCTAAGATATTCAGTGGCGTAGAGAAATATTTTGAAATAGAAAAATATTGAGAAATTATTTGGGAATAAATTGCCACTCAGAGATCTGATGTCTGAAACCTTTACATTTTGCCTTACCGGAACGAATGACTTTATTCTAGACAAACTAAACAAGTTGCAGAGCTTATACAAGGTGGAGTAAGTGTCACGCTACCATTTTATTTATTTATAACTTTTCAAAGAAAGATACAATTTATTTTCCATAATATATTTTTTTCGTTCTTATGTTGTGTTAATTCATTTTTCAAAATCATGTCAATCAAATGTGAGCCATTAGTAGCAATACTACTTTGTACCCTTGGTAACATATTTTCCATAATTTTTGTCAACAGATCTGGTGTTAATGCAGCAATTTCAGCACGGATGTGGTTCTTGAGTTGCTGTACGGTTTGGGGCTTTTTTATGTAAATCTTTTCCTTCAAAAATACTCAAGTTAAACCAGGAGATTTAACCAGTCACAATAAATCTCCATTTCGAGAAATTAAATGACTAAGGAAAATGTGTTTCAAAATGTTGATTGTTTCAAACAAGGTGTATGAGGTAGCACCATCTTACTGGAATCACATATTCTCTAGTCCTTGCGCTTTCACTTGATGCACTAAGAAGTTTTGAACCATGTGTCTATAGCGTTCACCATTGAACTGCATTTTTATTATCGTCTTCAAAAAAATATGAATGAAATGAATGAAAAGATGAATACCACAGCATGATGTAGCTTTAATTGTATGTAATGACGTTTGATGAATATGGCGGGGATGCTCTCTTGCCCAAAAAAGGATATTTTATTTATTCACTTGACTTAGATGAAAATGAGTTTTTTCACTCATTATTAATTTTGCATAAAAACTGTCAATTTGACGTGGAGAAATTCCCAATTGTGCACCACGTCGTCGAATGATTCGGGGCCTATCTCTAACTGTTTCGAATTCTTGAAATTGTTTGAATAAACGAAACATTGTCATTTTATGAAGCCGGACGATTAAGATTAGGATTATTTTCGTCTAAATTCACAGTGAGTGGTAATAATTGAATTATTTTAATAAATGTTGTACATAACATGTAATAACATAACATAACATAACATGTTGTACATGTTGTAATAAATGTAACTACAACAATTTGACTGCATTCTTTTAGCGGCTATTTATCCATAATAAAATTCGCACGTCTGTATTATTTACAGCTAACTTAAAAAAAATGGTAAAGTGATATTTGCCCCACCCAGTATAATAGGAGAGAATGTTAATTATATCATTAATATTAATGCTATTTGGAAAATAATGATGAGTCAAAAAAAGAAGTTTTATTTTTACTGAGCTTTGTATATATTTCTAAAAATTTAACCAATATTAATATATTATTGTGCTCTCAATGAGGAACGTGCTGCTCTTCCGTAATTGTATTTTTTGATTCATAATTATTTGGATTTTCTTCTTCACCCAGTATAATTAGAGCTGTTGTCCATTTGTATGGAATTCTATTCCAGCTTATATTATTCTGAATGAGTATTTAGAGTTGTCCCCAGTGCTGCTTTTATGTATTCTTCTGTTTTTTTCCTATTGTCCGCATTTTTTCAGTGTAAATGTATCGACAAAAGTTCGGTCTCAAGATTAACTTGAATCCAGATGACGACAGAAATAAATAATGTAATACAAATAGATGGTACGGAGATTACTTAGGCTACTCGATCAAGTTAGCTTAACCAAAATCAATCAGCTGAGATTACAAGAACTCGTTTGACATGGGTAACCGTCGGAAGACTCAACACAGTTTTGAGAAACCGTAATATATTAATACATTTAAAAAGAAAGGTATTCAATACATTTATATTACCAGTTATGACATACGGTATGAAAACACTGACGTTTACTATACATTTTGGCTACCGAAAGGGCTATGCTGGGTAATTCTTTGGGAAGAAATCAATGATGATCAAAATGATGAGTTGCGGAAAACAATGGTACAATGGTAGAGGTATGTGATAAGTAGCATTACAAAGTTAAAATGGAATTAGGTGGGACATGTGGCCAGACAAGGCGGCGAAAGATGGACGAACATATAGTACAGTGACGACCAAGAGGACACAAAAGAAGTGTGAGAAGACTGAGATGCGTTTGGTTTCCACGTTGCCCAAGATAGGAACAACTATAAAAATCAAGTGGAGGCCTAGATCGAGGAGTTGATGCAGAGGGACTGTTAAAGAAGAAAAAGAAGATGGAATGTATCTATCATCTAATCTCCACCGTACATTCTTCATAACAGCTCATCTCCATCTCCTTATCAATCATCCCTTTTTTCTCTTTTCCTGCTGACAGATTATAAATCATTTCCTTTATTTTATTTTTAAACTGTCAAAAGTCCCCCCTTTAAGGGGCTCTAGCCCCTTTAAGAAGCAATTTTTGGGATATGTTTATAGAAACTGTTTTATGTTTTAATCCCTAGAGTCACCTCCCAAAATATTTCGACGTTATTTCCGGACACTCTGTATAATACATATATATATATATATATATATATATATATATATATATATATATATATATATATATATATATATATATATATATATATGGTCTAGTTTTACGAAACGCCAAAGACAAATATCAACAGTGACAGCCGCCTACTTTTATGTTTTAATCCCTAGAGTCACCTCCCAAAATATTTCGTCACCTTCAAAATATAATAACATTAGATAATACTCGATACGAAACCAAAATTGAAGAGTTACACATCGATCACAAAAAATTAGGTTGGGGCGGTGTCTAAGGAGCATGCTAGTTAGCGTGGTAGCGGGTTCGACTCCCACTCTCAGTATGGATGTTTGTGATGTGATTTTGTTACATGCTTGAATGTTTCTAGGCAAAAATGTAAAATTGGCTCTTGCCAATGGAGTTCTTACTCCACTCAGTTGCGCCAGTTCGAGTCTGGATAAGGCCGGCTGCCTTTTGATAAGTATTCTACGTTGGTCACTGGCCAGTTGGTAGGTTTCTCGAGAGATTTATGATTAAGCACGAAACCGAGAATTGATAGCGCTAGGGAGGTGCTGAGCAGGTTTATCTATAGGTTATGACCGTGGATCGAAACCCATGTTAAGCTGTAGATCCAGTTGCTAAATATCCTTAGTTGCTGATGCACTTCAAGTCCTAAATCAAAAAAAAAATCCTAATAATACAAAAATCCTAATAAAATAAATATAAAAACTTTGGAAAGAAAACTGAACACAATACACTTGAACTACTTACAAAAAACGAAACTAATTCGTATTAAGCGGTATAAAAGATTCGATTTTTTTATTAAATTAATTACTCAGAAACAAAATTATATAGTTATCTATCCCTTTATACAAGGAACTTAAATTGCTATTGCGTTTCTATAACAAAACCAATTTATTGTTAATTTTCTTATTAAATCTCATTTAAAATTTATTGAATTTCATTTAATATTTATTGAATTTCATTTAGTTAAAATTCGCTACACTTCGACTTTCGAATTATGCGAAAGCAATGATTTTATGCTTTCGTATAATTTAAAACTAAAAACAAGAACGATTAAATGTTTATTAATTTTCAATGGTTTTCTTCAAGGGACCACCACTGACTACGCGACTACAAAAACATCTCGGAGCTCGACCGGACTTGGTTAACACTTCGTCGCGGTGGGTGGTCTTAGGGTGAGTCAATATTTAACATTTTAATTTCACCTGGTACTTGAGGAACCCCAAAAACAATAATGTCCAACTAGGTAGGTTTGCGGCGTACCCTTTGACGTAGCTTTCCAACGGCTCACCGATCTTTCGATTGCGGACTTCGATGACAGGATTCTTGTTCGAGAGGTACGAGTACATTATGGCGGTTATCTTCAAAAAACACCTATTTAAAATATATACACGCTCTGTAAACAACCTTTTTGTCAAGGCCAATTTTGGATTCGTTCTATTTTAGAAAATAAATATTAAAAAATGATAAACAATCATTCCACTACATTCCCAGATAATGATAGCAAAAGTATACGAATGATGCCAAAATTGCTTGTAAAATTTGGATAAAATTAACGAAATTTCGAAATAATAGCTGTGAAACTACACTGTTGTGAAAAAATCTAGACTCAAGAACCAAATTGTTGTTATTTAATTAATGATCCTGAGCTCTAATTACCAAGTGCATATGTTTATAATGAAAGATGAATGGTATTGAGGATAAATAATGTAAATAATAACAAACTGTGGGCATATTCCCCTTATTGAATCTAATTATTTAGCTTGATGTGGCCTCATTGTACAGTATTACTATTTGTCAAGTGTGAATCATTTCTTTTAAGCTTGACTGCATTTTAAAAAGTTTATTTGTTTATTGTGACTAGGGAAAAATGGTTAACCCAAATTGAGCAGCAAAGGAATTTGGATTTAAGAGCAGGAAAAACAAAACAAAACAGCTACAAAAATTGCTGAATCATTACAAAGCTCTCAAGGTGTGATGAATATTTTTCCAAATACAAGTAGTTGGCAATTGTCAGAAAATTTAATCTAGTATGTAGACTAGTTTTAGGCTGCTGAAACCAGGTACCTAACATACTACTGTTTAAGAGCAAACTACCACTTTGCTTGAAAAGAAAAGTCTTTCATCAGTGTGTCCTGCCCGTTATGACATACGGAAGTGAGACCTGGACGGACACTGACATTACAGTCAGTTCAAAAACTTCGAGTAGCACAGAGGAGAATTGAAAGATGTATGATTGGCATTACAAGACGGGATAGAAAGACCTGCACATGGATCAGAGAACAAACAAAAGTGAGTGACATCATTGGAAGAATAAAGCAATTGAAAAAGAAGTGGGCAGGTCATAAAGCGAGGCGATGGGACGAAAGATGGACCAGCGCTGTCCTGGACTGGATATCACTTGATTGCAAACGTTCACGGAGAGGACCGAAAACACGATGGACTGATGATATTATTAAGTATATTGGATCCGAATGGCAGAGGAAAGCTTAGGACAGCGAGAATTGGAAGCATGCTGAAGAGGCCTTCATCCTGCAGTGGATGATGGATGATATATATATATATATATATATATATATATATATATATATATATATATATATATATATATATATATATATATATATATATATATATATTATATAGTGGGAAAACCACAGCTTAACCCTTTATAGCCTCATGTGACAATTGTGATTGTAACAAATCTCGAAAATTCCGCCAGACTGCGCACTGAGTATATTTAGTTCATTCAAATTGATGTAACATTACCGTAACGCTATAGTGAATAAATTAGTACGCACATCAAATCATAGATGGCGTAACCGATCGACTTCTGTCAGTTTGAACTTCAACGTTAGCTAACGGTACAAGTTTGTACTCGTGCCAATTTTCAATTTAACAATAAAATACAAAAATGCGGAAAATAGTGTTATTTTCATGTAACTCGTATTCTGTTACATTATTTTCTGCTCTAGCCATACGGGCCCTACCACGGGCTACATATTTGTTAACATCTTGATCAGTTAGAGGCCCTCCAGACTACAATTCCAAGTCCCATTTTGCAGTAAAATCAAGAAATAAAAGAAGCACTAAAATTAAGAACTAAGCAGTACCATATATAACACGTCAGTCAATAACTCCTCGGTCTGATAAATAATAGACACTTTTTTTGCAAATTTCGACTTCATTCATCCATATATTCTCCTTGAAGGGAATACAAGTATTCCAATGATTTTTTAACATTTCTACACCTTTTTCATAGAATGACTTATTTTTACCTTCAAAATATCCTTCTGTTTTGGCAATTACCTCTTTATTGGAGCGCAATTGCTTTGGAAAGATCCAGCGAGCATTTTTTTGGGATTTGAGAACAGGAAATATTCGAATACGATGGATGAGGATCCAATTCAAAGTGCAATTCATGCAATTTAGCCCTCGTTGCCAACGAGTTGTGATATGGTGCCTTGTCTTGGTGAAACAGAACCTTTTTTTTGTTCATTTGTTTTGTTTATCCTAAAATAGAGAGGCCATAACATTGCCTGACGATAGTTGTATTTTTGGTCGCTTTCGACGGCTTTCACTAGCTGCTGTCCATCAGTTGACTGCCAATTTGACACTGGAGTGTAATGACGGATCCATGTTTCATCCATTGTCACATACAGAATTAAAAAATTCCATTTTATTTTGCTTAAACAGCTCCAATCATTGCTTAGAATTATCAACACGTTGTTGTTTTTTGTCCGCCGTGAGCAAACGCGGTACCCATGTCGATAGCAATTTACACATTCCCAAATGTTCATGCAAAATGGTGTTTTCATGCAAAAAACACTTTTTTTTCGAAATCTTCATAACATCAGCTATCTCCTGCAGCTTTACTTTACAGTTTTGTGAAATAATTTTGTGAATTTGTCTGATGTTGTCTGGTGTACCACATATACTCATTTGGATATCCAGAGCGTTCAGCATTATCCGTACTTGTACGGCCACGTTTGCATTCGGTATACCAATCAATTATGATTGATTTTTTCTGCAGCAGAGCCCGGGTAATATTTATGAAACCATTATTTTGCTTCAACAGTATTTTTCTTCGTCAAAAAGCAATGCTTAATCAACTCACGAAATTCTTTTTCTTTTCATTGTTTTGAAAATAACAAAAGCAGCGTCACTTAAAGCACAATAACTCAGCAACTAGCAGATAGATTGTCATAATATATGACGTTTAAAGGTTGGTACAATCGACCACTGGTAAGGATTATTGGTAATCGACGCCATCTATATGTCACTGGGGACTTATTGACCGATGTGTTAAGTGTATTGCAGCGAGAGGCGATTACTTTGAAGGAAACGAATTAAATTTGGATAAATAAATAAATACTTTGCGTTTTATTTCAAAAATCACTTTACTTTTTAATCGTAGTAGTATATCACTAAATGGAAATATATCATTTGTCTATATAATATTTTGTCTATATATTTGTCTATATATAATATAACTTTTGCTAGGCACGCTGTAGCGAAAACTAGTACGGTATGTCTTTAATAAAAATCCCACTTGATTATCGAAAAGATATTTTAGCAACATAACTGAAATATTTACATTAAACATTTTTAAAAAGTAAACCTAAGAATAATTTGTAGGGTTGTGTAAAACGTTCAACCCTCGGGCTACAAAAATTAATTGCCATGAACGATACTCAATATGACGAACGAAAACACCATAACTTAAATAAACATTTTAATATTAATCGAAAACATTAAGGTCGCATAAGAAAACGATTTTAAATGGCTGCTGACGCGGATATTCTGCCTCTTGAGAAACAAAAAAATAGTGAAAGAGCTTCCAAGGCTTTTGCCATAACCTCCCGTATCAAAAGCCCGAAGTTATTTATGCTGCATTTTGTTTGTTATTTTTTCCATACCTTTGGTAGGTAAACTTGGAATTCAGCAATATTTAAAACAATCTTTCAATTAATTACTTGAATAAAATTTAAATAATTACGTAATGGTGACAAAGGGTTTATCAACACGTAAAAAAAAATAGTAAATATTTTTAAGTATTTTGAATATATTCTGTTGTGTAATAAAACTATCTTAAAAAACCAGGTAAGAAACATTAATACTCTAATATTATTACTCGGGCAATTGAAAAGTTCGTGGACCGACACCTGTAGAGCAATAAAAGAACTATTTAATCTACTAGATTTTGAAGTTTCATCCTTCATATGAACAAATGTGAAGTTTAAACTAGATTTGTCAGTTCATTTTTTCAAAAACATCAGCTTAAAGTAAACGTATTAGTGTTATTTTTAAAATGGAAAATATTCAAAATCATACAGTGATTAAATTTTTTGTAAAAAAAGGTTTAAAATGAATGTTAATGAAATGTAATTAAAATCTTGGGAGTCTGTTCCTTCAAAAAAAACAATGTGGTTTGTAAGTGGGCAGATGAGTTTCAATGTGGTCGTACAAGCCTGGATGATGATCCACGTTCTGGACCTCCAATAAGTGCAACTACTGAACAAATAATTAATTCTATACATGATATGGTTATGGATGAAACAATTGACTTTGAGTGAAACTGCTAAGGCCATGAACATCTCAACTGAACGGGTATTTCATATTTTGAAAATAAAATTGGGATTGAGAAAGCTATGTGTAAGATGGGTGCCACATTTGTTAAATTCTGATCAAAAACAACTTTGAGTAAAACTTTCTTTAAAACAATATTTGGATATTTTTCGAAAGAATAAAATAGATTTTAAACGTCGTTTTGTAACTATGGATGAGACTTGGGTTTACCACTATGATACTGAGCTGCGACAACAAACCGCAGAGTGGACAGAGCCCGGTTGTTCAGCTCCGTAGCAGCCAAAGTAATCAAAATAAAATCAATGTAAAAGGCATTCTGTTAATTGATTACCTTCAAACCTGAAAAACAATAACAGGACAGTATCACTCAAATCTTTTGGATCAACTGGATGCAAAAATTTGTGAGAAAAGACATGGTTTAGCGAAGAAAAAAATTTTTTTTCAAGACAATGCACCGGCTCACAGAGGCGTTCTTGCAATGGTCAAATTGAAGGAGTCACACTACGAATTGTTGAAAGATCCACCATATTCACCACATCTGGCCTACTTTGACTACAAAAATGCCAAGCGTTTTTCATCAAATGAAGAAGCTTTTGGAGCCGTAGATGAATATTTTGAAGGACTTCCAAAAAATCACTTCAGAGATGGAATAAATTAATTGGAGAACCGCTTGAAAAATGTGTTGAGCTTAAAGGAGAATATACGGAGGAATAAAGTAATTTTTTCAACTATAAACTTGTTTTACCATTTCCGCTCCGCGAACTTTTCAATTAGCCTGGTATTAAATTATTTTACAGCTTCAGTGTAATTGAACATTTATGCTCAATATCACTTTTTAGATTACAAGAAGAAGTTTTAACTCCACCAGCCAGCGAAACTCTACTTAAGCTGCAGCACTTGCTCTTTCATACCCTTCATTTTTGTTTTACTTCGAATCCAGTTATGGGATTCGAGGTCCTTATTTGAGGTCCAATAAATATGCCTTCTTTTAGTTTTGCATCACTTAATTGAGGAAATATTTCTTTTAGGTACTTGCAACGATTACCTACTTTGTCCATGGCTTTGACAACGGCTTTCATTAGTCCAAATTTAATATGGAGAGGCGAAAGAAGCACCTTTTTTATTTTAACAAGGGGGGTATATTTTATGTTTGAAGTATCAGATTCAAAAGAAAGTCTGTGAGGCCACTCTTTCTTACTGTACTGTTCTTTTGTTGCCCTACTATCCCATAGACACAAAAAAACACCAATACTTTGTAAAACCCCCTTGAAGTGGTAGCAATATACCTGTCACTTTTAAATCCCCACAAATATCCCACTGATACTGATCATAATTAACGCGATTTAGTATGGTTGCTAAGTTGTCATAGGTTTCATTGTCACTGAATGGGCTAAAGTAATAGATGGGTTTTTGTTTTCATTATGAAGGAAGACTGCTTTTGAGCTGTGTTTAGACGAATCTATAAAAATACACCACTCGGAAGGTACATGTCCCATATTAAGCTCATTCATCAATATCTTCAATATCACAACAGATACATAGTGATCCATCCATTTTATAAAAACTTGAAAACGTTACATTCAGTATTGGGTAAAGTGAAATACTTGCTTTTTCATCTAACAGGTTCTACTGTTGAAGTCTGGAACCAAGAAGTTCGGATTTTTTTTTTGTCAATGCCAGGTCACGAACCAAATCATTTAATTTATTCTTAGTTATTAAGTGAAGTTCACTGGTAGTTAAAAATCTTGGGTCACAACTGGTGTTCTCAGGAAGTTATGGATCAGATCTTGATGAAAAATTAGAATCACCGAATATCTTCAATACGATTTTCTGAAGACTAAAATCGGTAGTTTTGTTTATTGACTACCCCATTTAAATGGAAATGAGCTTCATTGTTCATGATGAAGGTGAACTTTTCGATATCTTCAAACACGTATTGTTTGAGCAAATGTGAGGCATTGTTGATAGTCCACCTCATTCAACCTTATATTTCGCATTCAAACAGTAACAAAATAGAGTACAAAGTACAAGTCCGAATTGTGGGTGGATAAAGTGGGTAAATCGTAAGTTTGCCGGCATTTTCCACCTTAACAATGCTAGACAATAACGTTTTAAAAAATATAGACATGTTTACTCGATGGTTTCAAGAAAACATGCTTAGTTTGTTGTAATAAAACGAAATGGTTGAACAATTGGGATTATCGTATTATTACAAAAATTCAAATAGATGACGAAACATTTATGTCTTATTTAATGTGTTTAATTATCAAGAAATTATTTAACAAATCAATTTATTGCCTTGATATTGCAGGAGAGCATTTTCTAAGAGGAGGCTTAATAATAACAATTACAATTAGTTTAAAACTGTATAAATTCAAATAATGTGCTATTAGTTCCAGGATCATTCGGATATGATTTTTAAAACTTTTCCTTTAACATAGTCCTATAGATAATAGTACTTCTTAGAAATATTTATTGTTTGGGTTTGCAATGTTTTTCAGTATGCTTTATTCAAAATAGATTGTGCATTTGTTTACTTACGGTTGTGAATCGTGGGTATCCTACAGGAAACACCTGAGAATTTTTGAAAGCACTCAGCAACGTCATCTGAGACAGATAATCGGGATCAGGTGGTACCATAAAAAATGAAATTCGGAGTTCTCAGTGGGGCGAAGTGTTTGTCGAGAGAGGTTCTCATAGTGAGAGGACGCCTATATAAGGACGAAGCATTTGACCAGGCTGGACGATCATCGTCTAGAAAAGTAAATATTATATGGTGTACTAACTTCAGATGAACGTAGACAAGGAGGTTAGAAACTTTATTACAAAGATCCTCTCCTTGAAACATTAAAAGGCGTTAATACTAGTCATCAATGGGTGGTGACCGCATGCAACAAAACCCAATGGAGACAACTAGTTCATCAGTATCAAAGATCAAGGCCTAGAAGCAAACACATCATTTCAAATGTCCGAACTGGCCAATTCGAATGTCCGGAATGTGATCGAACATCTCATTACACAATAGGTCTGTTTACCCACAGAAGATTACACGCCCTCTAATCTTGGATGTTAAAAAACAAACTCGGATTTAAGTACTCGACTATATTCAAAATAGACTACTTGTGAGTCATTGATGTGAGTCATTATTGTGAGTCACTGATGGAGGTAGAGTCATATTTTTTGAGGTACTCCTGGAACTTATATTTGGGAATCACCTCCAAAACCCCGACGAATGTCCGAAATAGTGTCGAAACGCTTATTTTTGTTGCCGGTATCAGTTTTGGAAATAGTTAGAATTCCCATAAAGCAAAATAAGGTGAATATGGAGGATGGTCGGTCATCAAGTGTCGTTTTTACGATATATTCTTTAAAAAATCGATAAAAATAAGTGAATTTATGAATTTCAGTGAACTTCTTGATAAGCCTTACCGGCGTTATTATATCAACCCTATTATATCACTTTTTGGACCTTGTATTCAATTTGAACTTTAATTGATGAATCTAGTTGTAAATCATTTTGAATTTGTTTCTCATCGTAAGATATTGCAAAATCACAACATTTTTAACGGTCTATTGCATCACTACCATAAATAGTTTCAATTATTTCAGAAGTTTCTCTAGCAAAGAAAATAATCTAAAGGCGTTAAATGACCTTGGTGGTCAATTCCTCGAAATAATTTTCTCACCGAATTGTTCTCTCAATAAATCGATTGTTGCGTTGGCTGTATGACATGTACAGTCGTTCTGTTGGAACCACATCTCCTCCAGATCAAAATCATTCAAATTCGGAATTAAATAATCCACGTAGTCGAATAACAAAAACCAACTTCCTGCGAACAGCGAGAAATTGATAAATTTGGATCTTCATCGATATTGCCAACAACCGTGATATTTTCTTCGAAGTATACTCTTTTTTGTCTTGTTTTTATTTTAACATTGAGCAACGTAAAATGTGTTCGAAATTTGTCGATAATTCGGCGAATACATCGCTCGGTTGGGCAATTATGTGCACCACAAAAGTTACGTCAAAGTTTGACGCACGGAACACTGATTTTGATAATACATTTCGACAATTGGCAAGCGTTGCTCTGATGTTAAACGTTCCATGATGATTTGCTAGACTATACTGAATAATTTTGACACTAGAGGCGCGCAAACGCAAGTTCGTACCCACTAAAAAAAGGTCGTCACCCGTTAAAATGACATTACTGGTAATGTGAAAATTGAACTGGTCTCTGTATTAAACACAAACTAAATCGATTCAATGCTGAAAAAATTGTGAATGGCGGCCTCACCTCAACGATACCCTCCCTATGTAAGGATGGAAATATTATTATCTCAATGGATTGTTAAATTTCAGAAAGTACACAGGCAGTCAGATGGGATAAATGAAATTATTAGTATTAGAACATACAAAATAAAAAAAAAAGGTAAGTAGGTAAGTAAATAATAAATTTTGAAAAAATAGTATTTTATTTAATATCAAAATACCCCCAATACAAGTAGTATAATGACGAATTGTAAATTACAGTAGGCACCTCTTTATATTAGTTACAAACAATAAAATAAAAATCAGTAAAATAAGTGTTCAAAATATATAAATTAATTCTAAGTGTAAAATTTCACATAGTTTAAAAATCTCTTCTGGACCAGCACTCATAATTAAATCTGGTAAATTTGAACACAGAGCTCCTATACCCTTTATATATTTTGAACACTCAATATGTCAAAATAAATATATTCAAGAAATATTTTATAACAGATCTAGTTATAATAAAATCAGTAAAATTATCTATAGCTAACAAACAATAATTTTATAGCTGGTATTTTCCACTCTGCCAGAAAACAAATATTTTTGAGAATTCCAATATATTATTTAAGCAACATTTGAAATCATGCCCGCTTAAGATTATCTATATCAAACAAAATAATAACCATTTACTGAGCGGTGGAACTTTTCACTACAAGATCATTAAGTACTTTTCTTCAGTGAGCAGTAACTAAACACCAGTTTAATAATTACTACCAACTTCTTATTTACTAATTATACATGTCAGTCAAAAAAAACGAATCATAAAATATAATATATTACACATGTTTATTTTTTCTTTTACCCTTAATATATATGTAGCTAGCAACTGATAAGACACTGTAAAGGCATATATATGCTTCAGAAATATTAAATCAAAGAGTAAGTAACCTTAAACCTAAAATTATTAGTATGGGTTTCAATTTAAAATAACAAAATATATAAAAACAGCACAAAATAATAGTTATGAGACATAGTATAAAGGTTTAATATCTTAGATTTACCACTAAACATCAAATCACTTATTTTTAACTTTACGACGTTTTGTTAACCATGTTATCATCATCAGATGATTTATGATGCTAATATGGTCAGCGAAACGCGCGTCGAAAAATTAAAAACAAGTGATTAGGTGTTGTTTGGTAAATCTTTTTGAGGGTAGTGTTTCACACCAAAGGTTCGAATAAGAGAATTGAAATATTATAATTGGGTTTTTGAATAAAAAATAATTATCAATGTTTTTACATTATTTTAAAACTTTATCATAAATAATAATGATAATCGATGCGAAAAACTTTTAAAAAATTGTTTGCAATTAATTATAAATGAACTAATATTTATAAAATTGAAAATAAAATCACGTGACTACGAAAGCGCCACGATTGGATGCCTTGTGACGTCATTATGTTAAAGTTTTTTCACGTAAGTTCTGTCAAGTGCTTTGACCTGTATGTATACTGTCAAAATTATTGTAGTTTAGTGCAAGAAAATATTGTTGCTTACTAATTTCATTCAGTAATGTGTAACAAAGGGTCCATAAAGACCAATTCTATGTTCACAGATTTTCTAAAAAATGGCATTCGGTTCAATTCAGCTGAAGTTCGAGGTGTTACAGCCTCAATTTGAGTTTTTAAAAAAATAATAATGTACATAAGAAACAAAGTATTTCTATTAAATATAATTAAATTATTTGTAGGGTGTCTCTGTTCGACTTATACAGTTATTTTAATTATAATAATTATAATTATAAGCTGTCGCTTATACAGTTATTTTAATTATTAATGAAAAACTAAGAAAAGTTCAAGACACTCAATGTCACGATTGTGTAGTTTCAGCAGGTTTTCATAACTTTATAAATAAGAATCCTTTGTATATATCTCATGACAGGTGGTTGTAAAAATTAAATGTTTTAGAATTTATACATCGTGCTGCTTCGAACCATTGATTTGGATGTTTAACATCTTATGGCACATTAAAAAACACTTTTTCGGGAGTTGTTTTTTTGTACGAAACAGGCACGATAACTAATTAGATTTGACATTTTCAATAAATTTATCAATACACTGATGATAATAACAAGAATAAGTTGATTAAAAACTACAACACTCGTATCAGTAACGTTGAGGGGAAATAAACATTGTGACGTCACACGCTCTCGGGTTCTTTCGGGAACTGTCGCTTCGTCATCGGTAATAGGTTCATAAATTTATTTTCAATTGATATAACTTTTTAATTATAGTGAAAAAAATAAAAATAGTTTTATTATAAAACCTATATATAATCTTTCCATTTATGACAAAATTTTGTTTTCAAAACTCCAATTGTATAAGTGGTTTACGAGAAAAAAAATATTAAAAAGATTGTATGTGATATGAATTTGCATGATATGATATATTTCAGGTATATGATTTATTTCCGTTTCAATTAAAGTTTTGAAATGTAATACAATGTTAAAGATTATTGCAAGAAGTATTGCCTATGTAAGATTGCTTTTTAAGGGTAAGTAATTATGGAATGCATTTAATTACAACCATTAGTTATTCCAAATTAAAATGGAAATTTCAAAACAATTGTGTAATTATTTTAACTGTAACCAGTTAACACCCATAATTCATTTAGTATTATTTAGTATATGTTATAAAATAACTATATCATATAGAGCCCTTAGAATTATGCTGAATATGAAATATTATAAATCTGTTACAGGTCCTGACAAAATTACTCTGGGAGAAGCAGTCACTGAAGATGTGGTGGTAATCGTAGAAAGACTGTCCACCGATGTTTTACCATCTTCAGACGGATCTGATGTGGTAACCTCGTTACGTCGTAACATATTAGATAACCTTTAAAAATAACAATATCGAGAATATACAAAAAAAAATATAACCAAAAAAAACTACTGTGTACATATTTATGTACATTAAACGTACATACAGCAGGTGTCATAAGAAAGTATACGCGATTTTTTTAAAGTAAAAAAGATATTTATTTCTAACTTTTTTTACATGAAAGTATGTCACAATTAATGCGACGCAATCCGTTAATAAGCCATGTAATCACTATCATTCTCGATGTCCTCACAGCTTCGGGTATGCTTTCGACGAGTTTTTCGGCATAGTCGACGAACAAAGAGCGTCAAATTTTGCGTGCCAGCTGCTTCGGTTTTCCAGATGGTTGGGTCTTCATAATTCCCCATACATTTTCAATTTGGTTGGCATCTGGAGACTGAAGGCCCGTCTATTATGGAGATGCCATTTTCCTCTTTCCAAAACTTGCACAGGCAACGATGTTTGGGATCATTATCTTCTTGAAGTCCCATTTCTATTTTTTTTAACATTGTGTTGACCCCCTTTAAGAGTCAACGCTGATAAATTTTCACCATTTTCTCGGCGTCCAAATTCTCGGTGAACAGTTCTAAACAGCCAAAACCGCACTCAGAGAAGCACCCCCAAAAATTGATCCTCACCGGGTGTATGACGGTACGCTGCATCAAACGTACATCGCTGGTGGGCTAAGCACGCTTCAGGGCAACGCACTCCCAAAAAGTAGATTCATCAGAAAAATCAACTTTGGTCTAATTGCGATTCTTGTTTTCCTCAATTCAGGCCTTGCGCTTTTCGACGTGCTTTTTAGAGAGGGGCGGTTTCAAGGTCGTGGGATGGTATTTCACGTTTGCCTCTTGTAAACGCCGTTAAATTGTGTTGGTATTATATCTATTCCCCTTTTAGTCAGTTGAATGCGGGCCTAACGCAATCACCGAGTGGGAGTTCTCTTGAACATATTGACTAGAGGTTGCTGACTGTAATAGATCGTTTGGAGCCCCCGTAGACGTAGTCATTAACGTTTTAAACAACTCATAATGCTCGATCGACTACGCAACGAAACGTTTTGACGTTAATTGCTTTGATAGCCGATGAAAACGATAAGTTAGGATTTTTGCGTATTAGTAAAGGAAAACTGTCTCGAAACACTTCGCGTGCTTGGGACTCATTTTGGACTATACGCTGAAATCAAGAATCAAGAATCCGTGCAAATTCAAACATTAACTGAAAACATTGCTTAAGTTACGAATGGCATAGGACCAGATTGTTTCGAAAAGAGAGAATCAAGAAACATTCAGGAATAGCTTGAATCGCAAACCGACTTGGAGGAAATGCTTAATCTCAATTCCATTGAAGAGGAAGCATCAACGAGCACTGAAAAGGTGACATTAAACTTGAAAAACCTGAGTGAAGCAATACGAATGGCAAATGAGCTTTGTGATTTCTTCATAAAAAAAAATGATCCGTCTATGGAATGAAGTCTTATTTTCAAAAGGTAAATTGTTAATGCCATAGCCGAATATCAATCCGAATAGAAAGAATAGAAAATAAAAAAATACTAAATTTTTTAAACCATTGCCTAAACCTGATAATGATTATTAATATTGTTAAAAAATCTCTCATTTAATTGATTTTATTATATATTTATTCTATTTATTTTGTAACCTTGGAACATATCCCCTATAATCCCGTACAAATTACCATTTCGTTTTCACGGTTTCTGTATTCGTGGCATATTTACGCAACCGCGAATGAAGAGCTTTGACTGTATTCAACAATAGTTAAACCAATAGTATTATACGGATCAGAAACGTGAACTATATCTATCGTTAGGTTCCTGGGAAACGAAAATATTGAGAATACATAGCCACATCCAATCGGAAAGAAGTTGGAGAATTAGAACAAATAAAAAAGCATCGACAATCTTCAATAGATATAGTAAAAGACAACCGAAACGAAAGACCCGTTATGAAAATATTGGAAAAGACCGAAGGAAAGACCGATGCGGTAAGCGAAGTGATGAGGAAGGAACTGGAAGAGATAAAAAAAAAATCTTATCATTAGCTCTTATTTATAGTAAATTAACTGTCAAGTATATACTATAAAACGCAGAAATGTGTGAGATTTGTTAGTTTTATTAATTGTTTTGGCCTTACGGTCTCCGAGACAGGCGCGACGCGACCACTCATATCAAAAAAATTTGCGTGACCTCCGGAAGGTTAAAAAATAGTCCATTAAAAAATATCCCATCAATAATTTGATGGGTAATGGTTATGATGGTATTACAATATTCTAATCACTTTTTATTGTATGTACGCAACAGGTCTTGAACAATTTGAATCTTGTACTTAAACATGAGTAAGTCACTTCTCAAAATATGGCGTAAACTACGTGGGAAAATTCCAAATTGTACACCGCATCGTCGAATTGACGTTTCTGGAGACTCCTCCACCCTTTGCTCCACATGTGGAATATTTTCAGCGCCTCACACTGTTCTTGGACCTCTGATGCGGGGCCTACCCCCAACTATTCCGAATTTTTCAGATTGTTTGTATAAGCGCTAAATTCTTCTGTGACGTATTGGACGATTAGAATATTTTTACCTAAATTCACGTCAAGATCCAAAAATTAAATGTTTTTTTTACTGTAAATTACAACGATTTCATTGCGTCCTTTTAGCGTTTATCCATGCTATACATGCACTTTACAACAACCAAAACAAAATTGTCGCAAATATTACAAAAAAGGCACTAAAACAAAATGGTAGCGTGATACTTGACCCATCCCTTATATAGTAATAATGTTAACTATCGGCGGCTATCGAGAACCTCAGCCAGCAACCAGCAACCAGCAACCTTCAACCTCTTTGAACTCCGAGTTCAATATTTTATTTAAACATAGAACTAACGTAACAACTAACCAGCGTGAAAAACATTTCAGAAGGCATCCATCTTACACAGCCTGATAAGTAGTGAAACAACTCCTTGACAGATTTTCCATTCTTGTCTATTAAAAAACAGAACAATTAAAAAGTCTTTTATCAACTGCTGTATTTCGAATCACTGAATGACAAAATGTTACAACTCACTCTACTAATAGTTACAATTAAAACATTCTTTAAATACGTACGTACTGTAAAAACTTTTGATCGGCTTCTTCTTTTTTGTTTCGCGTATCCTGCAGTTCTCTTCTAAGTTGCAACGTCTCTCTTTCTAGATCTAGGACCTGTTGAGCAGATTTGTTCTTATCTTCCGAAATGGATGGTAAATTTAGCATATTCATCGAATCATCAGATCTACATAAAACAAATAAAAGTGTATTTTTAGAGTAAAATGTTTAAATTACATCAAAACTAGTAATAAATAACTTTCGAAAAATTTGACGTTAGCCATACAACCATACATCAGCCAAAAATGAAAGTGGCAACGTTGGATGATATAGGTATTGGTAACAAAATTATTTTATGTGCATCAGTGTATGTGTATAATTTCATTTAAAGCCAAAAGTGTTTTCTGTGAGCGAATATCACGATATGCTGTTTATTTACGAAGAAGCTATTAGTGTTTAACACCGAAGGTCCCAATAGAAGAATTGATTAAAGTCTCATTCTGAGGGTATTAATTAATTGGAACATCGTTGGTTTATATGGAATTTCAGAAAAAATCCAAAAAACAATTTTTCACTGTCAAGCTGAGAACTTTTCGAACCCTGATATGTTGTATTCACTTATAGCTATTATTGAAATAATATACGATACAATAAATATTTGTATAGTTTATATTATAATAATCACATCTAATCTTCTGTTCTGTTTTAAATGTTCTACTGGACCACTCCAGATCTATAAAAACCTTCTTTTCGCTAACCGTGCGAAATTCCACGATACAAACTAGCGTCAGTATGGCTATCAAACTGTGTCCTTTCCATTCTGTTTGCTCAACACTGTGCCCGTCGCCTGTCGCTTGCAGGAAAGTATATGAGGCGAGATAAGACATGTTCCGGCGCTATCGCGGGAGACCGACGGCCACGGGACGTGGCCGGAGATGATAATAAAAGGATCCCCACGGAATCCGAAGAGCGCCGGATTTTTAAATCGGAGAGATTTACTTACGTAGGCGCTGAAAAGTGAGAAACTGATCTCGGGTATGTTTAATTTATCGCTTAATTCAGATTGATTTTTTATTTCCATGTTGAGGTTTGATAACACTTAACATTACAATACTGCCTTTAGTTAATAATTAGGAATGTTATTAGATTGATGCAAAAGTGTGTCTTGTTTTTCGCTCTAAATGGCTTTGCATCGCAAAACCAAATTGTTATCTACTTCACACGTGTGAAATTTTGATGTCCTTTTAGAGAAGTAAATTCAGCCAGAATTTGTGTTTTCTAAATTGTATTAAGCATTAAAAATGACAGAAAATAGAGAGCATTTTTGACATTATGTTTTTTATTTCTGCAAAGGCAAGAATGCTTAACAGATGCAAAAGAAAATTTGTGCTGTGTATAGGGTGGGTGCCGTTGACGACTCCAGGTGCCGTAAATAATTCAGAAAGTTTCGTGAAAACAATTCTTATATTTGCGACGACCAGTCGAGGCTGATGGAAACGAAATATTGATGCTAATTGAAAGTGATAGGCACAGAACAACTCGAGAGATCGGACAAATTCTTGGAATCAATGATGATTACAGGTGATGAAAATAATGTGTGCATAATAATGTTACGTTTAAGAGATCATAGCGTAAGTGCGGAGATGCTACTCACCAGCTCCTCGCCACCAAACCATCACAAAAGTCAGTTTACATTCGAAAAAGGTTATGTTACTCATTTTGTGGTACTGGAAGGGAATTTTGGATCTGTTCCCTGAAAACCATTCATTTGGAGAAATACTGTTCACAACTAAATGAATTAAATAATCGACCAGAAGTTGCCTGAATTAGCCAACATAAAGGGCATTGCATTCCATCGAGAGAATACTACACTACACGTGCCTATCCCCACCTGACACACACTTTTACAACTTGAATGGGATGTTTGGTGCATCCATTGTACTCTCCCGACTTTGCACCCTTCGACAGCCGTTTATATAGATCGCTTCAAAACAGCTTAGATAGTAAAAACGTTACTTCATAAACTGGATCAGTTCTTTAGTCAGAGACCTTAGAACTTCTATTCTCGCAGGATTACGCAGCTACCGGAGAGATGAAGAAAGATCAACGAAAGGAGCGGCACATAATATACTGATTAAATGTAAGTTTTACTAGAAAAAAAATCAATTTTTCTTTAAAAAATGGGACGATTTTTTTTTTGCATCAACTCAATCGTTGGATTACAAACGATTAATGATCCAATATCAAGCAGTAAAAGAACTGAAACTGAAAATAATCTACTGATATGAAGGAAGACTTACATTGAAGTAAAGAATTATTAAGGAACCGCAAAAAAAAAACATTAATTTCGTACAAACTTATTCAGTTACACCAACAACAGACTATTAATATTTCAAAATATAGTCGTTAGCCTTCCTTTGCGCCCATACTAATTTCATTCTTTCGCTATGGGCTTTTTTACTTTCGTCAGACCAAGTTGTTCCAGTCTTCCTACATTTTTCCCTCTGGGCAACCTCCCAAACGATAACCTTGTGTCTGAAACAGCCTCTATCCTGAATTTCATCTTGTATAATATTTGCTGATCTTAGATCCTCTTTAATTGCAGCAATCCATTTAATTATTTCGACTATAGCTCTACTCCTATTTTCATAAAATTCGACTATTTGTCTAGTTAGCCTACTTGGATTCATCCGTTTTATGTGTCCGTAAAACTTAAGTCTTCTTTTTCTCATATCGCCATGTATATCCGTATATTGTTTGATTTCTTAGTTTTCTCGAAATCGGTATGTTGTGCTATTTATTTGTTTGGGGCCTAAGATTTTTCTTTCCTTCTGTTCAATGTCCTCGATGTCTCTCTTTCTAATCAAAATGAGCGTTTCTGCTCCATATAGACATTCTGGTTTAATTACTGTGTTGTAATGCCTCAGTTTTGTGTTTTTAGATATGCATTTTTTGTTCTAAATATTGTGTGAAAGTCTCAATGCCGTTTCCATTTTTTGAAATCTACCCTTATTGGCCGCTTTTTCCAACCCATTTTTCATGATTATTTCAACCAAATATTTGAACTGAGAGAGACTCGTCTGATGCTACCATATTTTGTTTTTAGAAATAGTGTTCCTAGTCTGTTGCAGGTCATGTATTGTGTATTTTCAAAGGAAATTTGGAGTCCTACCTTTTCTGCTATTTCTTTTAGGATTTCAATCTGTTTTTGTGCCGTTAATATATCTTGAGCCACAATTGCTAGATCATCAGCAAACGTCAGACAATCCAGTTTAATGGGCTGGTCAATATATATATATATATATATATATATATATATATATATATATATATATATATATATATATATATATATATATATACTCATCGCAATAAATCCCCGGTCTGACAAATAGATGGTATCACTTATGAAAACTCCTTACCAGTGGTCGATTGTGTCAACCTTCAAACGTAAAAATTTCATGACAATCTGTTCTGGAGTTGTTGTGCTATAAGTGACGCTACTTTTGTTATTTTCAAAACAATGGAAAAAATAATTTCGTGTGTTGATGAAGCTTTTTTGATGAAGAAAAATATCATTGAAGCATACAAATGTCTTGATAAACATTACCCGGACTCTACCCCAGGAAAATCAGCCATAATTGATTGGTATACGGAATTCAAACGCGACCGTATAAGCACCGATGATGCTGAACACTCTCGACGTCAAAATGAGATGGTTACACCAGACAACATCAGAAAAATTCACAAAATTGTTTCGCAAAACAGTAAAGTAAAGCTGCAGAAGATAGCTGATATGTAAAATATCGAGAGGAAGTAATTTCACCATTTCCCATGAACATTTGGGAATGCGTAAATAGCGTTCGAAATGCGTACCGCGTTTGCCCACAGCGGACCAAAAACAACAAGGTATGGATGATTCTGAACAATGTTTAGAGTTGTTTAAGCAAAATAAAAATTAATTTTTCATGTGGTATGTGACAGTGGATGAAAAATGGATCCATCACTACACTCCGGAGTCGAATCGGCAGTTAGCTGAGTGAACAGCAGAAAAACCATCAATAGCGTTATTGGTGCGTTTGAAGGATGAGATCGAAAAAGACTCCAAATGAACAAAAAATGAAACTCCAAACTCACAAATCGTTTGCAACGATAGCTAAATTGCATGAACTAATATGAATGCTGAACATGAATAAATTGCTGCACTTCGAATTCTTTATCCATCGTATTCTCCAGATCTGGCCCCCAGCGACTCAAAAATATGCTAACTGGAACGAAATTTCGCTTCCACCGAAGAATATTTTGAAGGCAAAGAGAAATCGTTCTATAACAAAAGTGTTGAAATGTTAGAAAAGCGTTGGAATGATGGTATGTATTATCCTTCAAGCAGAATATTGATGAAAAAAGTCCAAATTTGCAAAAAATGTGTGTTTTATTTGACAGACTGCGGACCTATTGACCGATGTGTTATATTACCACTTCCTACACTATCGAAACCGTGCGAAACACTATCTCCCAAAGCTACTCAAATCATGTCCAGAGCTTCTGAGAATCGGCTGAGCTTCCACAGAATTTTTTTAAATTAAAAGATGAAAAGAAGGCAGTGCCTCAAATATTGCTTTAAAATAACTATACGGCGGTAAAACATTCCGATTTCTGAGTGACGTTCTGCGCTCGATGAAACGTGGGGGCCCAAAATTAAGCTAACCTAATCTAAGACATATGTACATAGTGTAAGAGGTAAATAAGGGTTGTATGATAATTAATAATAAACATACTGTATCAGGTGTGTCGGTTAATTTTCTTAAAATTTGGGACAAAGTTAAAAAATGGTTTAGGCCCTCTCAGAAAAACCGTACATCTTTTGAGGTGGTCCGGTCATCAAGTCATTTTTCGACATCTCCGTAATTGTTGAAGTGTTTCATGGAAAGTGCATCAGACGTCGATAACAACAAGTAGTAGTCGGGAGGGGCCCAGTCTGGTGAGTATGGCGGATGATGGAATAATTCACAGCCAAGTGCAGAAATGGTTTCTCTGACCGTTTTCGCTGTATGTGATGGGGCATTGTCGTGCTGCACAATCACTTTTCCGTGTCATGTAACCAGTTCTGGTCGCTTTTCGGTCAATGCATAGTTCAAATTGATCATTTGTTGGCGGTAGCAAACGGTATTAACTGTTTCACCTGGTTTCAGAAACTCATGGTACAAGATACCCATCTGATCCCACCAAATTCACGGCATTGTTTTCTTTCCAAAGCGATTCGGTCTTGCGATCGATATTGATGGTTGTCCTGGATCAAGCCATCATTTTCTGCGCTTTGGATTCTCGAAATAATTTCGACTCTAGTCACGAAAAAGTTTTTCTTTCATGCTGAAGAAGCAAATCTTCGTACACTGTTTTTCGCTTTTCCACGTGTCTGTCGTTCAGCTGAAGTGGTACCCATTTTCCTGCCTTCTGCATCTAACTTCTCTGCCATTTGTTGTTGAGTTTGCATATGGTCTTCTTCCAGCAATACTTGCAATTCGGCATATTCATTTTTTTTTTTTTCGGTTGACTTGGCCGTTCTTTGTCTTTCAAGTCAAAATCACCCCTTTTGAATAGTCTTAACCAACGCCTACAAGCATCTTGCGTTGTAACATGACCCCATAACTTTCCACAAGTATACGACGGCTTTTACTCACGTTTTCGTTTGATTGAACAGCAAAAGCAGTCTGTGCCGCAAATACTCTTTATTTGGCTTGAAACGCGACATGTTTACAATACAAAAAATCGTTTACACATCAATGGCGTTTTGAAACCTATTGTCGTAGCAACAAAATGACATAAGAGATTAGACAGTGAACCGAGCCTTATTTCCAGCGCCAACTCTTAAAAAAAAATTGCGCGTGCAGCACCGTACACGTGATAGAAGAGAAACTTCTTAAAAAACGTAAATATTCAGAAAACACAATGATAAATATTAATTACACAACGCGTGGTACCTCAGCTGTTCATATATAGCGTCTGACGCGTACATCTACAACGCGCGCATGCGCGACACTATCTTATTCTAACGCTTTGTATTGTTGTGTATACATCGCTCTATTTTGCTCCACTCTCAGAATCGGAATGAATAGCTCTCTTTCTCCTTATTTTTATATCTCGTTATATCTTTCTCCTCTCTCATGTAACGAAATGTGCCTAAACGTGGCGCATCCTTGAAATTTCACTCTCAATTCTAGTCCAATTATCGATTATCGTATCGCCGTATAAGAAGTTTCACTTCAAAAATACTGCCACACCAGCTCATGGTGCGGTGTTCATGATCGACAATAAATACGATATGCAGCAACAACTATAAAGTACTTAAAAATGCTAACATTTTAGCATGCACTTACTAGTCGAAATATATCGACTGTTATGACAAAATAATCTAAAAATGTAAACTAGTTGTAAAAAAGACGCCATCCAACAAAACATGGAAGTTTATGTAACGAGCTATATAAATTCAGAACTGAAGGTCCATATCCTGGTAATTGTAACCCCCAAAACTTCTCGCTATTTAAAAAACTTGACAAGGAAAAAAAAACAAAATATATATATATATATATATATATATATATATATATATATATATATATATATATATATATATATATATATATATATATATATATGGTATACATATAGATACATGGTATGTCCACCGTGAATAAAGTTGTTTTAGTTTTAGTGAAATTTATTTTAAAGTTAATGAGCACCCGCAACAGGGCAGCATCAATTCTTGGTTTGTGATTAACCTTCGGTTTTTTGGAAAACCTACTATAAGGCGAATGTCTAAAGTACAAGACTTCCCAAAAGACATTCGGCCTTTCTGATTGCACTACGGAGATTCCTTGTCGTATTTTACAGTCTTGCCAAAACATATACAAACGTACTAAGAAGTACAAACATCTTAATTAAAATTAAACAGAATTTTATGATTTCTGGAAATATAAAAATAAACACAGATACAAAACAGATGTGAATCAGTGGCATTTCATCTCATTATCTGAACGATTTTTAAACGACTAGGTATAATAAATTATCATTCTAAAAAAAACTCACCTTGAGCTACTACTAATTGTGAGACTCTTCAATTGCTCTTCAAGTTTGGAGATTCTATCATTGTTTCTATTCTTTTCCGTGACTAAATTTAAGTGATTCTGAAAAAAATACAGCACTGAATAGTTATTTTTATTCTTTCATATAAATTATAAAATTAAAAACTTTTAAGAAAAATTGTCAATCTTTGTTGTCAAAAAAATCAGATTTAAACAATTTTGCAAGAAGCGGAATAGATGGTAGTCCGCGGGTGCGATGTCCGGTGAGAAAGGTACCGGGTGGTTCAAAGAGTTGTTAATGTTTGATTGCACTGTAGAAAATTAGGAGATGTAGAAAGGTAGGAGAGGTAGAAAGGTGGGGTCGGTCTTAAACGATAGTTCGGCTAAGGGAAATTTAGTCACCATGCAGCGTTACACGGGAGCGCTCGATTTTTGTGCGTGAGTATTACTTAAACAACTATTCCGTCACTATTGCGCATCGTATATTTCGACAACATTTCAATTTGCACGATATTCAGCAATGTCCAAGTTTTCCTTTACTACACCTATAGAGTAGTAAAAGACTATATAATCTATTACATTTTGAAGTTTCATCCTTCATATGAACATATATGAAGCTTCAAGTCGATCTGTCAATTCATTCGCACAAAAACAGCAGTTCGGAACAAGACTCTGAGGTGATCGGACGTGTTTGTCTGGTCACCATGGGGACAGATAGCAGTGTCCGTTGGTAGTCTCGGTCGCCGACGTACAGATCTGGCCAAGGGAGCGGACAACCCCGAAGTGTCGTCTCCGCCAGTCGGCACTTCAAACCTAACTCAGAGAATTAGTCTTAGCCCCGAAGTTGGTGAAGAACGAAGCACCGGGACCGGCAGCAACACCAAATCCTTCTTGCCCGGACTCGCTAACATGGAATAAACAGTGTAATACTGTAAGCAGAGGATGGACTCTGTGGTGGTCGGATGCGTTGCGAGCGCGCTGGCCATCGTGGGGGCAGACGTCCATGGCTGTTGACCGTTCCAGCAGCGGGAGTCCGAACTGGATTAGGGAGCGGGCACCCCCCGAGGTTCGTCACGCAGGACGCGTGGCGACCTCAAACCTAACCAAGAGAATAAGCCTTAGCCCCGAAGACGGTGAAGATGAAACGCACTGGGACCGACAACAACATCCAGTCCGTCCATTCTGTGCTATCAACAACATCGAAATAAAACCACTAACACCGGTATAATCGTCAAGAAAACAAAAAAGAGAACAACAAGAAAACAAAAAAGAGAATAACAAAACAAAATAGAACAGAATAACATCAAGAAAACAAAAAAGAGAACAGCAAGAAAACAAAAAAGAGAATAAAAAACAAAATAGAGCAGAATAACACCATGAAAACAAAAAGAATAGGCCAAAACACCACAGTCTCGAAGAAGAACCGAACAGCACATCAGTTCATTCAAAAATCCAGCGACAACGACCAGCGTACCAACCAATACATCCAAGAATAAACTTCCACTGGACTCGACCCTCGCGGGTCGTTTCCGGAGCAGTAATCATTATCACTTCGGTCGATTAATCTCGACCAGTACCGTATGGTATCAACCGCGCCAAAAGGACGGCGCATAAAATCCAGATTGCGACTGACGCGAAACAGTCGTAATCATAATAAGAGAACAAAAGTAAGGGCCTCAGGGTCAACTTGACACACAGGATATGAAGAAGAAGAAGACAAAAACAGCAGCATAAAGTAAATGTATCAGTTATTTTTTAAAATGGAAAATATTGAAAATCGTGCAGTGATTAAATTCCTTGAAAAAAAAAGGTTTAAAAGCAATGGAAATGTGTAGTAAAATGATAAATGTATTGGGGGAGCCTGCTCCCTCAAAAACAATAGTTTGTAAGTGGGCAGGTGAGTTTGGTCGTAGAAGCCTGGATGATGATCCTCGTTCTGGACGTCCAGTAAGTGGAACTACTGCACAAATAATTAATTCTATACATGATATGGTTATGGATGACAGAAAATTGATTTTCAGTAAAATGCTAAGGCCATTGACATCTCAACTGAACAGGTGTTTCAAATTTTGAAAATGGAATTGGGCTTGAGAAAGCTATGTGCAAAATGAGTGCCACAATTATTAAATTCTGATCAAAAACGACTTCGAGTAAAACTTTGTAACCAACATTTGGATCTTTTCCGAAAGAATAAAATAGATTTTAAACGTATTTTTGTAACTATGAATGAGACTTAGGTTTACCACTATGATCCTGAACTGCGACAACAAACCACAGAGTGGACTGAGCCCGGTTGTTCAGCTCCGAAGCAGTCAAAGTGGTCAAAATCGACCAAAAAGCTTATGGCATCACTTTTTTGGAATGCAAAAGGCATTTTGTTAATTGATTACCTTCAAACCAGTAAAACAATAACAAGACAGTATTACTGAAACCTTTTGGATGAATTGAGATCGTCGATGCTTCGCATCCTTCACAAAAATTTAAAAAGATTCAGTTAGTGCAAGAACTGAAGCCGGCGGACCCCGCTGAAAGACTTTTATTCACTAACAAAATGAACCGATTTCCAGCAGTCAACAACATCTTATTCTCCAATGACGCTCATTTCCACCTTAACGATCATGACCTTAATGGTCATGTCAATAATCGAAATTGTCGCTACTGGTGTGGTGAAAACCCTAAAAATAAATATGAAAGGCCTCTGTATAGCCCGAAGGTCACAGTTTGGGCTGCAATGTCGGCATCCGAAATAATCGCCTCGTTTTTTTTCGAAGACCACCAAGGCCGCGCAGTAACGGTGAATTCCCAACGTTATGTTGACATGCTTCAAACTTTTTTCACTCCTGATCTTCAAGAATTTGAAGGCTATAATCAGGACACTTGGTTCCTACAGGAGGGAGCCACCTGCCACACTTCCAGTCTCTCTTTGCCAGACATTCAGTGGCCCCCTGAAATCCAGACCTGACTCCTTATGATTTTTTATGGGGGTATCTCTTAAAAGTCTTGTGTACCGCAGCCGCCCGCCCCGCCACTTTGAAAGATCTAAAGTAGAACATTCGGCAAGAAATCGAAGTATAATTGCAGACACTAGCCGCCGCGTTATGACAAATTTAAGAGGTCGGCTTCAGGAGTGCCAGTATAGAAATGGAGTAAATTTAGATAATGTAATCTTCAGAACATGAATTTCCAAGAGTTTTTGTAAATTTTAATAAACAAATGTGTTAAAATTGATCACTTGTTTTTTTTTTAATTTCATCTTAAAAAGTTAACAACCCTTTGGACCCCCTGTAGATGGAGCAAAACATGTGGTCGTGCATAGTCATGCCGAAACATTGAATGAATATTGAACTGTTATTTTCAAAATAGATTTTCTTGTATTTTTTTTTTTTGGTTACCATAAAATTTGTTATACCTGCATACATACAGAACTAGAACAGACCAGTTTATATATATAAACGAAATGAAGTAATCGACTGACATTAAATAAATGTAAACAAAAAAATAATGTGAACTAAATTTCAAAAAACACTTGTCAGAAAAATAAGAGTGTTTAGAAATATCACACACAAAAAAAGAAAACAGTAGTAACACGGACAAACTAATCAAAAGCAATTTATTAGTTAGTATTTTATTGGATAGCCTTTATTTTCCAAAACTGTGGCACATCGTCTAAGCATGGAGTCTATAAGATTGCGGAAAACTTCAACCGAAATGGAGTACCAGATTTCTTGAACAGTCTCCCATAATATTGTGGTACTTGATGTTTTCCTTAAAGTTACACACGTCTTCAAAATTTTCCACAAATTTTCTATCGGACTCATGTCCGATGACTGAGATGGACAAAATGGTAAACAAACAATATTGTGGGTATCCAATCAAGTTTTCACACTCTCGGCCGTGTGTTTGGGATCATTGTGGTGCTGGAAGTTCCACCGTAATGGCACATGTTCTTCAGCAAAAGGTAACATAATATTCTGTAAGACGTTTAAGTAATTTCTTTGGTCATGTATTGTTTTATCCAATGAATTGGGTCAACTCCGGCATATGTAAATAAACCCCACCTTTTAAGATATTATTTCATCATCACTAAATAAATTTATTTTAGTATGTCGTTTATTTTAGAAATGTTCTCTATTTAAATTATTTCGTGTAAACTCCTAACGTTGCTTTAGGTGTTTTTTATTCAAATAGGAAACTTTCCTTACAATTCTGCCATTATACCAAATTGTTGCAAATGTCTCCTAATAGTTCTCGTACTGACTGGTAACTGCAATTCCCGTTTGGCAACCGTCGAACTCAAAAAAGGATTTTTGCACATGCTGAATTAAACGAGCATCTTCTCGACTAGAAGTTTTTCGTTTCCGGCTTCGGATCTCTGATTTTTGCTCAATATTTTTTTATTTGAATAATCTTGAAAGTACGCAATGAGATATTTTCAAAGTTTGACAAATAAATTCATAATGTTTTTCTGTTCCCGCAATTGCAAAATCTGTCGGGAGTTCTTCGCCAGTATGCCGGCTGCGGTGGTCTGGTGGGTTAGTCGCCTGCCTGGCAATCCAAAGGTAGATGGTTCAATTCCAGCGCTAGGATGGGTGTTGTTCTTTAATTCTTCTGCCCGTCTTACTTCCTACCCTACACACACACTTATATACACTCACATATACACACACGCCCACCCATATCCACACCTAAATGTCTGTGATTGTTTCTAGGCAAGAGTGTAAAATCCGACAACGAATTACCCCTCAGTCACGCCAGTTAAAGGCTGGGTAAGGCCGGATGCCTTCTGAGAAGTGTTCTACGTCGATCACTCGCCAGTCGGTAGGCTTCCTGATAGACTTATGGGTAGGCACATATCCAAGGGTTTATAGTCTGAGGGGGGGGGGGGGGGTGCTGGCCTGGGTTTGTCGGTAGCTGATGACCGTGGTTCGGAACCCACGTTAAGCAGTAGGTCCAGTCGCTAAATAGCCTTAGATGCTGATGCGCCTATAACGGTAAATCCTTTCCTTTCTTCGCCAGTATAATGTTTAGTTCGACCCTCTTATTTTTTTGACCACATTATTTTTTAAATGACATTCTCAAAATTATTTTATCTTGCGATTATTTCTTATTTCAATAAAGTGGATGATAAGAAAAGTATTTTTGTAGCAGTTGCATTTTATTTTAAGGAGTCCCAGAAATTTTATTACTTGAAAGCCTATTTTCTAAATGGTACTCTTATTTTTTGGCCATAACTGTATGGATGGCCGTTAAATACTAATCATATATTTTTTTTATATATAAACTTAGAAATAAAATATAACAAATGTATGCAAAAACAAACAAAAAATTAAAGTTTTTTACAAAACCTGATATCCTCTCGCATCCCAACAATGAGTTAGACAAAGAAAATAAGCACAATCCAATATAGGGTGTGGATTGTCAGTGGCACCACAGCAGGGTGCTCCATTTGGGCCAATCTTGTCAGACCAGTCCTCGTCATTCCAAGACCCCCACTGTGCCGACGAGGCTCCTCCGGTTACACCGCAACCCGATACCCCAGCGGAGCCGAACCCACAACGGTCCTTAATGGCTTTTTACTTAACGGGAAAGGTCTAATTTTACGAAGCGGGCATCGAAAATCCGAACATTATTGGTCGGATCGGAAAACCTAATTATGGCGGCAGATTAGAGGCAGCGGTCTGTCGCTTCATCGTTTCAAGGCAAGAGGGCTATTTTGGCGCCCAAATATTTATTTTAATAAAATGATTTAGCAAGTAAATTAATATGTTCATCCAGCTGAAAAGATTCCCTATTATGTATCTCCTTTCATATTAAATAATGGCATTCTTCAACGTCTTAATTATTAGGCCCCGCAGTGTCGTGTCAGATTTTTTAATTTTTTATTGGCGGCATTAGATATCTACACATATGTCCAAATGTTTGGAATATTCAAACATTGCACTTTTTTATTGATATTAAGTTTTTCTTTTACTCGTTTACGTAATCATCGGTTTATTACAACTCTTACTGGTATCAAATAAAACTCAACACCAAATGACCAATGTGTGTAAAATTGATTTATTATTTTGGAGTCAAAAAATCACAATGTACCAATAGCCTTCAAAAGTAATTTAAAAATATAAAGAACAACTTTCAATGAAACTAATAACCAGTAGATCCTCCATGGGTCTGTATGCATGCATTCTTCACGAGCAGCATCTTTTAGTTCTCACAGAGAAAGAGGAGTATTGTTTCATTTCTTGATGCGTATTTTCAGAATGTCCCAAGCATGTTCAATGACATTCATGGCATGGGAATTCGCTGATCACCTTAACTTGATTAGTTCATTCTCTTCAAGAAAATTTTGTACTGCAGATGTTCGATAAGGAGGTGCGTTATCATCCATGAAAACAAATTCGTCGCCCACTGCGCCTCGGAACGGACGCACAACAGGATTTAAAACTTCCTCGATGTACATAGCACAGTGACTTTTCTCTCCAGGACCAGTAGAGGTGTCCGTGTGCCTCTCATAATACCACCCCAAAACATCACGCTCCCACCTTCAAATAAGATACGTGGTTGAGCTGTTTCTAGCTCTCCAGACAAATATTTTTCGTGAATCAGAAACCAAGCCAATTCTCGTCTCATCGCAGAACATCACATTATTCCATTTAGGACAATGATCCACCATTTCTCGAGCCGATTGCAATCTTACATTTTTTTGTTGAAGGATTAGTTTGGGAGTACGCAAAGGTCTTCTGCGATGCAAATTTACCGCTTTCAGTCTGCGTGTTATCGTTTGTCGTGAAACATTTACCACTTCAAGCCTAATAAGCTTCCTTGATGTACCACTTGTAGATTTCAGATGATTTCTTCGAGCTATCATTGTCTGCAGATCTTCTGCAGTTGTTGTACATCGTTTTCTACCACTTCTGAGGCGATTCTTTACGTCATTTGTCTCTTGGAATTTTTTATGAATTTTCGATACATCACTTGGGGAAACACCTACAATTTCCTCGATATCACTTTAATTAAAGCCTTATTGTAACAAAGCAATTACTCTTGATCTGTTAAAATGATACATCATGTTTCTAGAAATTTTTAAACGGACTGACTGAAAATTTAAAAAGAACTGAAATAATGTGTAAATACCAGTATCAACGAAATGGGCAAAACGGAAAACCTGTATTATTAGCAAAACAATGATTTTGATATTTTCATTTAAAAACGGTCTAAAATAAATATCCATCACAATTTTTAGAGTATCATAGGCGTAAATATCCTATTTGTAAATATTCCAAACTTTTGGACATATGTATATGTACGTAATATTCCGTTCTAATATATCTTGACAGTGTACCACGGTTGTTTTTGAAACTTTTCAATTACTCTAAGCTTTTTAAAAATATGTCAAATTGTCCATCGAGAAATAAAAAAAAATATATTAGTTTTAGCTGGTTATAATTAATATTATAATAAAGTTATAATAAATTAGTTGTTTTTGTTGTTCAAAAAACTCAGTCAGTGGGTACGTTATGATCTGAATAAGCTAGCATGATTACATCACAAAATGTAGAGCGAGAACTATATATTATGTCAAAAAAGTACCGGGAATTGGTCAATAAAACACAAAATGTTGATTATTTATCCAAATTTATTGTATCACCTTCAAGGTAAGCCTCTTCCGAAATAATACACTTATGCCAACGAAAAATCCAATTATCAAGGTATTCTTTAAACGCATTTTCCGGAACCGACTTCAGTCCTCGCCGCGAATTCTCTTTTATGTCTTCTATCGATTAAAAACGGGTGCCTCGAAGTGGTAATTTGAGTTTTGGAAATAGAAAGTCGGCCGGAGCCATATCAGGTGTATAAGGTGGTTGTTTCATGGTGTTTGAGTTTTTGGTCAGAAATTCGTTCACAATGATAGCCTTGTGAGATGGTGCTTGTCGTGATGCAAAATACAAGAGTTTTCTTTCCACAAATCTGGCCTTTTTCGACGAATTTACTCTCAAACGCCGCATAACGCTCAGATAATATTCTTTATTTACCGTCTGACCTTCTGGCAAGAATTAAGAGTGCACAACACCACGATAATCAAACAAAACAGTCAGAAACAATTAACATCACCTTAACTTTTGATCGACTTTGACGTGGTTTTTTCGGTTTCGGCTCAGTTGGAAGGCACCATTCCAAAGCTTGTTGACTGGTTTGCATGTCAAACTCGTATACCAATGTCTCATCACCAGTTACAATGCGTTTTATGAATGTAGGGTCCGAATTGACCCATTCTAGCTTGTCTTCAGCGGCCTTTACGCGATTGAGTTTCTGAAGAAATTTCAAGTCTTTCGGCAATAGTCGCACAGCAATGCATTTCGTGCCAAAATAATCGCTTAAGATGGTACAAATTGATTCATGAGACACAGAAAGATCAACGGCTATCTCTCTCAAACTTAAATGACGATTTTTAGCCACCATTTCCTTCACTTTAGCGATATTAATTTCAGTAAAAGACGTTGATGTCTAACCAGAGCGAGCCAAATCTTCCACCACATCTCGACCGCTTTTGAATGCACTGTACCATTCAAATGCACGTGTTTTTGATAAAGTCGATTCACCGTAAACCTTCTGCAACATTTTCAACGACTCGGAAGACGAAATTCTATTTGCAATGCAAAATTTTAGACGATTCTTTTTTGATGTTTTTATCCATTGTAAAAATCGCTAGTGCGCTAAACACCTAGAATTAACGACAAAATCGAGTACTGTAAACAAACTAAATGACAGATGACGTTCAAACTCCACATCAGTATAGAGGACAGTTACTTAGGGATAAAAAGTATTTTGATAATCCCTTTAAGCGAGCTTTTCAAATGATCAATTCCCGGTACTTTTTTGACAGAATGTATTACAAATAAGAATCAAAGACCAAGAAGATTTATTCTTTATATTTTAATTATATTAATGGGTTGTTTCATTAGTTTCCGCCCTTTTACGTACATGCACCGACTGTTGGGTACGTCCCGCCCAACTTTGCGTGGAATAGATCGGCGACCACTTTGAACTTTTTCTTGAAGTACAACGCGCAGAACCGGAATGAATGTTTCTTACTTACGAATTACTTCTAAAGTAATATGGAAAGTTTTTGTTTTTCAGTTTTTTGAAAAATGGTATTAGAAAAACTATTTAATTTATCGAGTTTTATACGCTGTTAATCAGAAGAAATAAGATCATAAAGAAATCACCCTAATCAAAACTTAATCGGATCGCCCTGTAGGATATATTTACATAATATAAATACACACACACACATATATATATATATATATATATATATATATATATATATATATATATATATATATATATATATATATATATATATATATGTCAAAATTGTGCCTGCTGATTCGTAGTGAATCTTTCTTTTAAAACCAATTTTGCTTTCTTAGTGAAGCAAAAGGTCAGTTTGGGCAAAAACTCAAAGTTGTTTGCTGGATCAGATTCCTCTTGTGATAAACAGCCACGGTCTAACTTGATTCCATGTAAAAGATATACAACTTTGCTCCCGCCGTTTTTTTTTTTCAAAATTCAAGGCTTTATTGTAAAAAACTGGTTATACATTTATGATTCAAAGTATTGTTCATCGTTGGCCACTACTTTATCCCATCTTTCAGCCAGCATTCGAATCGCGTGTGGAAAAAATTGGTTATCTTTTTAAGCGATCCACGGATCGATCCAATTTTTGACTTCTTCATAAGACCGGAAGTGCTGATCAGCCAGGCCACGTGTCATCGCTCGAAACAGGTGATTAGAGGGAGCAACGTCTGGAGAATACGGTGGGTGGGTAGGACTTCCCATTTCAACGTTTTCAAGTAAGTTCAAGTATGTTTTGATCAAAGTAATGTCTGAATGATTGTGGCGTGTTCATATTTTTTTTTCCTTTATTTGGGTTTTAACTAAACACATTTAAATATTTGAATACACAATCAGTACAATAAACAATCACACAGTAAACATTACCTATATATATTTTTTGGTAGTATGTCACTGTCAATGAAAATCTATTGTTGTCAATGTAAGTATCGTTGTCATATACAAAAAAATATATTTACTTTCACTCGTTACTTTGTATATTACAAATTAATACAATTTATTTTTTAGTTTAGTTTTGAAAACTGGGGGAGAGTACTCTCCGAAACGTTAACGTTAAAAGTTTGTAATTTTTTTTTATAACACTTCGGCCCTTTTTATACACAAATTCGGCCCTTGATTTAGTAAAATAAATTAACTTGTTGGATATATTCTCTTTTGTTAAAAGTAAAATGTATAAAACTTTGCTCCCGCCGTTTTCCTATAGATGGCGTTAACAATAAGTAGTCGTCGAAATAAATACATCATAGAAGGCATGCAATACCTTTGGGCATCTTGTAAACATAACCCCATACCGCCAGTAGTCGATTGGTGTTTACATGATAAAGTTATTCGCGATTAAAAATGTCAGTTTATGAGCTAAATTCTCGTCATTTTATTCTTTAATATGAACGCTGAGGCTCACCGAATGTTTTCAAACACTTATGGTGAGGTCACTATGAGTGAAAGAACGTGTCGTGATCGTGGGACGAAAAATGGGTTTACAGCCAAACGGCCAAACAGAATATTCACGGCTCCAAGGTTATGCTTTGTAATTGGTGGGACCAGCTCGGTGTAGTGTATTATGAGCTGTTAAAACCGTCTAAAACCGTTTTAACGCTAAGGTTTCGGAGGGTACTCTCCCCCGTTTTCAAAACTAAACTAAAAAATAAATTGTATTAATTTGTAATATATAAAGTAACGAGTGAAAGTAAATATATATTTTTTTTATATGTCAACGATACTTACATTGACAACAATAGATTTTCATTGACAGTGACATACTACCAAAAAATATATATAGGTAATGTTTACTGTGTGATTGTTTATTGTACTGATAGTGTATTCAAATATTTAAATGTGTTTAGTTAAAACCCAAATAAAGAAAAAAGACGCCACAATCATTCAGACATTACTTTGATCAAAACATACTTGAACTTCCTTGAAAACGTTGAAATGGGAAGTCCTACCCACCCACCGTATTCTCCAGACGATGAACAATACTTTGAATCATAAATGTATAACCAGTTTTTTACAATAAAGCCTTGAATTTTGAAAAAAAAAACGGCGGGAGCAAAGTTGTATATCTTTTACATGGAATCAAGTTAGACCGTGGGTGTTCATCACAAGAGGAATCTGATCCAGCAAACAACTTTGAGTTTTTGCCCAAGACTGACTTTTTGCTTCACTAAGAAAGCAAAATTGGTTTTAAAAGAAAGATTCACTACGAATCAGCAGGCACAATTTTGACGATTTTTTAAAAATCGAATCGTGTGCCCATCAAGCAGACCAAACGCTTTAGTCGATGATCACAAACATGAAACAGAACGCATCCATCTGAAAGTTCCCAGCACACCATCTACCGAATCATATTTAAGAGATATAATGGTCATTTGGTCAAAGTTACGCCATCTCTGTATCATGCTGAGAACTTTTCGAACTTTCTTCTAATCTATCAAATTAATATTTTTATTAAAAACATTTCACAATACACAAGCTATAATGAAAGTATACAATAAAGCATTCTAAAGTATATATTCGTGATTTAATCTCTTTGTAAATACAAATATATGTACTCCAATTAATTCTTCATTATACTACAGACCATTCAAAGGAACAAGTTCAGACATTCCGTTACTAAAAATCAAAATTAAAATGAAAAAAAAAATTCACACTCATAATGTATTCGAACAACGGCATAACTAAATGTAAATTTCAGGAGTATAATAATGGAAATGAGAACATCCAAGAAGAAATAATGAACTGTAGACGAAATAATGACATTAACAACAACCAATTAAATGTTATGGTTAAAGCGAATCACGATGCAATATATTATTTTCAAATTAAGGACACGATTTAAATCTGATACGAATCATTTGCGATAAATTAAAAAATCAATGGGGCCCGACAAATGAGGGCTGCATGAATAGAATAACAATAAAATAAACCACATTGCCGAAGCTCACTCGGCGCTCCTTTTACGCAACAACGACAATCCTTTTTAAACATAGTTTAGCGTGCAATGAAAACTAGTCTCCCTGTAATATTTAACATCTAACAGAATTGCGCCAAAGCAAATTAAGTACTAAATGGTTGGCTGACAACATAATTCAGTAAGAGCCCCCTCGCCCCTGCCATTACAGGAAATCTTATATTAATAAACGATTTAAAAAAATCTGTATAAACGCGTATACAAATGTATATACACAAATAGAGGGTGATGCCTAAGTTGGATTTTTTTAACAGCGTGTAGAACCACTCAAAACAATTTTTCCAAATTCCATTTTTAAATATCTCTACAATTAGGCCGCTAGTCATTAATAAATTTTAAAAAAATCAAGAACGGCCTTAAAATAATTTAAACAAATTTAATCGATCACCCGCCAATTTAGAACGAACAGAAGATATTATGTTTATTGTTTTTTTTGTGAATCATGCATTCCTTTTATTTTCTTATATTGTATTTTATTGTCAGTTTTGTCGTGAATTTCTACCGTGATTTTTGGAAAGGTAATATGGCTATAGAGAGAGAGAGAGATTATATGAGAATAGTGACATGCTGTTAAAATTTATAGAGAGTACCTTCAAAATGCGAATGTTCATATACACTGAACGGTTTCCTTTTCGGATTCACTCATTGCCGAAATCATTTATTTGGGTTGTATAAAGAGCCAGAGACACCGGTGGTTTGAAGGAACATCGCGGAGTGAACGCGGAAAGGCCGAGAGTACCTGAAAACGTGCAACGGGAGAAACACATTTTGAATCTTGTCGAGAAAGACCCAACAAGTACTCGAGAAATAGCACGTCAATTTGAACTCAGAGAAAACTGAATCTAAAATGAGAGAACTAAAAAAAAAGCTTTTACAACATTGCGGTAAAATCAGTTGTAACCATCTCATGTACAATTCAGTTCAGCAAGTGGCTCTTACACCAACATGAGACGAATCAAAACTTTACCAGAAACATTTTGGTTATGGATAATGTTTTAATTACATGAAAGGGAATTCACAATTCTTACAATACCCATTTTTCATGCTTCTAGGCAAACAAATTTTCAACATTGATTTTCGGCCAATGTGTGGACCAATATTCTTTTTGGACCTTTTATCTTACCAGATCGTTTAACGGACGAAAACTCGAATTTTTACAAAATCATCTTCCAGGTCTTTTAGAATATGAATAGCCTTTGAATGTCACACAATGTCACACAATGGTTCTAACACGATGGAGCGCCAGCCCATTTTAGTATACTTGTAGAAAGTTACGGTGACCCAACGCAAGACGCTTGTAAATGTTGCAATGTCCCAACGCAAGACGCTTGTAAATGTTGCAATGTCCCAACGCAAGACGCTTGTAAGCGTTGGTTTAGATGATTCAAAAGGGGTTATTTCGACTTGAAAGACAAAGAACGCCCAGGTCAACCGCTTAAAAAATTATTGCCGAATTGTAAGCATTGTTAGAAGAAGACGATATGCAAACTCAACAACAAATGGCAGAGAGGATAAATGTTGGTCGCCGAACCATTTGTGATCGTCTACATGCCATGGGAAAATTCAGAAGGTACGAAAATGGGTAACACTGCTAGTAGTATCAGTTGAACGATAGACAGATGGAAAAGCGAAAAACAATGAACGAAGTTTTGCTTTCTCGGCATGAAAGAAAAACTTTATTGAAATCGGATCGTGAATGGAAACCAAAAATTAATACATTTCGAAAACCCAAAATGCAGAAAATTATGGGTGGACCCAGGACAACCATCAACATCCATCGCAAGACCGAATCTCTTTGAACAGAAGACAGTGCTGTGTATTTGGGGGGATCTGAAGGGTATCGTGTGCCATGAGATTCTGAAACCAGGTGAAACAGTTAATACCGTTCACTACCGTCAACAAATGATCAATTTGAACCATGCATTGATCGGAAAGCGACCAGAATGGACTACAGAATACGGAAAAGTGATTTTGCAATACGACAACGCCCCATCACACACAGCGAAAGCGGTCAGAGACACCATTTCTGCACTTGACAGAGGACTTTCGCCTCACCTGCCGTACTCACCAGACTTGGCCTCTTCCAACTACCACTTGTTTTCATCGATGTCTCAGGTACATTCCATGAAACACTTCAACAATTGAGCCACCTCAACAGATGAAGGGTTTTCCTGTGAAGACATCCACAAGTTGCCAGAGAGATGGGAAAATGCATCTAGTGATAGCGCATACTTTGATTAAACCATTGCTTGAATTTCTTCTAAATTAAACGTGTATTTTTTAAGACAAAATCAAAAACTATTAACCGCCCCTCCCGGTATAAATGGCATTTACATTTCAGGGTTGCCACTTACATTTCAAAGTTCTGACACTCTTATTCGAAAACTCTTTATTACATTATCATGCCATATGGTAAATTGAATTGAATCTTAAATTTCATAATTATGCTACTAAATAGTACGCAATGGTAACACTAAGTTGAATGAGCAAACAATGCCCCATATATCTACTAGAGCAAACATTAAAATATTTCTAAGCAAAATGTAATAAACGTATTATATTACAATAAATGTATTATAATTATTATTATATTAAATATTATAATATTAAAAACAAACTTATTATTAATTCGACCAAGCCGAAGGTCGAATTATTTCGACCAAGCGAATTAATTTAGTAAATCATATAATGAATTCTGACAAAGCTATCAGTTGAAAGTATCCAAACTTTCTAAACTTGCGTCATTTAGGACTTTGTTAGTACACCTTATCAGAAATAATAAACATCGTTAAAATTGTTAATTACTTTTTAATATTTACGAATATATTTTTTTTCTTAATGGACAATTTCATTTTTAAAACGTGTAACCCGCCTAGAAAGAAACTATTTATGAATATTTGCTGAAAATAATATTATTAGCCAATATTGGATTTTATTATATTATTGATGATTATATATCCTAATATTAACATATTTAACAAAACAGGCTTTTAGAGTTTGCAAATACATAAACGAGTAGCAATAGCAATAGCAATCAAATGAAATACGTTGTGGCAAAGCGGAAGCAATACTATTCAGTGTATAATGCATATACCTACACTTCTAAAAATATTTAAAATGTCATTTCATAAAAGAAGTTATGGAACTGTACCATATTACATATTTTCAGATTCTAACTAAAGAAATCAAAACCTGAATAAACCACTGCTATTAATGCACAATTAAGGACATCTGCATTTTACAAGACAATTAGTATCTAAAGGGTCTTTCAAAAAATGCTTATAAATATTAATTATATGGAACATTGCTTGGGTTGTTAAAAAGTATTTTCACAAGGCGAATATCTGTTTTATCTGACCAGCAAGGTTCGCAGATCTAAACATATAATGGGCACTGGGCAGCTAGCCAGAGAAGTCTATAGTTCGAGACAATTTCAAACTCAAGAGGAATTAAAAAAGACAATTGAGGAAGAATGGTCCAGACTGGACCTCTCTATTACAAATATTATGCATAACATCGAGCGCCTTTACAATTTTCGCATTTTCAATAGACCTTACCATAGAAATCTATAGGACCTTAGAAATCAATAAAAAAAACAAGCGGGTAATATGAACAATACATGTATGTCATTAAATGATGTATGTCATGATTATTTTGGTTTAGAAATATCTAAACTCAAAGAGATTTACACCAAATCATTTTTTTGAATTTCTCAACGCGCGTTTCGCAAACTATATAAGCATCATCAGGATATGATCTGTCTCTCGTGATATTGCTAACTTGATTAGGGAAATGTGTGCCTAGAAATTTTATAAAAGTGATTTGGTGTTTAATGAAAAATCTCTTTTAGTTTAGTGTTTCACACCAAAGGTTCTGTGTTAAATGAAAAAAAGCACATTGAGAAAGTCAATACAAAAAGCATCAATTAATATTTACTGATATTATTAAAAAAACGTTTAGAATAGACTAGAAATATCCACTATGGTAAATTTGCCTCACATAAAAACATATGATCTAATAATACAACATACAAACGAAAAAATCTCTCACGGATATATTGTGAATATTCAAAGAACTTAATGTGTCAAAATATGTATATATCTCTAAAAGAATGTAGTTAAATGTAAATAAATATACATGATCAATACTATACTTTTGTAAGGAAACAAAGCCTTATTTTTACTTACAAATATTCAAAAAAACAAGAAATTGATTGAGATAATCTAAAAATAGGTTTAATGATAAATAATAGACATTATATTTTTTTTTTAAGTGAACTTCAATACTAAAAGGAACAAGCAAATTAAAACATTATATGGAAAATAAACAACTTTTTTAATAAAAGTGATGCTTAACATTAACAATAAAAAAAGATAAATTAATTTGTAATAACTTTGTAAACTGAATATAGAAAACTACTGTATAAGTTAAAATATTATAATACTCACCACACTTAAATGCCTTTCCTCAATGATATGTTTTACCCTGGCTAACAGAGCATCTTCTCTAACACGTGCTGCTTCACGAACCTCTCTAATTACATCAGTCAACATGCCAGGTTCATAATCTCTATCAAAATGTCTGACACTTTGCTGTTTCTTTAGTAAATTTAACTCAATTCTGAGTTCCATAACTTCCTTTGATAATTTGTAGTTGCTTTCCTTAAGTGAGTTTATTTGTTGAGTTAATTTATGAATGCTTCTTTCATCAAATGAATTTGAACTGGAATCACTTTCATTCGGTAAACCAGGATCTGAGAATCTCCGTTTGGTTTCAGCATTCTGATCTACATTTACTGTAGGCAGACTTAAATAATCTGCCACTTCCGAATTAATATTATAGGTGTGATTAGACAATGTAGAATGTTTTGAAATATTTCCTACACTGCCCATAAAAGTTCCTGGACATGTATAACCTGGATAATTTAATGGATATACAGGTAAAGACATTGGTTCTGAAGTATTGTAATTCAAAAAAGGATAGCAGTTACTGGAAATATCGTGAAAATTCGGATACGCACGAGTATTCACAGGAAAATAATTACAGCTGGGAATGTTCAATTCAAATGTATTCATTTGCGTAGTATCATTTTTTTCACGGTTTTTCTTACGTTTTGTAATACTTGGCGGATTTCCATTAATTTCTGGAGACATTTCGTATAAAACTGCTCAATTAGTAGAATTCCAAGACAAAACTCAGCTAACACAACCTAAGCTTTCAAAACTACACAAATAACAAAAATAACATATAAAACGATGTTGTCAATTTTGACTCTCCTAACTGTCATCCAGTCAATGTCATACACTGTTGTCATCACATCCATTAAAATAAATATAGTAGTCCAGTTATTTCTTATTCGGTTCATGTGTAATATTAAATATTGTAATATTGTTATGCTAAAATTTGTTAGGGTATAATTTTTATATCCATAACAATAGCTCAAATATATTTTCAATTACTTTTGCATCCTTCTTCTCAAATGGTGTGGTAAACAATACTGGCTAAGCTATTTATTTCATGTTCTGTATCTGTATTATTTGCTCGCAGTCAAAAAAGAAGAAGCGATAACTAAATTAGTTGCATGCTGCAAAGCAAGAAGCCACTGTAAACGGAGAAGAAGAAGATGACTAAAGTATCTAGTATTTTCATCCTTTAACACTATGTCCCAAACACTAACTATTTCGTTACCTGGGTCTGTTTTGTCATATCTGTTATATGAGGTTAATAAAACATCATTTCAAGTAAGTAATTTAATTTTGATAGTGCAAATAATCACAATTTATAGCTTTAGTATTTTGTTTAGTATGGATTCTTCCTTGGAGAAATTGTACACAATGAAGTTATTTCAATAACCGATAGGGACGAAAAACAGGTAGATGTTTCGAAAATTGTTAAGATCAATTCAGTAATTCCATGGCCAAACTCTAGTGATTTTGCTAAAGGAAGGGTGAACAAAGAAAAAATTCAAACATATCTTGGATCAAATATAAACAAAGTGGTTGCATGGTATATATATCGAGCATATACATTTGAATATTCTACCATAAGAAATCGTGTTCTTTATAAACAGTTTCAAGAACTATTTGACGTACCACCAGACTTATTTTCATGTTGTATAGTTACACGGGAATGTTCAAAGGACTTGGATAGTTATACCTTGTCTCAAAAATTTATGAGAATACTAAATGGACAGTTTGATAACCTTAAAATGTCTATACCTAACTTGGGTGAAACCACTAACACATATATAAGCTCTGAGCCACCATCTGATGTCTTTAACAAAATCGTATCTGATATTAAATCAGTAATAGAAAATACCAATAGTGTTTTAGCAATAAAAGAAATTGAAAATGCTATAGAAGAATTTAATATCAATACAATAAATGAGTTGGCTGATGCAGAATTGACATTATTCCGGCTTCAGCGGGATATAAAAAAATTACAACTGAAAAAAAGCTAAATTAAATGCCTCATTAATAACATTAAATTATTAAAGATAATACATTTCTATTTTACCACTGGTATTGAATAAAATGGTATACAAAAACTTCTGTAATGTTACATCTCTTATGTTAATATTGTAACTTAGCTGTACTTTTATACTACATGTTTATTGAAATATACACATATGTTAAAATGTTTAGCTATTGTTTGTTTTTCCTATCATTCTTAGATATTTCTAGTGTAAATTTGTATAGACATCATTGGATCAAAAAACTTGTGCTCAGTGGTTACTTTAACACCACTTTATATTCATTATGTCCCTAAAATAACTATTTTCTGGGGTTCTAAATAGCTACCATCCTATTTTAACATATTAAAGTTATCTATAAAACCTATTTGAATTAAATATTGCTGTAAGAGGGATTATTCTAACTAATCTTAGATTGTATATTTATATTCATAGGAAGGCTCTTCATATTTTGAAATGAACTTCCTATAGGGCCTTTGTGCATTCCAGCCAATTTATTTGCTTTAGTGATGAGTAGGTACACAGCTATAACTCCATGAATGTAATGCTTGAGAAGTCTTTCGCCCCCCAAACCATCAGAAGTGTAAATGCAATATGTTATGGAACCAAAATGTTGCAGCCTGTCATATCAGCAAGTTCCTTCAAATCTCATATTAGAAAGATTTATCGCCAATAGAAGAAATTATATTTGTGCTGATGAAATGATTGCTTCAGCCTCTAGCAACTTTAAACTTGAAGAATGTTTACATCACACTTGAGATACCTTGCTATAAGGAGACATAAATTATCTAATTTGGCCCATGAAATCTGTTCAGGCCAGTATAAAATGTCTTCATTTGCATATCCATTGCAGATTGATTTGGCGATCTTCTGGTTAGTTTGCGTATGCCAAATATTTCACTTTTTCTCTTTTCCTTTTAATTCTAGTTTCATCTTGACGACTCTCATATTTCATTTTTCCTTTCCTAGTTTTATATCATCCCTAATTGCTAAATTCTGGCCCTTTTATGTAAGATTTTAGTATTCTTTGAAAAATAATTTTCGTTATAAGGTTCGACCGAATGAGTTATTTATTTCCTCGTCACATGTACACACGTTCTTTCCGTTATTATGCTAACATGAGTGAATTGAGTTCAGTTGAAAATTTGTTGATGATATGGTGAAAAATTATTTTGTTTGAAAGACTGGTGCTAAAGTATTGAATTAAAGAGAATGTTCGATATTTTGCATTCATGACCTTTGATCACTAAATATTGAATATTTCGTCAAGTATTTGAAGATTTATCATCTTTTGGGTTATATTCTGACTCCACTGCTTTAGAAAATTGTAACGGAAAAAGCCATAATGTTTGTACCAAGTGATCTGAATGTGGTGGATGTGTTATATTATAAAAATAAGTTTTATTTCCTTCCGATATAGCCTTCGCATATTCAAGCCAATTTGTTTGCTTATATAATTTTGTTATAGCTATAATTCCATAAATTCAACATTGGGGGCTATAAGCTTGGGAAGTAAGAATCAGAAGTTTAAATGTTGTAACCCGTTGTGTAACCAAAATATTGCAGCCCATCGTTAAGGTGTTTATACAAAACTCATATTTTACTAAAATAATGCCAGAACGCATACAAGACGTCAAATATTTTTGCGTTTTTAAGGGGACTTAAGGATAAGGAACTTTAGGATCTGCTTAAGTAAGATTGATCTAAGGATAAGGCTGGTAAGTAATATATCAATATCAATATTATAATATGGTCAGTAATATATCGGGTTTGTTTCTGAAATTTCTGGAGTACAGTATAAATTGTCCAATGTGTTCAGGACAGTATAAAATACCCATAAATTTTTTGGCAATCTTTACTGCTCTCATATTTCTGCTTTCCTTGTTTTATGGCCTTTTTTTATTGCTTCACTGCTAACCATTTTATGTTTATGCTGAAAGTTTCCCTTGCAAGGTTTGATCGAATGGTTTATTTATCCCCTCTTCACACGATATTTCTGTTATGCAAATATAAGTGTTATAGTAAATACGAGTTACATTTGTTGATAATTTGGTGAAGGTTTTTTAATTAGAGTGGTATTGAGTTTATGGAATAAGTTTTAAGGAATGTTCTTATTTTGTATTAAATGACCATGAATGATTTTTCAAAGGATATCGAAGTATTGAAGATTTGATTTGATTTGATTTAATTTTGGGTAGTAATCTAACTACACCGCTTCAAAAAATTGTAACAGAAAAAGCCATAATTTTTTATACCAACACAGCTAAATGTGGTGGATGCTCTTATTATATTCAAACATGTTTCATATTATCCATTTCTACTCTCACCAAAAATAGATCATGGCTTTCAAAAAGTAATAAAACGCCTATGATATTACCATAAACCTAAATATAAATATTATAGTTTCAAGTATTAATGAACAGTAATATATATATTATTATAACATCAAAATATTAAGCCAAGAAATGAAACAATAACTGGAAATCAATATTTGTTTATTATTTAAATTTTTATCAGAAATACTGTTTTTTTTTTTTAATATTAAGAAGTTATTTCAAATTTTCACTAACAAATTTTATAAAATTTGCAAAAAAGGCGAAAACGTATTTTACACATATTAAATCAACATCAAATATCGAGACCAATAGTGGGTATTTTCTAAAATAACGTATGATTTTCTCAATTATTTACGACTAGCTTGTACCATCAGGTACTCAATATTAAATTTTCAATGTCATTTTAATCAATTAATTTAAAAGACACTCAAAAAGTTGTTCAAAGTTGACTCAAGTCTGCTGAATAAGGGGGCTGCGGAGTCACAGTGATATTTTTACTTGCCAAAAACTCGTTAATTAAAATGGCTGTGTAGCAATGCATATTGTAGTAATGCAGTACCCAGGTGTTCTTGATGTTCGGTCTCATAGGACTGACTCTTTTTTGAAGTCTTCCATGAACTTCTCGGAAAAAATGCTGGTTCACTGTTTGGCCTTAAGGCACAGATTCCTTATGGATGATACCCTGGCTATCAAAAAAGCAAATCAGCATGGTTTTCTGCATTCCTGGCTTTGGTTCTTCGTTTCCGGCTCGTATTAAAAAATTTAAAACTCTTCAGTAGAAATAACATGTCCCAGAAAATGAGGGTCATTTTCAATCCGGCCCAAAAAGTCAAGACATGTTTCCCTCTTGTTGCCGTTTTAATCCTTCGAATTCGTTGCTTTTGATTCTCCGTTACACGTGTTCACTCATTTTCAGAATGCGCTGGAAAAATCTTGTTCACGAAAAGAATTGTTAATGACCACCAAGTGGCTTTGAGAGTTCAAAATCGCACTGAAGACGCATCATATGTTGCCCCTCTAAAACCAAACCTTGGAGTTTTGTTGGAGATAATCACCTCCCATTGATGGCTAGCATTAACGCTCTTTAATGGGTTATAAAGAGCATATTTGTAATGAAGTTTTTAACCTCCTTGTATTTTTTTTTAATACTTTTTTTGTTTCAAGTATTAAATATAGCCACAGGGAGGGCTAATCGGAGGATAATCAGTCAAATGTTGACCTTATCATGTAGCTTCTTTAAGCGAGATACTTCAACGACTCTGTCTTCCGACTTCTTTTCGGATCATTTTCACTTGAGTCGACTAGATATACTATCATTCCATTATATATTTTTTAGTACCCTAGGCAGTTTGGTAAAAACTTTTTTTAGTTTCATGTATTGCTTTTACATTTCCTAAATTACAAATGATTATTATGAGTATAAAATAAATTGGACTGTTTTCTAGATTTAAAACTAGTTAATTATTTCTTCTATTCTAACCTTTGGTGTGAAACACTAAATTCTAAATAGATTTATCGCTAAATACCAAAACACTTGTTTTCCATTTCATCGACGCGTGATTAACGATTTTAGCATTATCAGGAGATTCAATCATCTCTTTATGATGCTAACATGGCCCGTCGAGAAAATTAGAACAACTGTTTTCGTGTTTGGTGGTAAATCTCTTTGATATATAACTAGTGGTAAAATTAAGGAATATTAAATAAAATCTACCATTTCCCAATGAATACGATTTATTTGTCCGTCCTACTCCCGAAAACTTACATTACAAAGATTACAGCATTCTATATTAGAACCTATATTTATATTAAAATATGAATTTTGAAAATGTTTAATGTATCTTAGTATAAATTTTAGTTTACATCATGCGTTTACATCACAACATGAATCTAATTTCAAATTAAAGGTGGATGGTTGCAAAAGCAAAAAAATATTATATATTTGAATCCTGTGGTTGGATATTTTCAAGTTCCAGCAGATTAAAAAAATAGAATGTATACATTGTTCGGGTTCAACGAACATAGAAAGTATTCGATTTTAAGTTAGAATCTAGATATAATGAAGACAGAATTTATTGCAGTAAACGTACTTATTTTAGTGAACATCTTACAGAGTTTATTTCTGTACTATATACGTGTATGTATAACTTAGATATTAGTATTATAACATGAATAAATGCTAGAATATTTATTTTCAATAAATTCAATCACTTATATGTAAATTAAAATATATAAAACCTTCCTATCTATATGTTATATGGCAGTAATTCTAAACGTAAAACTATAAACATTTGACAAAATGACAAACCGTCGATGTAATATAAAATAACAGTTCGCTAAAAGTGATTGTTAAAATCGCCAAAAATATTCTTATATCTAAAATAAACTACTGCACTTAACATATTCAGTATTAAATACAGAAGCTAACATAAAAACTCAAACCTATATATAAATGTAATACCAGGACTTTCGGTTATATGACTGAATTAAAAAGTTAACACTGAAATTAAAACATCAGTTTACATTTTGAAATTTGACTTGAAATTGGGATATATATATATATATATATATATATATATATATATATATATATATATATATATATATATATATATATATATATATATATATATATATACAGGCTATAAGGGAAAAAATTTTTGTAAATTTAACCAACGATTCCTCACATCAATTCAAAGAAAAAATTTCAGTCAAAACTTATGATAAGAATTAACATTTTAAGCAAATATGTGTAAAAACATATTTGGCAAATATTAATTGCTCATTAATTAACGAATAAACCACAAATATACTAATGAACAATGGTAAACATTTTTTTTATTTAAAATCATGTGATACATCAGCCAAAATCTATATGACAAGGTAACCTATTGACTAATTGGGAATATCATAACAAAGAAATTGTGCGTTACTGCCACGCCCCTTTCACACACAACGATTTTGGACGTACGTCTTTTAAATGTATGTCCAATATTCCATTAATGGAGTGAAGAGGTGCATGAGACTTTTCACAAAGAACGGTAACAGCACGGCACAGTGATTGTGTCGTTCAGCAGGTGTCATTTGTCACTAGAATGGACGGCGACCGTACCGTTCCGGTGAGACATATGTTATTTATAAAATATAAATATAAATAAACATATTTATAAAATTAAAAAAAAAAAAAAATATATATATATATATATATATATATATATATATATATATATATATATATATATATATATATATATATATATATAAACATATTCGTATATAAACAAAATCGTTGCGTGTGAAAGAAGCGTTATTGTTAGTGTGTGTATTTAAGTTCAATTTAAAACCTAAAATGATAAATTAATCATGTGTTTCATAATATCAGGCGAATCGTTTAAAACGTTATGGTATGAAAAATTAATGCTAGTAATTTCAATTTTGACATAAACAGCAATATTGTGCAGGTTTTTCTCTTTTGTGTAACAAACCAAACCAAATTTAGATCTCCTAATAAACATGATGAAACGTGTTATGGTGTAAAACATTTCTGCTGGTAATTTCAATTTTGACATAACAATATTGTGCAGGTTTTTCTCTTTTGTGTAACAAAACAAACCAAATTAAGGTCTCCTAATAAACATGATGAAACGTGTTATGATGTGAAACATTAATGCTAGTTAATTTCAACTTTGACATTAAACGACAATATTGCCTTTAAGTTTTCCTCTTTTTTTTGCAACAAAACAAATCAAATTTAGGTGTCCAAATAAACACGACGATAGGAAGTTGTGAATTTTTAAGAAAATTTCAACATTTCTGACTTGTTTTCCGCGGAAATCGTTGCTTTTGGGGATACATGATTTAACGAATCTTTTTGTTCAAAATCATCTAAAGAATTGTTGGTTAAATTTTCGAAAGTTATTTCGCTTACACCTTATATAATATCCTTTTAGTTCAATAATTCGCACTAACCAATAATCCTGGTATAATAAAAAGTTAATAAGAGAGCTTGAAATGAACATCCATTTATTGAGACTCTTTTTAACTTTAGCTTGGAAGAACTGATATGAAAATATTTTATAATTTTGAAAAAAGTATGTTGAAAGTAACATTGTACATCAGATGTACAAAAGTTTAGAAATTATGATGAGTAAGCTAGATAGCAATGTAAGAGTTTGTGTAACTCGCTCTTTTTTTGAAATAATTATATATAGATTAAAATGTAACGGTTAAAAATGATAACAAAGAAAGAATGTGGAACTTTTTGGCATATAATATAGTATATTACTATTTCGTGAGCAGTACTACATTTACCCGTTAATAAGGGTAGGATTTTGGCAGTTGCGTTAATGTCGACCAGATTCGTCTAAGATGTTATTTCATCTATTCATGATATCATCACATATTATCACACTATACCTTTGTTAAGCTTTCTTCATTAACGCAAATACTATTATAAATCTTCTTCAACTTATAAATCCATTAAAAAAAATATTACCCACTCTATAAGACACCTGTTTCAGTCCATATAATATAGTTGCATACAATTTTGGAATTTTTACACCTTTTATATGATGATTGGTGAAATACTGAATCTACTCTACTTGAAACATAAATAATAACAACTGTTTCAAACTGTAACCAAAATAAATCCTTAAATTACGAAATAATGATGACAGTATTTAGATTAACTAATGAGAGGTGTAAAAATAATTCCGTAGTAGAAAAAATAAAACTGTACATTGATTAATTAATTTACATTTGTAAACATTTAGCTCAAAACAATAATCTCCAAATTTTGTACACTAACAGTATCTCCATTGACAATGATAAGCGGAATTTCAAACTCTCGAACTGCTTCTGGGGTGCTATCCTCGATATTAACGATAGCATTCTCATTTAGCTATATGTTCTGCGTAATGTCCAGAGCAATGAGTAGTTCCTCTCCTTGTAACAGGGAACTGTTTACAGGAGCATTCACCTACGAATTAAAATAGAGGAAAAACGTTAAAAGGAGCATCTGTGGTTTTTTCAGTTATAACTGATTGATGAGTAACTAACAAATAATATACAAGGAAAACAGAACTTTGAAAAAAAACAAAAATATTAATTTTTTCGACAAAAATCATCATTTTTATTCAAAATAGTGCCTCGAGACGGTTTTTCTTCTGATCTGCTACGCTCGAGTGCTTCTATTCGGCACTTTGACGCTTGGTTTCTCGATCATATTGAAAACACCATGTCTTATCACTACTAATAATGATGTACTTGAAGTTTTTGTCGTTTGTTAACTTTAATCAAGTTTTTGCAATAATGGATTGGAGCAATTTTTGGTCGTCAGTCAATTCGTGTGGAACAAACCGTGCACAAACCTTCCGAAGTCCCAAATGATCGGTTAAAATGAATTTGAATTTTTGGACATGTTCAATTCCATTTCCCTGTATAGCACCGAAGATTTTTTATAAAATCATGCACAATTTCAATGTAACCACGGAATGTTTCGGTCCTTTGGTTCTTTGAATCATTTAAACCACTCGTGGACTCTGTCACGGGATAAACAGTCCTCATCATAGACTTGTTTCATTAATTGAAACGTTTCGATGAATATTTTACCAAATTTAAAACAAAACTATATTCGCTCTTTGTTGGAAGTTCATTTTTCGACCGATGGTATAAACACACTGACATTTTAAGCGCGATAACTTGGCTTCTAATAATCCGAATATCATGAAATATTGTCAGAACGTCAATTAAGGATGCACCTTTCCAACGCTTACCTCCGTCAAAAGGTGGCGCCACTAGAAATAGCTATCTTTATAAAAATATGAAATATTTGTTTAAAATAAAAGTTTTGTTTTTCGTGAGATTACACCTTATATCTATCTAGGTGTTATTTAGCCTGAATGACTCAGAGGATTCTATGTTGGATTTTACACTTCGGGCAAGTTAAATGCAGTATACATGCCCTGTTTTCCTTAGTCTATCCATGTACTAAATTAATAAGTAACTCTGCACTTTGAACAAGTTATTGGATAACAGCAGATGCTACTACTGTCTCTGATCTATATTTCTTGTGCTGATACATTAATAATGCTAAGAAATTATTTCGGCCATGAAGCTATGTAAAAGAAAATATTTACAAGTGATACAAGGATTTTTCTTATGTGGAATGTGCAGAACTGTTGAAGATGAACTTCGCTCAGAAATACCTTCCATGTCAACCGATGAACAAAACATTATCAAAAGCAAGGATCTTTTACTTAATAATCGCCAATTAAGTATTAGACACAATGTAGATCCTTCTGGAATAACATCTGGATCGATGGAATCAATTTAGACATGCCTCGTGTATCTTCTCGCCTTATTCCGAAAACACTAAATTTTTTGGAAAACACTGACATGTTGAATTTGCTGGAGAGATGTTTTCTTGAGATGATGACATTCTGAAATGCATAATTACTCGTGATAAGACATAGATCTAGGCTTATGACTAGAGACAGCTGAACAAACAAGTATCGTGTTAAAGATGAATCAAAGTTCAAAAAACCACCTTATAGCCAGTCAAAAATCAGAGTTTTTTTCGATTACCGTTGTATTGTCCACAAAGAGTTCGTTGCAACCCGTTAAATAGTTAACAAAACAAGTAAAGAATATTGTTTAAGTGTTATGCATCATTTGCGTGAGTCCATTAGAAAAAGCGTCCAGATTTGTGGTAAAACAATTCATGATCGGCATTCAGGATAACGCACCATCGCACACCGAAATAATCATTCGTCAATTCGCTAAAAATCAAGCAAATACCGATCCACAAGTACCATATTCACCAGATATGACCTCCGTATGACTTTTTCTTGTTCCTGTGAAAAAAACCTTGCAACAAGTGTACTGCTGTGATCATTTTGGAAGGAGACAAAATACATTTGGATGAATATATAAATATTTATGTATTTTATTTAAAAAGTCATATTAAAAAATCACTATATTTATAATATATGTTTGTGTCATACCTCATAATCTTGCTGTGTCAAATCCAAAAGCGATGGTATACCGGATGCTTCGGGTTCCAGGAGTGAAAGTGAATTCTTCCTAATCAGTTTTTTCCTTGTTTCTTCCATCTTAAATTTTTGAAATTGGAATTGCTGAAGAAGTTTTTCGCGAGCCAATATATTGGTTTTTGTTGTTAAACGGGCTCTACTAGTCTCTTTTTCTTCCTCCTAAATGAAGAATAAAGTTAGCATAGCATTTACAGATATTTTTAACACAAGTAATAAAAAATACACCTTTATATACGTGACCCTTTATTGGTTACCACTGTCCCTTCTATTAAATTACAAATTTCTTTCTGGGTTTTTTACATTTTAAATATTACTAACTATCTATACTAATGTATAACATTCTCCTTTCTCAACATTACATATTTGTTGTGTATATGTATATATGATATATTTAGTTTATTCTTATGAAACAAATTAATCAATCATCATATATCGGATATTAATAACCACTTGTTGAAAGCCATCAAACTAAAATATAAACTAATCTATACAAAGTTTAATAAAAATAAACCTCCAATATTGATATCATCATAGAGTTTACTTAACTATAAATCAAAAAAAAAATTGTTTGCTTGCATCTATAAAATAATAAAAATATATATGACATATATCAATAGATGAAATGAATAGAATTATTATATCTCTGCTAATTTTAAATACATTTATCAATAAATAAACAATTTATAATTATATATGTTTAGATGAAAGTATTATACATAATTCAAATAATTCAACTAAATTTATATAAACACCCTATACAGAATTTCAAATGAATCGATATAAAGAAAACTGCAGCTGAAAGCTCCATAATAGGTACTAATTAAAGTGGTTTCTACTACTTGGAAGTGCTGATTTCAATGTAAAAGATAAAGAACGATATAAACTTTGATAAACGTTTACGTACCAGCAGAAGAATATAAAAAGAAGGAAAAATTGGTACCAACGAAATAAAAGCAGAAGAATATCAAAAGAAGGGAAAATTGGTGCCAACGAAATTAAATCGTTTGTCTGTTCGTTATAACTTGCAATCAGAGAAAAAAAGAGTTCCTTTTTTGGCACCTCGTGAATGGTTAGGAGAAGTGGATATATCTGGAGACATGCACATATGTCCAAAAGTTTGGAATCTGGAATATTCAAACATTTAATTTTTCACTGATATTAGGTTTTTATTTTACTCGTTTACATAATCGTTTTATTATAACTCTTACTGACACCAAATAAAAGTCGTTACCAAATGACCAATGTACCCAAAATTAATTTATTATTTTGGAGTCAAAAATTACTATGTTCAATAAAATTAATAAGCTGTATTTCCTCCATGGGTCTGTATGCATGCCTGTAGGTTATTTGGCATGCTGCCGATTAGATGATCAATTTTGGCTTGTGGAATTCTCTCCCATTCTTCACGAGCAGCATCTTTTAGTTCTCGCAGGGTAAGAGGATTGTTTCGTTTCTTTATACGTGTTTTCAGAATGTCCCAAGCATGTTCAATGACATTTATGTCAGAGAAATTTACTAGCCAACCAAACTTGGTTATTCCCTTCTCTTCAAGAACATTTTGTAGTGTTGCTGTTCGATGAGGAGGTGCGTTCTCCATCAAACAAGTCCGTCGCCCACTGCGCATCGGAATAGACGCACAACAGGATTTAAAACTTGCTCGATGTACTCAGCACCAGTGTCTCTTCTCTTCAGGACCAGTAGAGGTGTCCGTGTACCCCTCATAATATCACCCCAAAACATCACGCTCCCACCTTCAAGTGGGATACGTGGTTGAGCTGCTTCTAGTCGGGCTTGTCGACCTGTGTCTCTCCAAACTAATTTTGTTCCTGAATCAGAAACCAAGCCAATTCTCGTCTCATAGGAGAACATTACGTTATACCAGTTAGGTCTATGATGCACCATTTCTCGAGCCCATTGCAATCTTACATTTTTTTGTTGAAAGGTTAGTTTGGGAACACGTAAAGGTCTTCTGCGGTGTAAATTTACCGCCGTCAGCGATTTATCGTTTGTTGGGAAACATTTACTTCTTCAAGCCTAACAAGCTCTCATGATATACCACTTGTAGATTTCAGACGATTTCTTCGAACTATCATTGATATCTGCCGGTCTTGTGCAACTGTTGTAAATCGTTTTCTATCACTTTTGGGACAATTATTTACATCATATGTCTCTTGAATTTGTTTATGAATTTTTGATACAGCATTTTGAGAAACATCACCAATTTCCGCGATATTACTTTCATTAAAGCTCAGTTGTAACAAAGCAATTACTCTTGATTCGTTAAAATGATATATTACATTTCTAGGTATTTTTAAACGGATTGATTGAAAACTAAAAAAGAACTGAAATAATGTGTAAATACCAGTTTCAACGGAATGTGTAAAAATCGAAAAACCATTTTTATCAGCAAAACAATGCTTTTGATATTTTCATTTAAAAACGGTCTAAAATAAATATCAATCACAATTTTTTCAGTACCATAGGCGTAGATATCCTATTTGTAAATATTCCAAACTATTGAACGTACCAAGATATACTCTTGAAACAACTATGGATTGATCTTAGTAAGTCAATATGGAGGATGGATGGATATATTGGTTGATGCAAAATTTCGTCCTGTTTTTGGCGCTAGATGCATTACAACGCAAAACCAAAGTGTTATTTACTTCTCAGGTGTAAAGTTTTGATATTTCATAGAAGAAATTTCAGCAAGTAAAAAATTGTGTTTTTAAAATTCTGTTAAGTATTAAAAAAGACCGACAATTAGAAGCATATTCGACATATCATGCATTTTTATTTCCGAAAGGGCAATAATACCTTGCAGGCACAAAATGAGATATATGCTGTGTACGGTGAAGGTTCCGTAAGTGGAAAGTTTCGTGAAAACCACTTTAATCTTAGCGATGCACCATGGACGACAGACCAAGACTGATAGCTACCAAATATTGGCGTTAATTGAAAGTATTCGGTATGAAACAACTTGAGAGGTCGAAGACATTTTCGAGTCAACCATCCACCAGTTTTAAGATGAGTACGTCAACTTGGAATAGTTAGCAAAGCTGATGTATGCATGTCGCATTAGTTACCGGAGATAAATTACATAAACCTAATTTCTGCTTGTGACTTTCTATTGAAATGTAACGAAATTATAAATGTCTTTAAAGTGGATGGTTACAGGTGATGAGAAATAGATTTTGTATAATATTGTTAAGTGTAAGAGATCATAGTGTAAGCGTGGAGATGCCCATACAACCAGTGCAATTTACATCCGAAAAACTTATGTACTTGGTGGGATTGTAAGGGAATAGTTTAATATGAGCTGTTACCTGAAAATTAGACTATTAATTAGGAGAAATACAACTGAGTGTATGAAAAAGAGCAATCGACCATAAGCGGCCTGAATTAGCCAACAGGAAAGGCATTGCGTTCCATCGATACAGTGCTAGACCACACGTGTTTTTGACCACCTGACACAAACTTTTAGAACTTGAATTGGATGTTTTGGTCCATCCATTGTATTTACACGACCTTGCGCCCTCCGACTATCATTTATTTAGATCGCTTTAAAACAGCTTATATTAAAAAGACTTACAAGAAGACTAGAAACCTCTATGAGCGCGGGATTATGCGGCTAACGGAGATATGGAGAAGGTCATCGGACTGAACGGCAGTTACTATATTGATTATATGTAATTTATAGTAAATACATTTTTTCTTCAATTTTTCTCGAAAAAAAATGGGACGAAAAGCATGGACCAAATAAATAAGTTTGTACGGTTTTGTGTCACAAGGTTGTATTTTGATGGAATTAGGAAGAGGTGCTTTATTATGACCTAATGTAACGCAATGAAATTGTTACTGGCAACCGTTACAAACAGTAATTGTTTAAATTGAACGATGAATTGATGCAAAATAGCTCAATTCGTAACATTGCACAACAATGCACGAAAACATGTCACAAGAGCTATGAAGGAGCACTGAATGAAGGAGCACTTGAATGAAAGGTTCATTCACACCAAGCTTATTCTCCCGACTGCAATTGGTGCTATCGAATTAATACCTTCTCTGGCCGATGCAACACGCCATTTTTACATATACTTTGCAATTATGAAATTCAAAAACCATCTTATTAATAGATCGTATCTAAAGAAATTATTTTTTTTCCATCAACTTTCACCAATTTCGCCAACAATCTCAACTTTTACCAAAATGATTGGAACTGGTTATAAAAAGTGATACAAAATACAATTTGTCATAGTTAATAATATAAAACATAAGGGCACCTTTTGAAAGTCGGCCGAAAAAGCAACAATAGAACAAGTTTAGTGACTGCACCCAATTTTTTGACTAAAAAAGTATTGTGGAACTCGAACATTATCTATATTCACCTAACCTGACTCAGTGCAACAGAAACTATTCCTAAAACCGAAAATGGCTATGAAAAGAAAGCAAGTGTCAACACTTCAACAAAGTGTCGGACATCAAGCAGACGAAGAGCGTGGCTTTGGCGGTGATTCCCAAAAAGTCAGAGAGACCACATTGATTTATAAGAAAAACACCAAACCTTAGAAAAATATTTGCAAAAAATTTTACAGTATATATGACACGGAGGATTGAAACGAATCATATACATATTTCTTCTAAGAATATTGATCTGTGTTCATTTGCATTCATAATGCATGAGCTGATGTATGAATGACGGATTGGAGTTTGGATTGGTAAAATGTGTCAAACAATCAATATCAACAGAAGCAAACTTCTAAATAACGCTTTTAAGATCCATAACGACCAAAATATCGAGTCAGTAACTATGATAGACACATAGGAGTACCTAGGAATGAATGAGGCATGGCGAATGGATCATCGTTCAATGAAAGATGAACTCAGCTCTCAATTTACCAAGGGGGTAAAATAAGTGATCAAGTTTAAATCTAAACAGCAAAAATATGTTTAAAGTCATTAACCCATATGCGGCTTCTAACGTATTCGTTTGGAGTATTCAAAGGTTAATACGGTTGTACAAAATCACCATCCTTGAAGTGTTGTTGAACGCTGTTTTCAAACAAACAGATAAGTCGAAATGACATAGAGAGATATGTCAAACCGATGTATTAACGCTATTGCAGCTGAAAAAAAGATCGGGTCCAAAGCTATGGCAAAACCGATCGAGAAAAGATGCAGTAATGGAGGTCAATTAAGAACAAGTCGACATAATATATCGACTACTTGCTGAGTGCAGGGCAGATGTTTCCCGAAACAGAGCGATTCCTACTGGCAATTCAAGGCCAGGTCATTCCTATTAGAAATTATCTCAAATATATAGTTCGAGATGTTGGTGTTGTGGACGACCAATGCCGATGCCAGACCTATGAAACTATTCAACACATCTCGGGAAGTTTAAGATGTTTTCGGCTATCGATTATAAGGATAGACACGATTCAGTGCCAAATATTCTACAGTAGGAACTAGCAATAACGCTGCAGCTCACAAAATATGAGAGAGTTCCATATTACAACTATACACCCGAGCCTATTCTCGAAAACAATAATCACAAGATCTATAGGGATGAGATCTAAACAGACCTGATATTATTAAGGTTGATAAAATATATAAACGTGCTGTATGTATAGATATGGCCATTCCTAATAATACATTTTAAATAAGTAAAAAAGAAACCATTTTGGAATATCATGAACTCCAAGAGCAAGTAAAGAAACAATGGGGTATCGAAAGTATTGAAAAAACTTTGGGTTTCAGCGAGCATCTTTTCAAGCCCATGCAGAAAGCAGCACTGATGGAAAACAGCGAGAACCGGTCGGAAGTTCTTAAACAACTCAAAAACATTAAAGAATTCTACCGTTACCTTGCGGCTCTATAACAGAGAAAGGGTCCCCACAGAGCTTAATCTTTTTGATAACTAAGATATTTGGGATACGTGCATGTCCTCCTTAGAGGGGAATATAAATACCGTTATGTTAAATCCATAATATATGGATAATAAGTTATGGTATACCGCAAACCAATTCTTCTATTGGAATCTGTAGTGAAAAACACTAAACTCAAAGAGTTTTTATTTAATTAGATTGAATCACCTTCTGATGATGCTATTATGATTAGCGAAAAGCGCGTTGAGGAATTAAAAAGAAGTGATTTGGTGTTAAATGTTTGAAATCTCTTGGAGTTTAGTGGCCTACTGTAATAATATGAAATCGGATGCATTGAAGCGAAATTCAATACTTTTAAAAATAAGTTTCCTTTATTTATATAAAGGGCGTCTCTAGTAAAATACATTAATACAGCAAGATGTGACACCAACCTTGAAGAGATTTAACACTAAATACCAAATTACATTTTTAAACTTCTCGATGCGCGTTTTGCTAACCATGTTAGCATCATTAGATGGCCAAATAATTATCATGATTATCGTCATCTCCTGATGATGCTAACATGGTTAGCGGAATGCGCGTGAAAAACTAAAAAAAAATTACTTGTGTTTAGCAGTAAATCTCTTTGAGTTTAGTGTTTTACACCAAAGGTTTCAATAGAAGAATTAAAGTAGTATGGATATTTGGTGTTTATATCCGGGTACAGAGTTGATAAGCGAACAGCGTGGAAGGAATTCAATTATGAAGTTGCAGTTTGTCAAATCAGGCATTTGTCTAAGCCCACTGGTTTTGAAATAAAGTAGATTTTGTTTCAATAAGGATTTCGATGATGTTAATGGTCTTGCATAAAAACGAAGATAAAAGAGTAAGAGATAGAAACATTAGGATAATGAATTTTGAAAAAAGGTTTATAAATTAACACTCATTTTGTCTTTTTTAACAATGTATTACATAAAACATATTTATATATGCAATTATCCCTTCAGAAACTTCAAATAGGAATGAAAAAAAAATAACACGCGTATTTTCAATCGGTTTTATTGACAACAATGAGACATATTGCAAAAATATGTCAATAAAATAAATTATACACACAATAAATCTAAAAATATAACCTTTATAAAAGATTATAAATATCACTAATAGCTTTATTTTATTGCTCTAAAACAACAACAAATATTCACAAACGCAAAAATCAAGTGTGATATACCAGATTAATTTTCAAAATCATAGACTTTTTATTGTGGAAAAGGCAACTCTTTGAGATCTGGTAACAAACGCAAAAACAATTAAATATGATAATACCTAAAATATGTTTTTAATATGTTCAAATTGTTTATTTGCTACTATTAGGGATTTTAAAAATGATTAAATTTTCATTTACAACCAATGTCCAGCGCTAAAGTATTTGATGAAATTTTTGAAGATTAAAAGTGAATGCGATTGTATAGCAAATACAAAAAATATATAAAATATAATTTCCTTTACCTATTTCATTTCTTTTCATAAAACGTATTTCATCCAAAAGTTAATGTCTCTTTTTTGTTTACTTAAAATATCAGAAACAGTTACTAATTTCTTTAATAACCAGCCCAACTTAGACTTCCTTATATTACCTAGTAAATTTAGAATTTTATACATATTATATTATTAAATTCGAAAATTATCATACGGATTTTCCATTAAAAATTCATACAGGACCACATCTAATAATATAGCAAATTTTATTTATTTATATATTTGTGTTATTTCAACAGTTTTTAATATTTATAATGATATGACACATAGGCAATATTAACTTTAATAATGCAATTTTATTGTAAATTTTCATTCAAAGGGAAAGCACTGCTATCCTAAAATACTTATTATCAATTAAGAATTCTTTGTTTTTTTTTTGTTAAATTCCACTGAGTATTAGCTATCACAAATATCACGATCAAAGATTTTTATAAAATGACAAAATATCAACGACTCGAGGCATACATACTCAGTGATGAATCAACAGATAAACATTGGTATTGTTGATTAATTTGTTTAATTTTATTAAAATTCACAGACAACTCTTTTTAAATTAAATTCTCAAATTAAGGTCAAACTAACAATTTTTACTTCACAGACATTTAAAAATCAATAAATAAATATATCCCTATATATTTCTAATCAAACATTTGGACATACCACATGTAAGTTGCATTTTTCTTCAAAATTGTGAGTACTAATTACTCCTAAGTATATTCCAGTAGCACTGTGTTGATTTTTAAAGAAACTATTCTTAGCATTTAACAAAATGACTAATAGAAACTGCTGAAAAGCTCGTTACAAGAAATCTCAAAGAAAATTTAAAGCTAAATTAATTAATTCCATTAAGTGCGCGAAATAGCGTGAACGAGCTAGCTTCACGACCAGAAAATGTTAAATAGATGAGAATGGAAGCAATGGAACAATTCACTTTAAATAACTTAGCATACATTCTAGTTTCCTTCATATTTTTGATGGTAGTCCAAAGTTCTGACCTATAATGAACTTAAGGTCCAAGACAAAAAGATAGCCCACCCAAGTTTTTTCAAATTATTTAAATTTAAAATTTCACCTTTTAATTTTCTTTTTTGCATAAACAACTCGACTTACCAAAGTTTGAAAGTATTTTGTTCATTTGGAGATGATGGAAAAGAAAATCTAGGAAGTAAATAATATTTTTTAGTTGTAAAAAAAAAGATAGCACACTTGTTTGTTTCTTTATAAATAACCATCTAAGCTAATACCACTTAGTAAACATTCCTGGCTAATCTAGTTGTTAGTCAGTAAACTAATAAGCTAATCCAGTTGTGTCATAAAAATGGGACAGTTTCCCACCTTAGTTGGAAAAAATATTAGTCAACGAACAAAAAGGCAGACATTATCGATTTCCGAAATCTCCAGGAATACAGGCAGGACTACTGTGATTTCCAAGTTACTAAAAGCCCGGAAACGCTACGAGAAAAAAATGCCTGGAAAACCACCTGTCTTAACAAAAAGATAAAAATGGGCTATTTTAAGGTTAGCTTCCAAATGTACATTAACAGCTTGGCAAATAGATAAAGAGATGACGTTAAAACAAATTAAAAAAAAAAAGGTTGGAAGGTTCTGTCAGGCTGCTCCACATCTATAAACAAAAAAAAATGAAAAGGATAACATCCTTTAGTATTGCGCTCAAGGAAAAATAGAAGTTTGCCTGTGATCACATCGAGTGGAAAGAGGAATAGAGGAAAGTGGTATTTACTGATTAAAAGTTTAATTTAGACCGACTTGACTATTTTCGTGACCCCCGGGACGAAGAAAAAGTAACTGTGAAGAAAGTGTGATGATATGGGAAGGCATCACCTATGATAAAAACACTGAAATCTGAAACTGTGTTTGTTAATGTCCGAATGAACAGCAAAGATTATCTGAAATTAATCGACAACCAATTGAAAGAGTACTTCAAAGCAAAACCAAAAGAAAATTTTGTATTCCAACAGCACAATGTACTGGTCCATAGCAAAAGTGCTAAAAAATGTTTTTGAAGGAAAACATTAGTGTTTTAAAATGACCTGAGAGATCACCAAGCTAACATAATTTAAAATATCTAGGCCATCTAGCTAGAGGTGTATACAGAGGCTGCCGGCAGTTTCAAAACATTGGTGATTTAAAATGAGTCATTGAGTATAAATGGGGTAACTTTTCTGAAGAGTCAATCTGTCGTCACTATTAATCTCTTCCAAATCATCTGGTTCGGTCATTAAAGAAAGGGGAAGCTTATACCTGGTACAAAGGTAAGGGTTTGTCTAATTATCGTAACTTATAATAAACCTGCAAAATGATAATGTTAAGTTATCTTTTTGCCCCACCAAAAACTTATATTTTAAATTTCTTGGATTTTTTTTTCGTCATCTTCGAAAGAACAAAATACACTTTGATAAATCGAGTTGTTATGCAAAAAAGAATACTGAATGTAGGATGTGTGCAAAAACTAGGGTGGTCTATCTTTTTGTCCCAGACTTTATATTTTAACTTGTACTAACATGACATCTAGGAGGCAAAATAGAATATTCTTCTGATGCTATTAGTTCTTCAATATAAAAAAATTATTAGTCTGACATCTCATACATACAAGATAGTACTGATAAATGATTATCAAATTAACCAAGCCACTAGATGAATATTTTCCAACAAGTAAAAAGTAAGTTGTGATGTTGCTATTTCCAATAGCAAGACGAATGAATAAACTATTATATAGACCCGAGATGTTGGAACTGTTAAGACTAACAGAGAATGAATTTATTAATGAAATATGAAGTTGTCTATGTACTATGAGCGTGAATCTTTTATCAGTACTTCTTTTTACAAATATTTAAGTTAAAACGACTATATTCTGAAATTATAAGATATTTGTACGTTTACTACATCTTAACGTCACCACTGCTTAAAAGCTACAATCTATCAAGAGTGTTTAAATAGACATCTAAAATATGGTACTCATTTTAACATGTGCACTATTACTATTCGATAAAATCTAGTATCTACATGATAACATGAATATTAAAACTTTAATTACGTAACAGCGTTAGATGTAATAATTAGCAACGTTGCAACATTTAATTAGCAGTGGTGTATAAAAATTCTTGCCAGATTTCCCCACTATTTAAAACAGCAAGGGATCTCTTAATCATTTTAGGTATTAATACTGATTAAAAACAATATTCTTTACTTTTATGCTAACATGAATTGAACAAAATCTTCAGAAAGGCTTTGGTTATATAACTGTAAACTAAAAATGGAAAGAATCTTTTTTAATTGTGACCAAAACATACCGTTATGAAATATGGAATGTGTCAACTAAATGTAGAGAGCATTATATTTTTAGTAGGTTTGATCACAGTCATTTTTAGTTAGTGCGCAGGCCCACTAGATCTATTTATAATTAAGAGCATTTTCCTCAGTTCAACGGTCCCTGTTCAAATTTGAGTTCGTTGTGGCAATTTTGTCTTTTAATTGAAATGAAAAAGGGGACCAAGTGAACTGGCAAACATATCCTTAAGACTTAATTAATTGTATATTTCATCTACAGCAGCTCATGAATTGTTTTTGCAGTGTTTCCTTTGTGATTTTCTTCTTTGTAGACGGCAGTTAATCGAGTCTGTCCCTGAACTCAATTGTACTTTGAACTGTAGAGTCTTCAGCTTCTAGGCGTCTTAAACGGACTAGAAATCAATTTTTAACTAAAGAGGAACCTGATTCTACTGACCCTAGTTATAAGGGAACATTAAAATAATATCATATTGCATTACAATCAGTTCAAATAATTTCTTAAATACATTATTAAGAATCACTGACTCAGAATGTGTTGTGTCATAATAACATTTTATTTAAAAATCTATAATGAAAACGTCAAATAAAATGGTTTTTGTAATCTGCGTTCTGTAGTCTGTGATTTAACAATGTTGGTTTCTTTTTACTTCAAGTGAATAACTTTTGAAATACAAAATTTTAATAGGGTATTAGATTTTTGTGATTCAACAGAGTGTTTCAGAATTCAACCGACGACTATTTAATGTATAAGGAGAACAATAGAATATATATATATATATATATATATATATATATATATATATATATATATATATATATATATATATATATATATATATATATATATTTATATTATTTATTTTAATTAAAAATTAAGAGAATTCTTAAAGGGTGGGGCAAATATCATGCTACCATTTAATTTTGGCGCCATTTTTTTCGAATTATTTGTGACAGTTTGAGTTTGGCTTTTGTGTTTTGTAGACATGCAAGATTTATTATTATTACACGTCAAAAAAAACTCCTCGAAATTGTAATTTACATTAAAAATTAATTCAATTATTGCAAGTCAAGGTGAATTTAGGTGACACTCATAAAAAGACAATTTATCGTTTATTCAAGCACTTTCAAAAATTCGGAACATTTGGGGATAGGTCCCGCATTAGAGGTTCCTGGTCCAAATTGTGAAGTCACAGAATTTTTAAAATTTAATTAACGCATTTAAAGACGAAATAAACATATAGAAAAAAAATGTCTTGTTTATGGTAGCGTGATACTTTGAGACACGTATTTTATTTATAACATTACAATCAATTTGAACGTTAGAATAAAATAAGTCTTACCATTTTTTTAAATATTTATGTAACTTTTAATTTTTCAATTTCAAACTATTTAAATAAAATCTTGTCGGTATTATTTTGCAGCACTCTGTTTAAATAAGGCCTTTGGGTAATCTAATTTACGAAAATATACAAAAATCAAAATTAAAAACAATAACAAAAATATGTAATTTATTTTTTCTGACTTACATCTGAATGTTAACAAACTCTTACATCTGATATGTCCTATTTGACAATTTAATCTAATGTACTAAAATGTCTAACCCAGAAAGAATATTCAGTTGAGCTAACGACCAGAATAGTATCACTTTGATGAGGTTACTCCTCTATCTCATTTTTGAGAACTGAGATAATTCTAAATTGTTATAATTGTTTTAAAGATCATAAGATTTTGGAATAGTCTGAGAGTATTGACCAGTCAAGGTGTTCATCGTTTTGATTTTGTCGGTGCCAGGCATATATAACCTGCTCTGATGTCGAACCCGCTTACCAGAAGATTCATTAAAACACTGTCGCTAGGCTGCGATATACAGGCAGCCTTCGAACCTGAATTTAGCAGCCAGTTGTCTTTGCTTTTAGGTCTGCCTCGATGGTGATTGTTCGACATTAACTGTTGCAGTAGTTCCGACGACATTTTTTCTTTTGGTTCGTTTTTGGTTCTCTTAGTTTGATGATCGTAAGAGGAAGTGTTCGATCGCTTTAAACTCGATGAACGATCTATCTGTCCTATACTATCCACTTCCATTTTTGGATTTATTTTTGTACCCCAGCATCTGTTTTTATCTAAAATGAAAAATACCCATATTAATAATAACGATAATTGAAAACAGCGTACCATAATATTATGGTACCGTAACGTAATATTATTTATTTAGTTTCTTTTAGACCCTATAATTGTCTGAAATGTACAGTTAACTTATCTTAACGTTCAATTAGAACTACAGAAAATTAATTAAATCTTCTATTTGTCCAGAATACATTCCTAATCGAAAATTTGTTACAGAACAAACTTGTAAGTCGTTAATATCTGTGAAAGATCAAAACATTTATTCTAAATGTATCAGAAAAAATACTAAATAAAAGAAACAGCAATAAACAGTAAAAATCCACCTCAAGTGAAAATCCTCCAGAACTGAAGACATAATGTAATTTTTTTTAAAATTGTTAATATTGTTAGGCGGTAAACGTAATTTCTGCGTAAAAATGCCTCTACTTTAGCAACAAAATGTTTTAATATATTAATCAAAATTTTCCCGTACTTTCTCTCACATTTTTTCATTTTTCTGTCAAAAATGGTGATTATTCTTATTCTTTCCGTGGTCAAAGAATAGCTTTTCTTTAGGTGTAATCCATTTATGCATCTATTTCTGACTTCTTCCCAATTAAAAAATGCCATACTGGAATGTATTGCATCAATTATAAAAAGTGGTAATTCTATGGTACTAAGTCTGAAAAATAAACTGGGTGTGGAAGAACCTCCAATTCGAGTTCTTAGAGTGCTTCTTTATAGTTGCATTGTCATGTAGTAAAATTACTCTTTGTCAATTACTGATTATCAATGGCACTGGATATAGATGGTCGATTACTGGCTATTGATGGCCCTTATTGAAACATCATCAATATAACCAATTTGTTTTTAAAACATTTGCAAACATCTTTTAAATTATATAAATATTGTTTATCTGAGTTGACAGTAACATTCGGTTGAGTAGTATGCCCTTCCGACCCTACCAGATACAGAACAATATTTTATAAGGATGAAAATTCAGTATCAGATTTTTGAAATATAGAAAAATGTTTTTTTTGCTTTCCTATGACATGTAAACGTTTAGAAACATCCATATAAATAAAAGAACATTTTTGATAATTCTTCCAGTGTTTGAGCTGAATTGTCATATCATTATACTTGAGATGTCATCAAATTTTTTCGGCTCTGTATTTCTCCTCTTATGCACTGAAATCACAGCTTTTAAATTGTTAAAGTAACCATCTACTAACTTTTCCTAAAATATAAAATAAACGTTTGTCTCAACTTTAAGCTCATTATTCGAAGTGAGTTTTTGTCTAGTGAACTATTTGTTTAGATCTGAGAAGAAATAGTCGCTGGGAGCCAAACACAGTGTATGTGGAAGGACTTTAAGTGTTACGTCGAGGCATGTGTTCGCGCATTATTATGGTGAAAGAATATTTTCTTTTTAGTAAGACAGGATAGGACGTTTAGACCGATTAGCACTATTTCATTGGCGTATCGAAGCGAATACTCCTACGATGGTACTGCCCTTTGTTAGATAGTATGTGAGCACCACACTATTAGAATCCCAGAACATCGTGGTCGTGAATTTTTCTACAGATATACTTTAGCCTTCACCTGCTCGCAACCACTGTTTGGATTGCTACTTCGTGTCTGGCGTGTGGCGTCTGGTTCATTTACTGTTCATAAAATGAAGAACGTCGCAGAACCTCAGCAGAAACGTTTTTAAGTAAGTTTAAACACTCTTGTGAAGTGTTCATTCTAATGTTTCTTTGGTTCGCTGTTAATAAACGCGGCAAGCTTGTTTCGAAGCCAAAACATCGCAAAAATATAGTGGACATGATGTGTCCAATGTTTATATAATGTCAACAAGTTTGCCTACCTTCAATAGGTGATCATTTAATAAGACATTGTGGATTTTTGTTACTATTTTGCCAGTCGTGGCGGTTTTTGGGCGTACTGAGTGTTTATTTTCAATACGACCACGTTTAATTCAGCACCAAACTTTTTTCTATATCAATTGAACGTTCGGCATTTACCGTTAATGCATTACCTGCCTCGTTTTCAAAGAAAAATGGTTCAATGATTTCTCCAGACCACAATGCATACCAAACAGTGACATGTTGGGGATGCATTTGTTTTATATGAACCATTAGTGAATTTTCTGAGCCCCAAATGCGGCAAGTGTGCCTACTAAGGAAGCCATCGAGGTAAAAATGGGCCTCGTCGCTGAAGACCATTTTGTTCACAAAATCGACATTCACTTCTGTTGGCAGCAGTTGATGAGTCAATTGAACTTTGTAAGCATAGAGATGCAAAGCTTTAGTGAGAATATGGTGTAGAATGGCTGTTGAAATGTGCAATTCTTGTGCACGATGTCGAATCGAGGACCCTGGATTCTCGGCCACACTCTCATGAACTGCAGTGATGTTTTGTTCTGAACGACCACTATGAGCTCGTGTCGTGTGTTGTACATCAATCACTGAATCGGTACTTTCGAATTTTTAGATTATTCTTTTCACAGTTGATAAATTTGGTTAATAAATAAATCGATAAAAAATAGTTGATAAATAAATCTACCGAAAACCGGACGTACTTTACGAATCATAGCAACCAAACTTTCACCAGTTTAATAGTAATGTAACAATAAGGACGCGTTGTTGTATCATGTAGCGCTCTATCTGTCTGTTATCAACCTGTCACAATTCTTGACCTATTGAATCATGACAGCCAAAATGGCGTGCAATTCAAATCTTGCGCTCTTATTATAACACCCTTTATTACATGTAATCTATAGTATTTGCCGGTCTATTCGATGGCCTTTCTCTCTTTCTCTGGTAGCTGCATAATACCGCTCTCATAGAAGTTCTGAGGTTTCTGGCTAAAGAACTGATCCAGGTGATTTTTCCAGTCTCCCAAGGAAGTTTTTACCATGTAAGCTGCTTGAAACGATCTAAATAAGTGGTGGTAGTCGGAGAGCGCAGGGGACCAAAACATCCCAGTCAAGTTTGTGTCGGGTGGCCAGAGACACGTGTATTCTAGTATTGTCTCGATGGAACGCAATACATTTTCTGTTGGCTAAATCATGCCACTTCTTATCGCTATAATTTGCTTAGATGCGAATAGTATTTTTCCGAATTAATAACTAGGTTTTCAAGTAACAGCTCATAATAAAAGATTTCCTTCCAGTTTCACCAAATGCATGGCATTACCTTCTTCGGATTTAAACTGGCTTTTACACTGGTTGAAGGGGATTTAAGTGCTTACGCCATGATAAAAGGATCAATTTTTAAAAAGGGATCAATTTTGTTGCGCTTCAATAAAGAGTCCCAAGCATATATTCTTGACATTGTTGACTGTTTGAGTCCAAGAATAACTCCGATCTCTTGTGTTGTTCTATATCGATCACATTCAATTAGTGCCAATATGTCGTTGAGATTAAAGTTATTTTTACCATTTTCTGACATTCTAAGTGCTTGATAACATTTAAAAAACACAACCAAATAATGTAATTTTCTTCCTCAAGTAATGAATTGGATAACCTTTTTTACCACTGTTTTACGATGCACTGCGATCTAGTGCCAAAAACGAGACGAACTTCGTGAAAAATTTAACATTCTTATGACATGAAATTTATCATCTAGAATTGAAAATATAATTCACGAATGATAATTTTACATTAACAATATCAGCAGTGGCATGTTAGTGAAAATTAGTTAATATATCACCAACGATTACTTGATACACTAGAAACGTAATCAAAAAGTTTCAATTAGGAAACAATCAAGGACCTTTGAAGAAGACGATAAAATTATAGATTTATAGAATGTTATCATACTTTTATCATTATAAATATCTATGGTAGTTTCTTCAATTGTTCCTCCACCTCTGTCACTACTTTTGAGACTGTGTTTATTAACGGAAGAGCTCAGCATCTGCGCCAGCGTTGAATTATTTTCGGGTATTCTATTTGGGCTTATATTTTTTTCGTTGTTATTCCACATCAAATCGTTAGACATTAAAAGTGGTAAGTCATCTGAGAAGTTCATTGGTATATAAGGTGCTTTCATGACCAAATCTGGATCGTCGTCCATTTGTAGGTTCATAAACGTCGACATTTGATCCTCGTCTATCAATGAATTGTTCGGACTACACAGTGATGGTAGACTGCAATCTGACCCCTAAAAAAGAAAAGTTTTGGTTAATTTTGTATATTAATATGAATATTTTTGTTTGCAATGTAAAAGTGCAATTGTTATTGAAACCATCGGTGTGAAACACTAAACTCGACTCGTAATTTTTCTAAAAAATAACTATTACATTAAACTAGAAGGTATTTACCACTAATCACCAAATTAGTTTTTCTATCTACTCAAACTATCTAGATTGAATCATCTCCTGATGATGCTAACATTTTTAATGTAATTTATTAGAGTTTAATGTAAAAGATGTATTTGTAGTAATGTATTTTTCAGAAAAAGCAACAACGAGGAAGCACGTAGGGCTGTTGCATAACGTCATGATATGGGCGAGAATATCTATAAATTATATATAAATTTTTTTTTTTATATAGGATGATTTTTTAGTGCATCTGAATTTTAAATTCGAATAAAACAACAACCAAATTAGATGCCTTGAAACTGTTTATTTTATGTGAAATAACATTCAATAGCATTAGTGTTTGAAAATAATTTCGGACAAATTTCCGCCGCGGCTACTTCGAACAAAGCGCATTCTGTCAATCCAATTTCCGACCACCTTTTCAAGCAATTGGAGTATTATATCCGCAATTGTCTGAGTTATGTTAGCTTCCAAGGCGTCAATAGTTCCTGGTTTATCAGCATGGACATAACCTCTTGGGAAATAATCTAAAGGCGTTACATCACACGGTCTCGGTGGCCAATTAACAGGTCCATTCCTCGAAATAATTTTTTCACTGAATTATTTCCTCAATAAATCGATTGTTGCGTTGGCTATATGGCATATGGAGCCGTATTGTTGGAAGCACATCTCCTCCAGATCAATACAGTTCATATTCGGAATTAACACTTTAACCGAAAGACGGTCACAAATTACGTAAAATGAAAGACCTGGTCTGAGAGACCCTGTTCAATTCTGATACTTTTTTTTCATTAATTCGTTATTTTTATTGCCAAAATCATTGACGCAGGAGTTAAATAAAATATATCGAATAAAAAGGAAATAAATGTTCTTTTTTATTTAAAAAAAATAATAAAAAAGAAAATTGACAATAAAACATTAATTATTGATACAATTAATTTAAAATATAGTTGGCCAAAAAAAGTAAACTTAAAATAAAGTAAGTCAAACCAAAAATTCTCTATATTATTGTGAAGTACCTGGAGTAGGAACCATCAGCGCACAATCAGCTGATACATTTATATTGTGTTTTCTTTTGTTTGGTGTATGGACACTTGCTACATAGTTTCCGTTTTTGGAGCTTATTTGTGGGAGCTACAACTTCTTCAACTGCTTGCTGCTCGTTATTTGAATTTGAAAGTGATTTTACAATAAGTGCTCTTAGCTCCCTTGGAATATTTTGAATCGAAGGTCTTCTTCTCATGTACGGTTCAATCATATACTTTGCCAAATCTCTCAGGAATGAAAAACGGTTTAGCAAAGGTGAATCCTTGTAGCTTTGGTAAAGTATAAAATAATTGACTACAAATAGTTACTATTCTATAGAATACAACTAGCGACCATCTTCTAGTTCTTCTGTTTAGCCCATATACTGCGCATTTCATATCTAGTAAATCGACCCCACATTTGATTTCGTTGTAAAAGCAAATTATTTCCGTTTTTTTTATTTTGTGATTTTATTTCTGCTCTTTGGTGCATACTTGAAATCAGTAAGACTGCTTTATTCTTTTTAGGCACAAAAGAAACAAGGTTGTTTGACCCATTGAAACAATGATCATCTAAGTTAGACCTCTTTTAGCAACTTCATCAACAAGCTCAATAGAAGTGAAATAGTTGTCACATGTCACGTTCCTTTTCGTATGTTTAACTACTTTACAAAGTCGTACAACACACTGACTTGGTTTGTGCAAATTGAGCTCATTTGCTCTCAATCATATGCATCAGAACCCGTTTCCGTGAAATGTACGCGTTATAAAGGAAAGCTGTCTTTGCATCACACAAGCACATTATTTTCAAGCAATATGTCTTAGGCTTTTCAGGCATATATACCTCGAAGCCACACCTACCACCAAATGGCACTAACATTTCATCAATTGTCAAATTTTGAGTAGGGCAATATTTTTTTTTGCGGGTTTGAAATAATTTGCGTAAATATTTCGGTAATAGGATCTGCTTTATCTGTTGCCTTTCTCAACTCGCGGGTACTTGAATCATCAAACCGCAACCGTTTTTGTGACATTGTAGCATTGAAATAGGGTCTGCTTGTAACATCTTTTGAAAACCATGACTTCATTTTCATGGACACTCTTGAGAATGTTCGACAGGACTAACAAGCCAATACAAGCTTCAATTTCTATAACGTCTGTGTTTCGATCATCTCCGGATCATCATCTGAATCGCTAAAGTATTCTCCTTCATCTGAGGTAGTTCCTTCATCGCTCAGTTCTTGTAACATCTGCATGACGTGACTAGCAAAGTCAGGTTGCACAACACTTTATTTTTTTATGCTTCTTGATGGGGTTTTCCTCTCTGTTGTGTACATATAAAATGAACAATTCAAGAAACAATAAAAATAATAGTAAAAATAATTTACGTAAGGCGAAAGACCTGGTGTGTGAGACCCGTATATTTTGACAAATCAATCTATTCAGGTCAAACTGACAACTAAGAATTCATAGGGTAGGGGGAGATGGGCGGTGGATAAGTGGGGTAAAGGTACCACAATTCAGTCGGACAAGCAGGGTTGCCAACATTCAAGTCTAAAATGTCTCTACTGGTCTCACTCTTTCAGAGTGATTCAAATATTCAAACAGATAGTTTTTTGTCTTGATTTTGTTTTAATATCGAGCAGCATGAAATGCGTTTGGAATTTTCGATAATTCGGCGAATATATCACGAAGTTCAAATTAAACGAAATGCTCTATAAGCACAGAACACCGATTTTGATAATAAATTTCGACAATTTGCAAGCATTGCTCTGATGATAAACGTTCCATGTTGATTTGCCAGACTATTGAGACACAGATTTTTAGACTTACGCGCAAACTCATAGTTCGTTTGACAATGAATCCTATCGGAATTTCGGACACACTAAAAAAATCACCCTTTAGTTGACGTAGCAGTGACAATAAAATATTGTGATGCAGTTATGCCTTTTATTTGCTCGGCAAAATATAGTGACAAACAAATGCAGTTAAGCCTTTTATTTGCTAGGCATTACGGATAAATTATTACATATCGGTTGTTTGTTTTTGACATATTGATTTTGTTACGACAATATCAATATTTTGACAATAAATTTAAACTCAAAAATCGAACGGCGCAAATAACGAAAATTCACCCAACAGCTGTAAAAATAGCTGAAATAGTGCTGGTTTATAATAGAAAATACCATTCGTATTTTACATAAGAATGTTCGTCACATCCAGCCAGTTAAATACGTTGTGGTCATAGCGCAGAGCGAAATTTCAAATGGATGCAACGACGACAAAAATGAGAATTAAAATTTTACGTTTTTTCCTACATTATTAAGAAACCGACAAGGACATATTGCTATATAACGGTTGGGAAAAATTTAATTCAATATTTAAATTCAGTCCTTTATATATGCTTTTTGTAGATTTTTAGTGATACTACTTGACTGGCCGCCCTTCAAGGACTGATGTCGAGGAAATAAAGGTCATAATAGTCAAAGATCTACGCACCACGGTCTGTGAGATAGCAGATATGTTAAATATCGCCAAATTGACATTTTTTGATAATAAAGGTAGTAATTTTTAGAAAAAAGGTATGGACCTACCATTATTTGCGTTTCTCTTTCTCTTAAAAATTTCTATGAACTTTCCGGTCACACGAGAACGAGAATGGTCATTCGAAACTCTGAGAGAGAAACAGAGGAAATCAGAGGGCTACAATAAAAGATCAAATAGAAAAACAGAGATAGAGACACCAGGAAGGGAGACACAAATTATAGCGATTAAGATTAATATACGGAGCGAAGCTTACAGAAAACCGAATAATAAGAATACATAATAAAGACTCTTTAAATTCGACAGCTCATCGTAATAAGATGTCATTAAGTCAATCAAGTACTCTGTATCTGCAACATCATCATGATCATCATCATTCAGCCATTGTCGATCCACTGCAGGATGAAGGCCTCCTCAGCATGCTTCCAACTCGCGCATTCCTAAGCTTTCCTCTGCCATTCGGGTCAAATATACTTGATAATGTAATTGATCCATCGTGTTTTAGGTGGACGCTTATGATCAAGCGGCATCCATCCCAGGAATGCTTTGGTCCATCTGTCGTCACATCGTCTCGCTACATGGCCTACCCATCTCCATTTCAATTCGTCCACCTTTCCAATGATGTGCAGCTTTTTCTGTGACGCTTTGTTGTAATACTAAGCATACCCCTTTCCATTTCCCTCTGTGCTACCGAAATATATATATATATATATATATATATATATATATATATATATATATATATATATATATATATATATATATATATATATATATGTATATATATATATATATATATATATATATATATATATATATATATATATATATATATATATATATATGCGGTGGCTAGAGAAATAGAGCCGTTACAATAAAAGATACTGTTTGGCAAATAAAATTGTAATAGCATACGTAATTAGTACAATAATCAGTGGCGGCTCGTGAGGGAGGGCGTTGGGGTGCCGCCCCTCCGGCATTTATCATAGTAAACAATTTTTCAGAGCAAAACACCATATTTTATTTCGGTTTAGTTTCTTTCCTTTAACTAATTTTCCTGGTTCAACCTCCTGTATAGGGTTTCAATAGCACCAAAAGTAAAAAGGAGGAAGGGGAAAGCAAAAAAAATCTTCAGCAGCACTATTTTCTTCTACGCCCCCCCACTTTAAAAACCCACGAGCCGCCACCGACAATAACTATATAATATAAATATATAACAAAAAAGGGACATAAAAAAGGGACAAAAAAGACATGATATCAAACTTAGTTTAAAAAAATTCTGTAAACAAATATTTCACAAAAATGTAGAAAACATGAAAATGTGGTCATAAAAAGAGAGCCATAGATTTTATAAAGCAGTAAATATTGTTTCTTCACGTTTTGCTGTTAATTTATCGATACGTTTTGTTTACTTCAAGTCTTGCAATTAAAAAGAATACATGAAAACAAACTTGGGTGAATAATAATTTTGTTAGAAATGAATCCTAGCGTCCATTGTATACCTGCTGAAATTGCAAGGATCATTAGTCGTTAAAAAAAAAAGAAGATGAAAAATGCCCTAAAAAAACAACCAGTTCACGAAAATCGTGGATCCTGAAGAAAAACGACACCTCATACTAACAGGCAAATTGTCCGATTTTCAAAAAACGATCCATTTAAATCGTCTACCGAAATTAAAAGTAAAGTGGGGTTAGACATAAGTTCAAGAACAATTCGAAGACTTTAGTAGTAACTTACACGGTAGAGCAGCCAGAAAAGTCCCATTGTTATCCGCCAAGAATGTAAAACAACGTTTAAAGTTTGCCCAAGATCAGTTAAATTAGTATGGTGAACAGGAAATCAAAAAATGTCGCAATATTTTATGGAGCGATGAAACAAAAATAAATTTAATAGGTTCTGATGGTAGGCGATATGTTAGAAGACTACCCAACCAAGAATTATTACCAAAACATATTATTAAAACTGTAAAGCATGGAGGCGATAATATAAAGTTGTACGTAGCTTTTTCATAGTATGGTGTAGGATCAATTTACTGGACTTAAAAAAACATGGACCAAAATGAGTATCCCAATCGTCGGACCTAAATCCCATTGAGAACTTGTGGACTTACCTTAAGAATGGCGTGGATAAACATAAAACGAAAAACAAGCTTGAACTTTGGGAGGTGATTAAAACAGAATGAGAAGCTATACCATTAGAAATGTTTCAAAGACTTCTAAACTCTATACCCAAAAGATGCGGCGAAATAATAAAGCACAAAGGTCATAAAACTAAGTATTAAATGTTCAAAAAAGGTGTATGTATTATTTAGTACTTTTGTTAAGTGTTAAATAATATGTATTGCTTATTTCTTGACTGGCTCTATTTTTATGACCACATTTTCATGTTCTTTTTTCTAAATTTTTGATAAATATTATGTTTACAGTATTTTTAAAATTAAGTTTGATATTATGTTTTTCCTTGGGGTTTTAAGGGTTTATCAATAACAAGATTGATTTGAAATTCAATATTTTAATTCAATGATTTTAAAATTCAATAAAAGAACTGTTTTTTTATTCAGATTGACGACATTTAAATTATTACCTCGAATTTGTTCGCAATATCTAATTCGATGAACTAAATAAGAGGGACTTTTTTTCTTTGATGCCAACAAACAGTTGTAATCTTTGAAATCGATTGATCAAGCTTTTATTGCAACGAGTTCAAGTGACTGCAACAATGTGTCGTTGGAACCACATGACATTCAAAGCAATTTTATTTAATTCTGACCACACAAAATCTGCTAACGATGATCAATACCGCTAACCATTGACTGTAATTGCGAGAACAATTACCAAAGATTGACGATGATGGATTGTCCGAGTCTATATATAACATTATAAATAGGCCGTCCTGGCATTCCTATAGTTTCTATTAGAAAACCCTCTGCTAAGCGTGAAAAGTAGATGTGAATATATTTAGAAAAATTCTCATATACGTTGAATCGGTTTGGAACTCCATTTTCATAAATTTAGATCGTTAGTTATGGTTTTCTTTCCATGGGGGCAGTAGATCTTTGATATTAAAATCTTCAAAAATTGATTATGGGAGTTTTATTCTAATAATATCATAGCAAAGTTACATATGACAACAAAATTTAACTGTCTATTCTAATTCTAAAGTTGAATGAAAATAAGGCCCTTTTTGTCAACCAATATAACGAGTATTCTATTTGAGTGACTTTTGCAAATAAATATATTGAAATACATACCTTGGATAAATTAGGTGACAGTAATTGTGGTGATGAATCCCTATAGTCTCTGTAGGAGATGAAGGGATCAGAGGGCTCGTCATTTAATAACGGTCCAAAACTATTGTCTTTTAAGAGAAAATCGTCCAACATGTCAGTTAAAAACGGATGATCATCTAGTGGCACGCACACATCTCCGGCTACAGGGGCTAAGTGAGTTAAATCATCGGGCTCATCTTTCAACACTAGAACAACAGAAAAAACCCATTTTGGTTTAATGTCAAAAACACTCCAACAACATTACCTTCAAAATGTAGCATTGTAATAATTTTAGAGTGTGAATATGTTATAGTTATTAAGAAAAAAAAACTACAGGAAATGTATGTAACTACACCATGTTTGACACGATTAAAACTGATAAATTGATGAATATTTTCATTTTATATATGTAATATACTTATCGTTGCTATTTTTATCAGTTGCTTAACCAATGATCAATGCAAGCCGGATAACCCAAGCATGATCTCTCCATAATTATTTTTTTTTCAGTTTCACATGTAAATAAAAACATCGTCGACTCAGTAGATTTCAATATTACATAATTCCCAATTAACGAAACAGTTTGGGTTTTCGCTACTTAAAATGACGATTTATATTTAGCCGGCTAACGCATGACGTTAGAACGAATTCAAAACAAAGAAAAAAGTTTTAATCATGATGCTGCAATAAAAAACATATTTTATCTGGGAGTACTGTGGACTGATATGTATCATAATTTACGGTTATCCCATAAAACGTTTATGGGGAGGGTCTGAACTAAGATTTCTTTCCAACCGAAAAAATAAAGGAAGGTTTTTTTCCGAGATATTACTGATATACCCGTCCGTAAATTTCGTAAGAAGCCATTGGCTTACTTTAGCTACCATAAAAAGGAAAAGCCTCAATTGCGTGTATGATACGGAAAATATTATTACATATAAAAGGTTTGCCAATCAATAAGAACGATATGATGTTAAAATGCAGTAAAACACAATTACGGTGGTTCTTTCGAGGCAAACCAGTCATAGAGCCATTTTCGTAAGAAGTACACCGCTGTTCGGCAAGTGCGTGTCCCATCGATGCAAATAAGTAGTAAGCGCACGGAGCCAAGTCTGGTGAGTAAGCCGCATGCGAGAGTATCTCCCAAATAAACGGCTCAATCGTTTCCTTGACCAGTTTTGCTGTGTGTGGTGGTGCATTATCATGAAGCAAAATCACGTTGTTTTACCTTTTTTGATATTCTGGTCATTTTTTCCCACAAATTTTGATTCAAATCGATCATTTGTTATCAGTAGCGTTCAGCATTAACGGTTTTGTCAGGTTTTAGCAGCTTATAACAGATCACAGTCTTCTGATCCCACGAAACATAGAGCATTGTCTTCCGTCCATAGCGATTTGGCTTTGCAGTCGATGTCGATGGTTCGCCTGGAGTTTTCCATGATCTTTTACGCTTAGGATTCACAAAATATATTCACTTTTCACTACCAGTCACAATTTGATGGAGAAATGACTTTCTTTTGTACCTGGAGAGCAACATTTCGCAGCACTACGCAAGTAGTTTTCGGTGTTCCTGCTGTTTTTCATTCAGTTCATATGGAATTCATTTTCCCATCTTCTGAATCTTTCCCATGGCTTTCAAACGTATAGAGACGGCTTCTCGTGTCCCATTTAATTGATTCGCGAATTGTTGCATTTGAGCGTCATCCTCATCCAACAATGCTCGCAATTCGCCGCCTTCAAACTTCTTCGGTAGTCTTCCACGTTCTTCGTTTCTCACGTCAAAATTGCCACTTTTGAATTTTTTAAACCACCCAAAGCACTGTAATTTATCAAGAGAATGCTCACCGTAAGCTTCGACAAGCATTCGATGCGATTCTGCAGCAGTTTTCTTCGAATGATAACAGAAAATCAATGCTGTCCGCAAATCGTAGTTTCCAGGCACAAATTTAGGCATGTTAGAGCACGCTATTACAAACTATGCTGTTGTATGAAACTTGTATTGTTGTGAGTTGAAAATCTTTGTCAGATGTCAACAAGGAAATGGCGCCAATGACACGGTTTGACGGTAACTACATTGAGAGCTATGGCCATCTATGGGTAAATTCCGGTTTCAGTTCCGAAATTTTTTTCCCACTGAAATAAAACAACAATAAATTGTCTTCTCTGCAATTTATTTTACGACAGAAACTTCGGATATTTCATTTTGGTCACTAATTTGTAATCCATAACTTGCACTTATAGGAATGAAATTCACGAATTAACGGCCATTTATACATAATTGTGTAAGACATATCCTCCAATTATTGTTTGATATACTGTTATGTAATTTTCTAATTATCTTTCAATAATTTCAATTTCAAATAATATCAAACTCAGATTTCATCGACTTGTTCCTGTTAGATTCTTCATTTATTCAAATGACCCAAGACGAACTTTGTTAGGGTACAAATTTTAAATTTATTACACTACGTCAAGAATTTTTATGAAGCAATTAGAGGAAATGGTATGTATCGACTAAGATCGACCTTATCCAGGTTCAGAACTTAAATTATCATGAGGACAGATATATTCGACATATCTTTATTCTTTTTCATATGCCAGGTTTGTAAATCAAGCAAAACTAGAACAGTAATCAAAAAAGCTCAATAATAACCGGCTTTGAAAGCTTAAAATATACCTTTATTATCATTACCAATATAAAATGAAATCCAAAACTTCTAGTACAAAAATAGCTAAATTGGTAACATAATTATAGTTTTACCTTGGAAACTTTTTTTTGTTCAGAAAATTAAAGCAGTAAATCCTTGAATCAAATTGCACAGAGATATTTAACAACGCGATGTCAACGTTTAATTAGGCGAATCTATTCATACGCCTCAAAATGGAACAAAATTGGTCTCATAACATCATGTTTATCCCACCATTCTTTTTGTATTTATTATGTTATTAAATTTAATACTTTTCTCATTAAAATTCCTCATTACTCGTGTGAATAAGACGATTTAAAACATTTTGATACATTGGATTTGCTAATAAGTTCGGATGGTTTATTTTCGGTACGAGTTCACTACAATTAATTCTTCTGCCTAGGCGCTATTGCGTATCTGAAAGGCTATAAATCGTCAATAAAAATATATCCCTATCAGTACAGAAGATCGCTACAGCACTTAGTAATACATTGCCGACCGCTAATGTTTCGCTAAAAGTTTTTGTGGGGCCGGCGATTTTAGACATACAGTTCTGTTACAAGGTGTATATAACAATAGCGATACATTTGTATACATTGCTTCATGTAATTTTGCGTCTATATTTTGAAGGATGTCTTCTCATATCACCGTCCAATCTTCCAGATGGATTAAGATGTTAGAAGCAATCAATTCAATTTCTTCAATTACCGATCACTTTGTTACAGATAATTATTTTGTCACTTATCCAATTATTCATTTTATCCATATAAAATTTATTTGAATTTCATTATTATGTGACCATTGTTTGAACAAAAATCAATGTGTGTAATAGGAAAAATAATCTTAATGTCATGTTCATCCAATCTTCATCTAATATGAAGGTGTTAATATTTAGAACAGAAACGATTGAAATTATTTTAGCTTTTATGTATTATGGATGTATCGGAGGTACGATCGGAGGCAAAAGTACTAAAAATTAAAAATTTGTGAATATATTTGCTTTAGAAAACATACGAAAGAAAAATTAATAAAGATAATGCTACAAATAATGTATAATTAAAAAAGAAAGAGCAAATTTCACCTATATTCTAGAATTAAATTAATAATAACAAATAATAGGAAAAAAAATTGATTTTAACTTTTCGGTAAAAACATTTTTGATTGAAATCTTTAGAACTACGAACACGGAATTTTAAATAATACTTAAATATTAATTAAAACCTCTAAATATTATTTATTTTCAATAATTATTAGTGATAAATATTTTAAACTTTAAGGGTGTATCGGAAGTATGTCAAAATGCTACAAAACGTTTAAACATTTGACAGGATATTTTTTATACCATACTTAAGCCACTGTGAAAATTTGAAATCTATTGACTAAGCCGTTAAAACGTTATTTTAATTTAAAATTATCGTAATGTTATATGTGATCTTATGGAGACATAACATAGAATTAACATAATAAGTTAAACACGTTACAAATATACAAAGAAAAGCTATCAAACGTTTCAAATTTTCAGATTATGTAACTTAAACTGTTTGGAACCAATTTTGCACAATTTTATTAACGTTCATTTTCAGTACTTTTGCCTTCGATTGTACCTCCGATAATTTGTAACTCGTAACTCAAAAAACAAACTAAAAATATCTGTAGTAACAGGACTTATGCTATTGGACAGTTAGATGCCAACGGTAAACTGGATATAAAATAACGAGCCACAGAAAACATCATTGAACATGGAATTGTATACGAAGACTATTGATCTGATACAATTATTGAAAATATTTTCTATTTACATATTATTGTTAAGCAGAACGATTGCTTTAATCATGTTGTACATGTAGTTAATGAATTTGGAGGAAGGAAAATCCATAAAATGTTTAAAATAAAGAAAAATAAATAATCTAGAAAAAATATGGTTTGGTTAGAATGTTTTACTTTTCTCTATATTCACCAAACATGGCACCTACTGATTATCAATTCGCCAGTCGTTAATAAATTCAATGAACTGGAAAATATTCGCTGATAAAGGAATAAATCTAAAAGCTTCGAGATCGGATTTACCTTGATAACAAAGATGACAAAAGATTTGGTATATATAGGGTGATTTTATATATATATATATATATATATATATATATATATATATATATATATATATATATATATATATATATATATATATAGTGATATTTTTAGTGCATCCGAACTTTAAATTCAAATAAAACAACCAAATTAGATGCCTTGAAACTTTTTATTTTATGTGAAATAACATTCAATAAGATTAATGTTTTAATGTAAACAATTTCAGACAAATGCCCGCCGAGGCTACTTCCGACTAAGCCTATTCTGTCAATCAAATTTCCGATCAGTTTTTCCAGCAATTGGGGTCTTATGTCCGCAATTGTCTAAGTCAATAATTGTTGGTTTATCGGCATAAACCAAAGACTTAACATAACCCCAAAGTTATTCGAAATAATTTTCTCACCGAATTGTTCCCTCAATAAATTGATTGTTGCGTTGGCTTTATGACATATGAAGTCAACCTGTTGGAACCACATCTCCTACAGATCAACACCATTCAAATTCGGAATTAAATAATCCACGTAGTCGAAAAACAAAGCCCAACTTCCTGCGAACGGCCACGAATTGATACATTTTTATCTTGATCAACACTGCCAGCAATAGTGACGATAGTTTCTTCGAAACGCACACTTTTTTTGTCTTTACTTGTCGAACTTGTTTTTGTTTTAATGTCGATCAGTGTGAAATGCGTTCGAAATTTGCTGATAATTCGACGAATACATCACGAAGTTCAAATTCACGAAGTGCGCTACAAGTTTGGCGCACCGAACACTGATTTTGATAATAATTTTCGAAAATTTGCAAGCGTTGCTCTGATATTAACCGTCCCATAATGATTTGCCAGACTATTGAGACACAGATTTACAGGTTTACGCGCAAACTCAGTTTGTTTGATAGCGACCCCCTATCGGAAGTTCGAACACGCCAAAAAATACGCTAAAATATATATCACCTTTTACATATTTGAACTGTGATATATCTATGCTATTGAAAACTTGATCGTATTTGCGGTTGATTGAATAACGCACGTACACGACGTAACAATTCGATAGTATCCGACAATGCACGTTAATATCCAATAGATTGACTGGTTTAGTGCAATTTGGGGCCGGAAAACAAAGCCCGAAGATTGGATATCAGTACAAGTATTGAAAAATGGATGTTGTACGACAACTTGAAATAACAGAAAATCATGGGTGATTTCTGGTCAATAGCCCACGTCGACTATGATGCCCAACCATAGAAAATATTCCCAATCTCTAAACATTACTTAACATTACTCTAAATATTACTTAACATTACTCTAAACATTATAAGCGAGTACCTCCTAAGTAATAAAGAATGTTGTGTATTATGAATTACTGAACATAACCTTATACATATGAGCGATTTGTTGAAGCGCAAGAAGTATCATACTAACAGTGTACACATGATGCTCAATGATCATACATCGAAAATATAACTAAGGGCATTATATGTCGATTAAAACAGAAAATGATCTCTCACGCCGTCAAATATTAGATATATAGTGGGGACAAAAGCAGTGAAGCCAATTTTTCGCGAGAAAAATATATTTGAACAGTTCGTTTTGCTCTAGGGGCAACAAATCACTTCAAAACACAAAAATAAACAAACTTAATTCATCTTAATCAGATTTAAAGTGAGTTTAGGATGTTAATGTCGAGGGCTGCCTTTAGAGATACGTGGAGAAATTCTGAATTAATTTATATTGATTTACAGTTATTAAACAGAAGTGCGATCAAAACATACGATAACTGCGCTCGTAAATCAGGTAAATTCAGAATCTATTTCACAGAAATTTCTATAAGTAATCGAAGCAAAAAAACCTTCTAAATTGCATTTGAAAATGCTGTTACGTAAGCCTTAAAGTTGGATAAATAAACAACCGTTCATGTTCACTATCATTAATATTCTATATAGACGAAGGCAAAAAAAAACGAACATCGAAATTGTATTCTAATCTAATATTAGCAATGTCAAGGCCGTTGATCAGCTGACTAGTCGAACATATGAAAGGTAAACGCGCTATTCTTAGATCGTTCGCTTAGCGTAAAGCAAAACGTGCCAAATATTCACATATTACGTGCAGAAAACTGGTACGCATTTATGCCAAAACAATTATGATGTAACGCGAGCGTGTTGATTTTTTCGAAAATGCGGATATTAAAAATACGAATGAAGTTATCAAATCCTGAAATCAATATTTTCCATTACTGATTGTGTAGACTTTTTTTCAGTGTGTCACACATTACAGTTTAATTCAGTTAAGCTTACTTTTATTTTTATTTTTAACTAATGTTTTTACTAAATTCGAATATTGAAAATATCATCACTTAAATGTCCGACTTCTTTTTGCTTTACCAATGATCAGTCTTTTCTTTGTTGTTTTCTTTGTATATATGTTTAAACATATATACAAAACAAACGTAGTTCTTTGTCACCATCGATAAGTCAAATGGGTAGTTCATTGGATTGTTTAGAGGTTATTTTGATAAACATTTATATAAGCATTTAATATGGTCTCAAAGAAAGTTCTACGGTGCCAAATTCAACATTTTAGTGACCAAATGTCATCATCATAGAAGAGACCATGTCCGGGAAATTTGACCCATAACAAACAGTTATTTTTGCACCGTTGTTCGGTGTAGAGTTTTCATATTGGAAGTACATACCATCCAGGTTTATATGCTCCAATTTTCGCTCTATGCAGTTAGTTACCATTGTACGATATCGTGGCCCCGTGGTCATATAAATACGGGTCAATTGTTTTTCACGGCCAAATATCACACTAAATAGTAAACTTTTCAGTTCAATCTATCTTAGATTTTATTTTTTCAATATATTGTTATTTTGTAGCAATATATCATTTTTTATTTATATCTTTGAAAATTAACTATTATTTCTCTTTATTGATATTCAGTATACGACTGGTATTTCAGGGTTGAATACCAAATAGAACAAAGTTTGGTGACGTTACTAATTAACTTAAAGATTCTAGCGAGTTAGTGAAAATCTTATTGAAAAGTTATAAATTTAATTGAAAGTTCTGTCATTACAAGTCTTAAAAGAAAAGTTGAAATGGATGAGGGAGACAGTTCTCCACTCATCCACCATCATCTATTTTCTTATAACATTGGTGAGGTCGAGTGCCTTCTTAAAGGTTTACTACGTTGGTCCCCCGATAGTCGGTAGGCTTTTGTGGAAAAGGGAGTTTAAGCACAATCGGGGTCGATCTCTGATGATCTCTAATCAATATCTGATGAGCGTGCTAAATGATTTTTGCGAAAAAAGTGTGGCGGGTAATAATTCTTAATTTTTTTAAGAGATGGCGCTGGAAACACGTACGACGTAAATATGTCGAGTTTCGAGCCAAACAAAGAGCATTCGCAGAACGTACTGCTTTTCTTGTTCAATAAAAAAAAAACGCGAGTGGGCGTTGGTTTAGACGATTCAAAAGTGATGATAGCGACTTGAAAGACAAAGAACGTCCAGGTCAACCGAATAAATTTGATGATGCCAAATTTCAAGCATTGTTGGAAGAAGACGATATACAAACTCAACAACAAATGACAGAGCGGTTAAATGTTGATCGCCGAACCACTGCGATCGACTCCATGCCATGGGAAAGATCCAGAAGGCACGAACATAGGTACCACATCAGCTGAACGACAGACAGATGGAAAAGCGAAAACCGGTGTTCGAAGTTTTGCTTTCTCGGCATGAAAGAAATACCTTTTTACATCGGATCGTGATTGGACACGAAAAATAAATATATTTCGAGAACCCTTAACGCAGAAAGACATGGGTTGACCCAGGACAACTACCAACATCGACCGCAAGACCAAATTGCGTTGGAAAGAAGAAAATGTGCATTTAGTAGGATCAGAAGGGTGTCGTGTACCAAGAGCTTCTGAAACTAGGTGAAACAGTTAATATCGTTCGCTAACGTCAACAAGTGGTCAATTTGAACCATACATTGATTGAAAAGCGACCAGAATGATGGGAATAATGTGCAGCTAGCAATGGTGCATACTTTAAATAAACCATTTTTTACATTTCTCCCAAATTAAACTTATTTTTTAAGGAAAAATTAAGAATTACTAACCACCATCTGAAGAACTTTACATTTTTCTTACGTTAGTCCTATCGATCACCATCTATTTCCTTTGGTTTTAAACTTTTTAGGGGCTAAAATATTCAATAATGAATTATCACTTAGAGATGTCCAATAATTTTTGTTTTACTGAAGACTATCGTAGAAGAACAAAATAACTTCCAGGGTAACACGTTTCAAATTTTAAAAACATGAATACACGCATTAACAACTAATTAAGTTATATTCTAGATAAATGTATTGATATTTAGTGTGCTTGCCGTTAAATTAAAAACAAAAATAGGTGAACTCTGTAAGAATGAAAGAACAAAGCGTGGAAAAGTTCTATATTAGACATTTGATGCTTTGTCACTTTCGCAAGTATAGCAATGCCACAAATACCATTAATGCTGGTGTATTGGACAACAGAACATGTCAGCGTTGGTTTTGGAACGGCGATTTCAATTTTGTCAAAGGTATAAAATCTCGAAGGCCTGTTGAATTTTATAAGGATCTGTTGTTGGTTGAAATTGAAGCTGATCCCAAGCAAACTATCTAGAAATTAGCCAGAAAGCTTAAAACATGAAGTTTTAAGCTCCTCAAGGCAGCGGTTTTTAAAACAACTGAACAAAGCGCAAAGAAAAGGAATGTAGGTGCCATATCAACAAAACAAAATTTAACCTGTAACCATTTGCAGTGCACTTTTGTCCAGGTTAGGCCAGGCCGAGATTCTATAGAGTGATCCACATAAGAAAAAATAATGGTTAACACCAGGAGAACCACCTTTGCCAGTCAAAAAGCAGATCTTCACCCTAAAAAGTGTTACTATACTACAGCAATACTTTTTGGGAGAATTTTACAGGAGTTATTCACTGTGGGATTTTGAATGTTAATGGAGTCATAAGTGCTGAATATCATTGTGGTCAGCTTGGTGGATTATATAGCTTTGATTAAAAAAAACCTACAAGACTGATTAATCAAAAAGGTGTTTCTGCAGCATGACAGTGCAAGATCTCAAAGTGCCAGAATCACCCAAGAAAAAATCAAAAAGTTAGGCTGGGAAGTACTTCCTCACCCACTCTATATATTTTGTAAATATTTTTCGTGAAAAAAATGTTCTACTGTGACAGCTAGCAAAACTGCACTCGAAGTATATTTTACTTTAAAATCGCCCTCAAAAAGAGGAGAGGGAGTTGTTTTTGAAAAGGGAATATGAAGTTTGTCAGACAGATTGACAAATATTGTTTATAACGATTGAGGTTATATTACCTCTAAAATAAAATAAAATGCTGTACATTACCAAAAAACGATATTATTTATGTACACCAAACAATTTAAAAAATATAGTAATTCGTAATTGGAGAAAATTTCATGTTTTAGTTTAACCTATAAAGAATAACAAGTCTTACATACTCTACTGCGTATGTGCTACATTGGGTAATATGTTTCAGTATCCAAGTCTCAACAGCAACTGGCCGACATCTGTGGGTGTTTCCTATGACTAAATCGTTTACGAACGACCAGTAATAGCCTATCTAGCATCGTTGCCTCCATTATACGACGTTAGGTAATGCAGTCGTGGAATTTTTCATGTCAGTTAACAACCTGACGCGAAAAAACAAACCGCCAAAGGTGTAATTTACTCGCCGTCAGAGCAATTATTTGCTTTTGCCTTGAATTTGCTTTTTGGGTAATTAGCAACCATATCCGAATACTGGTTTGTACCAACGTCAAGATATTTTAATAAAATTCTTCGAATTTTGCATGCACGCGACTATAAATAGAAGATAACTATATGAACCATATAACAGGTCTTTCAAATTGAGTGTTTTTTTAATTACTGAATAAAATAAAGATGGCGTTGTGAATTTGTCTAGGTCTAGTCTCATTTCAAGAAACGGTGATGTAAATTGGCTACCAAGCTCATGTGATCTGACTCCGTTGGACTATTTTCTTTGGACTTACGTGAAAAGCTAGGTCTATAAGAACAATCCACAATCCCTTCCTGAACTAAAGGATGAAATTATTCGGGTCACTGGTGAGAGAAAGCCACGGTTATGCCAAAATGTCATCCAAAATGTTGACAAAAGAGCGGACGTCTGTGAAGCTGCAAGAGGTGGTGATTTGGCAGATATTGCCTTTCATGTTTAAATGTCATACATTATGCTTCAAATATCAATACAAAAAATTAAATCAGCGCAAATTTATTCAAGAATTAAAAAACGGCTTAATTTGAAAGACACTTTACATACTGATATTAACTTTTATAATTATAATCTAAGAAGTGACGATGTTATAAAAAATTTAAGCAATTAAACTATTTATAATATCTTCCTGATGCAGTGATAAGTCTATGTCAAGTTTTCATTTTGCACTTTAATATTTTTATTGTAATATAACAAACTTAAAATACATTTTCACAAAAGTATGAACCTTTTAGTGTTTAGAGCAGTATGATTAATTGAAAGAAACATTCTTTTATATAGAAATGGTTATAGGAAATATTTAAATGACTTATATCCTCCGTTGAAATATCCTTGGAGCCTTTTTTGGTATATAGACTGATTGTCCAGTGTAACGGTTACACCTCCGAATCCTCAATCTTGCTGCATATCAGATGTATTAGTGCTACTCGATGTTCGCCTGAAGATTTTATCATTTCTATCATCAAGCGTATAGAAAATATTTTTTACTTTAATCCGCCTTTTTAATATTTTGTGTCCCGATTTTATTTAAACCTTTTATTAACAACTAAGAGATGAAAAATCATTAACCTATTCATGAATTGTGGGACATATCTAAGATAATGCTATTGGGATACTTGAAAAAAAATCTTATTGGAAATAACTATGACCGGATTTGAAACAATTTAGATTTTCCAACTATTAGATCAAAGCAATAATTTCGTTATTTTTGCGTGACAAGTTCATGATCATTTTTCTAATTTTATCATAGTACACGTGAACATCTAACTCACAATTCTACTCTCGATGTTGTATCTATTTTTATTTTGTTTTGTTTTTTTCCTCCCGTCTCTACCGACGTGCCAGTTCTCGAGAATTACGTAAATCGTTGTCGAAAATTTTTCCTTTGCAAAAAAATATGAAGGTAATAAATAAAATTTCGCTCAATTAGTCGGTAACTCGGGGGCACTGCCACATATTTTTGGTCGAACAGGTCAACAAACCCTGGAGGTAGCTTTCATAATGCTGCTGACAGAAAAATAAGTCATATTTTAACGGTTATCTTCTGCACCATCGGCAGCAATTGCTTTTTACTCAACACGTCAAGGAAAGATGTATGGATATTTGTTATGAGTTTAAATGTGAATTATTTTCAAAGCTGAATTCATAGGTGGTTTAAAAAGAAGATTGGCTCTAGAAATATTTTTTTAATTAAGTTAATTCAATTATTTGAACATCATATTAGTTAATAACATTGCATAATAACATTTGCATAATAACATTTGAATCGGTTCATAACAAATATTTGTGAGCAAGAATCTATAACGATTGATTATAATCCTTCTCAGATGATCTCCTGAGACATCAACATTAAGTTGGACATCAAAATATACGAAACCATTTCTGATGATACTCTATCTCCTACAAAAGTTTAAGATTAATTCTGTTGATGATGGCAAATTGACCGAAAAGTGATTCAAAGGAAAACGATAATATTGCAAAAATTATTCAAATTTATCCTCAATGGCTTCTCATTTTTTATAATTTACTTTTTAAAAACTGCACCACGAATTGTATGTTAAAAAGTATCTACTCGTTGGGTGTCTAGAACGTTAATAACTATTAACTTTGTTATAGTTTTTAATTAGCGGCCGATAAATGTACCTAATCATAAAAAAATACATCGAAAAAGACAAGAAAAAGCACTAATTGATACTTTATTTCAATTTTCATCAAAGTCTAAAATTAAGGCAAGATTTTTTAAAAAGTTAAGAAATTTTAACATATAAATATGAGATGCTGGAGAAATGTCAATTTCATTTTGTGGTATATTTAAACTATATACACGAAATTCCATAAAATGATGACAATTTATTTTGTTATTTTAAATACTCTAATTAAAAAAAAAAATTCAAAAGTTTCAAAAATAGTTTCCAAATTTACAGACGACAAATTTAATTATGTAAGATTAATGGAAATGTTCCAATCTGACAGATGTTCGGCCTTTTCCATCCAATGCCAAATATTCTAATATATTTCGAATGTTATTTGAATCTTCGTGGAAACAGCATCAATCACAACAGCTTTACGGATCACGTATCTACACATAACTCTTGGGACGGCTGACTTTTTTATGTTTCTGTTTTTCTAGGTCTAATATACAGAAAATCTCCAAAAGTGCTGCTGGCAGTAATATCGTGTTTTGAGTGTATTATAAATTCACTTAACCTGAGCGTTCAATTTTTCTTATCCAAAATTATGAAATACACCTGATTTTTTGGGCATCGAAACTAAACGTGTATTTCAAATTTTAAAATTTCATACAGGGGCGCGATATAATGAGTCCAATGTTAAAATGCTCCCACTTTTTTTTAACGTATTTATTTTTAAATTTCAATTACAGATTATGAAAACCTTGACCATTTTACGTAAAAGAGGTACTTTTAACTTGCATCGATACATTGCATCGTTTTAGAGTAAAACGCTTTTAAAGTTTTCGTACACCACACAATCTGTTGTGCGAAGGGGTCAGAAATGTGTTGAAATTAAAGGAATACACTTTGAACAATACTTGTAATTTGTAATTCTTGTTAATTACTTAATTACCTAATTATGTTTCTTAAAATGTCTTCTTTTTTTTAAATGTGCTCTATAGTGTCGCTCGCGAACAGTTTTGAAAGGGATTACTCGCAAACGGTGCATCTTATTTTAAAGTTTTGCATAAAGTTTTGGACAGAACCGCACTCAATTAAATATATTCCTGATTTATAAAGTTTATTCGTTTGGCTTTTATTATTTTTAATAAAACGTCCCTAATTATTATTTGTTAATGTTATGTAATTGTTTTGTGCTCGTTATTTTTAATTATTAGTGATGTGATATATTAAATTAATAATTTTATTATAGCATTTTCTATTAGTTATTCTATTATATATATTTAGCTCATATCCATTGTTCACAGCGATCTGGCTAATGTTATTTAATTATTTGTTGTAATTTTCTAATGACATTGAGATGTTAAAAAGTCTATGTATAAATGAATTAAATGTAGCCAACTTTTGTGAATTTGTTCTGTATTACTATATCTGTATGGGATGGTTTATGAAAATTGCAAACTCACGCCTATTGTCTTTTCTACTAATTGTTAAATATAAAAAGTTTATTTTATTATTTTATTGTAATGTATGTAGAAAAGAAAGCGCTATATATATATATATATATATATATATATATATATATATATATATATATATATATATATATATATATATATATTTCTTTTCTAAATTGTTGATAACTAGATAAATTAAAATGAATTTTCCAACTGTTTTTTTTGCAAACAAAATATTTCGTACTACTAGAGGTGCATCAGCACTTGAGACTTTAGCGACATCATCCACAGATTAACGTGAGTTTCGAACCACGATCATCACCAATAAATTAGTGTTTAACCTTTCAGTCTCTCGAAAAACATATCGTAACTGACGTAATATACCTTTTTAAAATCATCTGGCCTTACTCAGCCTGGTTACTGGCGTAATACAGATGTATTATTGTATATATTATATTTCTATATATATATATATATATATATATATATATATATATATATATATATATATATATATATATATATATATATATATATATATATATATATATTAAAAATAAAATAATAGAAGAAAATGAACAGTGTATTTCCAAAAGTATAAATATATTAGGGGGGCCGAAAAGTAATCAAAATTTTTTTGCTGGCGAAAAACATTTATTTATTAAAGAAATCTTAAATACTAGTTTACAAAATAATTTCCATCATTTTCTAACACTTCGCCAGCGTAAAGGCAGTTGTTTGATTTTCTTTTTAAAAAAGCCCTTCGATTTTTCTTCGAAAAACTTTTTCAAGTGCGTTTTCACTTCACATTGTTACATTTTTTATCTGATCTGAAAAGGTGGTAATCCGAAGGCGCGAGATCGGGTGAATAGGGTGGATAAGGAAAAAGTTCCAATCTAAGCTACCTTATTTTTTTCCTGTGTTATTTTTGCAGCGTGAGGCCTCACGTTATAGTGTTGAAGGATTTTTTTGTTATTGACCAAAACAGATATTTTTGAGCTTGAGCATGAGCTCTTGCTTCATTCGCTCGAGTTGTTCACAATACTATGTCGCTGTAACGGTCTGACCAGGTTCAAACAATTCATAATATATAACCCATCACACACAAACAAGGACCTTCTTTATTGTTAGTGATGGTCGAGGTGTCGGAACAGGTGCTTCTCTGGAAGAAAGTCACTGTCTTTTTCGTACAGGATTATTGTATAGCACTTCTCATCTCCAGTTACAATTCGTCGCAAAAAAGGATCGGCTTCATACCGAGACAAAAAAAAGCGCAGAGGGTACGCCGTTGATCAAGCGCCGTCTCCGTCAATTCATGAGGAACCCAAATGCCTTGCCTGTACAATTTTCCTATGCAACGAAGATGATCCTGAACTGTAGATCATGGATAGCGAATCTTCAGTGATAATTCCTCAATTGTTTGACGAGGATCTGAATCAGTCATCGCCTTCAATCATCTATGACACTTGTTTAGTTTCAGAACATCCCCGTAAGTATCGGTAATTTTTTTCACTCCTTCGTTTCCCTTCATTCTTTGATCGAACAAAAATAGCATACAATGACGTAAGGGTGCTTCTTCGATTCAAAAACTTTTTAACCAAAAAAGAAAATTTACACTCAAGCTAGAACGTAATAACAAAACTCCCGTGTTTGCGGGGCCGTGTCTCGACACAAACTGATGGTGAAGAATGAGCTCATTTAAGAAATTTTGATTACTTGTCGGTCCCCGTAATATAAAATAAAAATTAGCCAAATTATATTGATTATGAGATTTACTACCTCACTAATAGGGCGTATTACGTCAAAATTTTCCACTAGGATTAGCTAATGTGAAAGGTCAATTATAACAGGCGTGAAAAATATTCAAAACGTATCGTTAATAAATGATCGCTAATATTAGATCAGCTATTACTTGTCATTGACGGTGTTTATGAACCATTGACGCATCAATTACAAGTGCTCTAATTGGCTTAATCTAGATCCAGAAATGGTTTTGAACATATTTTTGTTATTAACATTACTAATAGTTAAGTAATAATAATAAGACATTTTGTTTAGCTTTGAACTTACCTAAACTAATTGCGTTTAATGAATAAATTAAGGCGATAAGAATAAACACACCTGATTATTTTTGGAGAGCGACCTTGATATTACCAAAAAATTATTTATTAAGATTATTTGTTGCACGAAAATATTATATAATTCAGCTTGGTGACATTAACTAATTTACTTGTTAAATACGCAGGTCGACATTAATGAGAATGTTCATTCATTCTCACCAATGCGTAACATTGATGATAATGCTCTTTTTGCGTTACATCTTTTCACAGAAATGGCCTAGCATGTCCCATTTTCAAGTACCTGCTTCTTCTTTATATCATGGGAAAATTGAAATTATTTGTACCCGACTTGAGACTGGACAATGTAGGAATTACCACAAGACCGTTGAGGGGTATTTCCACAGTATTCTACGATCTTTCAGGGCAGTTTTATTGTTTTCTATAGTTTACTTTGTTTTGTGTCTCATTTACAGTACAGTCAAGTGTTTAAGTCGATTTATATAAACCGGCAAGTTCTAGTCGTCGATTTTGCAAAAATCCAACGAATAAGTTTTGTTACATATGCAGGCGATTTACTTTAAAGTCACAAGCTAGATCTATATCCGAGGAAGGCAAAAAGCCTATCTTTTATATTTTAAGTGCCAAATTAGACATCAAGATAAAAGTTGGGCTTCTCATGTTTGATGTGTGCGTTACATAAATTTAGTGAAGTGGATGCATCGCAAGAAACATCCTATGCCGTTTGCTGTTCATATGGTGTGGAGAGAACCTACCGACGATGTAAGAGATTGCTACTTTTGTATTACTAAAACAGAAGAGATTTCAAGAAAACAAAGAGGCAAAATTCAGTAATCCAAAAATCTACTTCTTCCGCCTCTCCATATTAACCATGGATTAATGAAACACTTTGTCAAAGCCATGTACCAAGAAGGTAATGGTTTCAAGTACCTAAGGAAATATTTTCTCAATTAAGTGATGCAATACTAAAAGAAGGCATATTTATTGAACCTCAAATAAGGAAGCTTCTAGGGGATTTTCCATTTCAAGGCAAACTAAATGAAAAGGAACTAGCAGCTTGAAAGTGTTTTGTAAGTGAGTGAAAACTCATGAACTCTTGAAAGCCTACGAAAAACTAGGCTGTTGCATGTCCTTAAAAATGCATTTTTGACACTCCCATTTGAATTTTTCCGGAAAATTTGAGTGCAGTAAGCGGCGAACAAAGATAGAAGTTTCACCAGGTCATCAGGACGATAGAAGCAAGATACCAGGGACGCTACTACTAGACTACTGCTGCTAATTTTATTCTGGATCAACGAAATTTCTAAAAATATAAATCGCTACTTATTTTTAACACCTCGCTTCTGGTAATCTGATTTATAATAACTGAATTATTTGAAATTTTTAATTATGCATAAGGTAGTAGAACAAAATATCGGATAATATTTTTTCTCTAACTGCTAATCAAGAAGCTATATGACAGCTGAATTTTTTTCGTCTTGACATCAAATACATTGTGACATAGAATTACGATTTACGAGGGTAGAGTGAAAAATTAGATACTTTTTAAATGAAATATTTTTTTTTATGAAAAATCGACTTATTATTTTATATAGCTCGATACACTATCGCAAAAAGTACGATTTCTCGATCTTTGCAAAATAGTCCTCTGTTTCGTCAATGGTCTCTACATTTTATGTGAATATCTTTTCACCCAGCCATTTCTTCATCCTTGGAAAGAGAAGGAAGTCGCGATAGACGCGACATCAATTAGTAGCGCAAATTGATCAATTATACTGTTGCAACGGCGGATGAATGGGCAGGTGGTTTGTGGTGGTGAAGCAGCACGTTTTTCTTCGCCAAATGAGAGCGGTTTTTTATAAGCTCTTGGAGAAATTTGACCAATAATGTAACATAATACTCCCCTGCAATCATTTTTCCCTTTTCCAAATAGCCGATGAAGAAATCTATCAGACAAATATCTGACATTTCACTTTCACTTTTTAGTATATGGCGCATTTAGAAATGATTAAAATATCAGATGAATCTAGTTTAATACACTTAAAATGTAAATGCTTACACATGATCTATGTGTTAAAAGTGATCAAACTGTCCTCAGAATCCGGAATCTTGGCCATTCTGATCATACGGAATTAGAGAAATCATAATGATCTACAAGGTATGGCTATTAAATAACCAGACTGACAATGCTACAGAAGAGGTACGCATGCGCCAAACGCCAGCGACCAATAGCTGTTTAGCGTGAAGCCTTCTCTTTCGAATGCAGTTTCGTGCCTCTTGCTTTATTAACCAAATCTGTATAACCGTAGCTTTTGTTAAAATTAGAGTTGTTTTTTGTCTCGCTGAAAAAATGTTAATTATTACACAATAGAGCAACGAACTGTTGTGAAATTTCACTAGAAACTTGGAAAAACCGCTACTGAAACTTATAATTTATTAAAAGAAATGTATGGCAATGAATGTTTATCGCGTGCACGTGTTTTTGAGTGGTTTAAGCGTTTTCAAGATGGTCGAGAAGACGTTGAAAATGATCCACGCCTGGGTCGCCCTTCCACATCAAAAACGGATGACAATACCGAAAAAATCGGTAATCTGGTTCAACCTGATCATCGGTTAAGTATTCGTGTGATTGCTGAAACTGTAGGAATTGATAAAGAATGCGTACGGCAAATTTTACATAACAGTTTTAACATGCAAAAAATGTGTGCCAAAATAGTGCCTAAAATGTTCACCTTTGGATAACAAGAAGCTCGCAAAAATGTATGAATTCACACTTGAAAATAACTCAAACTTATTAAAAAGGATAATAACATGTGACGAATAGTGGTTTTCTTATGATCTTGAAACGAAGCGCCAGTCCATGCACTGGAATAGCCGAAATTCACGGAGAGCCACAAAAGCTCGAAAGAGCAAATCAAAATTCAAAGCAATGATGATTGTTTTTTTTTCGATATTCATGAGATTGTGTACCTTCACTGGGTTCCTGAAGGTCAAACTACTAATCAACATTACTACTAATCAACAAACTACTACTCCTTAGGGTCACTTGGTGGTCCGTAGCAACTATCTTCGTGAACCGGATTTTTCTAGTGCGTTCTGAAAATGAATGACAATTTCGAACAACGATCAAGTTTTGTTTCAGAGAGGGGTGTAGTGCGATGAAAGTATTTGCCGTAAAACATCAATACGCTTATGGAAATAGTGTTTTGCAAGGGTCTAGGTTTTGAGGTGGTTTAAGGCATTATCAGAAGGCCGAGACTCGATTGAAAATGAATTGAATGAATTGAAATCTTCATTCTGATAGTCGGTTCAAGGTCAGAATGATTGGGGAAGGGTTGACTTTGACACACAATCGTTCCTCAGAGTTTCACCAATGAATTGGAGATGAAGAAAATCTGCGCAAAAATAGTTTGGGGGGTTTAAACTCATACTGAAGATGCATCAGGTGTTGGACTGGATGCAGCCTCATTACTTTATTTACACACTCCGTATGACAATAAAATTGAAATAGCAAGTCAACATCCTTGTTCAAATTTATAAAGTTGTTTCAAGTTTATAAAACTTGTTTGATTGTCTTTATTACCAACCAAAAAAAAAATTTCATATGAACAAAATTTGTATGTCAGTACGCACATTTCCTACCAAATTCGAGTGTCCCTCATACTGAAACTTGACACAAAATTTCGTTTTATTTTATTGATAACAAAAACCACACTAACTGTGCGGAATTATAATGCTGGTAGCGTTACTGCTTAATATTCAAAGAATATCGGTTATCTTGTAATGGGGAAAGTCTCGAGTGACGCATGCATTTTAATAGGTTTCTATCACATGCATAGATATCAAAATGCTCAACGGAATAATACGTATATAATTTCATAATGGTCGCTTGTTACGCACCTGATAAGATATCAGTTGAATGTGCATCGAAAATTTCCTTAATACTTGTGTACACCATTCAGATTATTGCTCCCCGACTATTTTAAAATTGAAGGTCAAGAAGCGCGCTGCTCAGAAAAAGGCTCGTCTGTAGACATAACTGCTTCGTATTAGGTTAGTTACAATATATGTCGGGAAGTATTTTTAATCACGTGATGATTTATAGATTTAACAGTTTACAGATATTGTCATCGCGATAGCACGGAAGGTACAAGGAATGGCACTTGAAAAAAATTGTTCTAAATTTATTTGTATTTTTTTTCCCGTGTTGTGTCTGTTTTATTGAGATAAAAACAATAATTTTTTTAAATGTATTAATTTTTTAGCTTTATATATAAGTTGCTTCACATTAAAAACGAAAATTAACTTTGCAAAATTAAATAAAGAAATTAGAACAATTTTTGGGATGAAACAATCTAGTAGGAGGGGTCAAATTGCATAACACCAGTTTTACGATAGAAATTATCAGGTGTGGAGGTTAATAATTCTTAATTTTTTCTTAAAAAAAACACATATATTTTAGGAGAGAGGTAAAAAATGATTTATTCAAAGTATGCGCCATCGCTAGCTGCACATTTTTCCCATCTCTCTGGCAACTTGTGGATGTCCTCCCAGAAAAACCCTACATCTTTTGCGGTAGTCTAGTCATTAAACCATTTTTCGACATCACCGCAATTGTTGAAGTGTTTCGTGGAAAGTGCGTGAGACATTGATGAAAACAAGTGGTAGTCGGAAGGGACCAAGCCTGGTGAGCACGGCGGTGGCGGGTGTCTCTGACCAATTTCGCTGAGTGTGTTTAGGCGTTGTCGTGCTGTAAAATTACTTTTCCGTGTCTTATAGCTCATTCTGGTCGGTTTTCGATCAATGCATGGTTTAAATTGATTATTTGTTGATAGTGCACCCACCAAATGCGCAGAATTGCCTTCTTTCCAAAGCGATTCGGTCTTGCGGTCGATGTTGATGGTTGTCCTGGGTCAACCCATGATTTTTCTGCGTTTTGGGTTCTCGAAATAAATCCATATTTAGTCTCCAGTCACGATCCGATGCAAAAAAGTGTTTCTTTCATGCCGAGAAAGCGAAACTTCGCACACCGTTTTCGCTTTTACGTCTGTCTGCCATTCAGCTGATGTGGTACGCAGATGATCACAAATGGTTCCGCATCCAACATTTAACCTCTCTGCCATTTATTGTTAATTCCCAATTCGGCGTCTTCAATTTTTTTCGATTGATTTAGCCGCCGTTTTCTGTTTTTCAAGTGGAAATCACCACTTTTGAATCGTGTAAATCAACGCCCACAAGGTTTTGCGTTGGGACATTGTCACCATAAGTTTCCACAAGTATACGACGGCTTTCACTCGCGTCTTTCTTTTGATTGAACAAGAAAAGCAGTACGTGCCGCAAATGCTCTTTATTTCGTTCGAAACTCGACATGTTTACCACACGAAAAAATATGACGTTAACCCGAAATCGTTAAAACATTAATGACATACTGTAAGGTACAAAATGACATAAGAGATTAGACTGTGAATCGTCGCTTGTTTCCAGCGCCACCTCTTAAAAAAATGAAGAATTATTAACAGCCACATCTGGTACTATAATTTATCCACTACAAATTATCATTATTAAATTAAGAACGACACAAGACATGCCCTTGATATTTTGTATGCAGTAATGTCAAATAACTGCATAGAAAATATATGAAAAGAGTATTTCGTTTCATTTGCGGTAAAGTGGAAAATTAATTACTATGTAATTAGTACTTAGTTTTAATGTAAATAATATATAAAAAAAATGCCCAAGAAGTCAACGACTAACCTGATATAATAAAAGTTGATTTTAAATATTAATGTAAAGATATGTAAAATAACTAAACTTTATTATTCTCGGAAAAAAAACTTTAACAGTATAATTATCAATGATGAGAATAAAAAATGTTCACGTTCTACTTCATTGGTTATTCATTTCATTCTTATTTTACATTAATATTCTCATTTCACACATCAAATCACATGTAACCTATAACAAATAATACAATAAAAATAAAACAATTTCGATTAATGAATTATATTAGAATAATCTTTCATTGTTATTCTAGAAAAATAATTGTATACGAGGTGTACATATGAAGTAATGAGACTGTTGGATCTGGAAACACTGTTGGCTTTTCCTTTGGAGGGGAGGCAAACATCTGAGGTGTATTCAGTACGAATTTGAACTCCCTAGAGTCACTTGGTGATCCGTACCAATTTTTTTCGTGAACCGGTTGTTATTCGTAACCGGCGTTTTGAAAATGCATGACGAAAATTTCGATCGATGATGTGCTTTCACTATATATACTTTTGACTTGAACTATATCATCTGTCGTCGCAAAAAATAACCGGAATGGCTCTATGTTTACAAAAATAGTGGTGCCATTTTCTGGTCAGAGATTGATTTATGAATCGGCAACACAGGTCGAAATGATTTTTGTAACATTGATGACAATGCTCTTTTCGCGTTTTATCTAGGTAGTTATTAAAACACCTTTTCACAGAAATGGCCTAGCATATCCCATTTTCAAGTGCCTGCTTCTCCTCTATATCATAAGGTAATTGAAGTTATTTATACCTGACTATGGAGTATAAACGTAAACTTAAACTAACGTATAAAACTAAACGTATAAACTAAACGAAATACTTTGGTACAAAGTATTGTGTGTCTATGGCATAGTAGGGTAACAAAAGAACATTACAGTAAGAAAGATTGGCTTCATAGAACTTCTTTTGAACTAAGTACTTCAAACATAAAATAACTTGTTAACTCAAAAAACTTCCACCTCTCCAAATTAGGCTTGGACTAATGAAAAATTTACTAAAAACAAACTGTCAAACATATGGGCAAAGAAGGTGATGGTTTCAAGAACGTAAAAGAAATATTTCCTCAATTAAGTGATGAAAAACTAAAAGAAGGTATATTTATTGGATCTGAAATAAGGAAGCTTCTAGGTGACTTCCGTTTTCAAGAAAAATTAAATGAACAGGAATTGGCAGCTTGGAAGTGTTTTGTAAGTGTAGTGAAAGGATTTTTGGGCAACAAAAAAATGAAAACTATGAAAACCTCATAGATGAGCTTTTGAAAGCCTATGAAATACTAGGGTGTCGCATGTCGTTATAAAGGCATTTTTGCACTCTCATCTGGATGTTTTCGGGAAAATTTGGGTAAAGTAAGCGACTAACAGGGAGAGCGGTTTCATCAGGACTATGGAAGCAAGATACCAAGGACGCTGGAACCCATCTATGTTGGGCGATTACTGCTGGTTTTTAAAAGAGAGAGATGATCCTTCATAACACAAGAGGAAAATGTGAAAGTTTTTGTCCCTGTATGACATCTCATGTAATATATGTTTTATTCACATGATCCTCAGTAATGTCGCTGTATAGATTTAACACGTTTTACATGTTTATATTAAATAAATATTAGATTGTAAAAACATGCCGTCTCCTTTTTTTTACCACCACCGACTCCTTGTAACAAAAAAACTCCTTGTAACAAAAAAGTTTAAATTTGTTGACATGTGTAATCTGTACAAATTTGATATTTCATTCACTACAGAAACGTTTAAAATCGCTTATGCAGATAACTGTTTATTACAAAAGCAAGTTTTTAAGTGTCATCAACCATTCAGAGAAGGTAGAGGAGATGTGGACGATAATATAGGTTCAGGTCGATCAATAGAAATGTTGAAAACATCAGACTGACAGAAATTTAGAACAAGGAAATGAGATTTAAAATATCCAAGACATTCATAGCATTTGGACAGTTAGTGGTTGTGGCACGAGGCGCATTCTCATTGTTCGTCAATTGTTTTAAACAATTTTTTTAACTTATTTTTGTTTTTTTAAGCAATTCCCGCTAATTTTGGAACAGACATTGTATTCATTCTAGTTAAGGCATGCTAAGAACGTCCTTAAATGATATAATTTAATTTTTAATATCTAGTGAAATTCAAGATCGTACGTGAATTTTCTATTAAAATGGGGTTAATCATGTTTCTGATAAATGGGGAAAAGGCACTTGAAAAAGAATGGCAGTTGACTTCTAATTAATCAGGCTGTCTGTTGGGCGTGCTTTTCAAACCGTTAAAAAACACTTTTTTTCCACTGCTGCCTTGGACACGATTCCCAAAAATCAATACCAAGTGGAAATCAAGATTGTATGTGAATTGTCCATTAAAACGAGATGTAGAAGCAAATTTTGGAATAACACTGAATTCCTGGATGGATCTAGCTGCCAGTTTATATGTCTATAACAATCATTTGAAAGAATTTCAAACAGTTTTGGATATTCTCAATTGGAATTGTTCTTGATGGACCTGGGCGTGAATGGTTTTTAGTTCCCCCTGCGTCACCACGAAATCTTCCAGATCGAGTAGGAACGTTCTTTTTTCGACAGCTGCTTTGGAGACGGTTCATAAAAATGAATCACAGAAGTGTTTCTAAAAATGATTTGCTCATTTCAACGTTGTATTAACTCACAAGTACTACATGGCACAAAATGTTTCTCGTTTTATGTTAAAAAAAAGGAGTTTTGAAAATGGAGCGGTATTTACTTGTAGAACGAACACAGATTGTTACTTTGAAAATGGAAAAAGCATAATTTTAACTCAGCGTAAATTTCGACGAAGTTTTAACTTTAGAGACGCTCCTCTCAAGTGTACAATACGCAAATTAGTAGCCAGATTTTTGGAGAGTGTCGGTAACACCAGAAAACAAGGCAGAGCACGAACAGTGCTTAAACAGATTAGCTGAAAACATCTACAATGGGATATCTAATTTTGCGTCACCTTGTAGGTCACTTTAAATAAAAAAGTAATAGAAATTATAAAAAACGTCTTCTTTTAATTTTAGTCAACATTTTCTTTTAAACAGGCTGCATAATTCCAACAGGACAACGTTGATGAAAACGAAGTATATCTGATTTTAACAATGTGAAATTAATAATTATAAGTATTAGTGCCAATAACATATTGCAAAATTAAATGTGGGGCAATTATAGAATTTTAATCAGATACTTTTAATAGTAACAGTGAAAGCAAATAACAGATGCATTAGTCACTACGAATAGTTTAACATAACGTATTTTATTTGAAACAGATAGGCAACAAGTGCTTTTGCTTCAATAATTCCGTCAAAGAACTTGAAGAACAGATTAAAAAGATTCATCTGGTGGTCCAGTTCTGTAGATCCAATTTTTGATTACTCTTTCACATATATCGCGGGATATATTTACAACGGTAGCATGAATGTTTCCTTTAAGGTCAAGAATTGTTCCAGGTTTATTTCTGTAAACCAAAGATTTAACATAATTAATTTCTACAAAAAAATTATCAAAAAGCGTGAGGTCGCATGAAATTGGTAGCCGGTTGGCATTACCATTTTGCGAAAAAACTCGTCCAGGAAACATTCCTTGCAGTAAATCGATTGTATGGCGAGATGTGTGACAAGTTGCGCCGTCTTATTGAATATTGATAACATTGTTCGTATACACATTTATCAGTATAGGCTAAAGATATTCTGTTAACACGTTCCTATAGCGTTAAATAATTAAAGTCCTATAACTCCTTTAGGCCAACAACCGCAACTGCGACTTTATGAGAATGGTCTAGATTGTTTTTCGTTTTTAGTCAGTCTTGTGCCGCGTATTCTTTTCACATGTTTGTTCCAATATTTTTTTTCTTATCCATTTCATTATATTTTCTAATTTTCGATGTAATCTTATAGTCTCTCTTAATCTATTGCTATGAATTGCTCTTAGAATTCCTTGTCGATAAGAGTCAAAAATTGTTTATCTGTTCATTTAGTAATCAACTGAAAAAATACTTTGTTGTGTTATTCAATTTATTTTCATACAATTTTATTATTACACTGTATTCGACATAAATATCTAAAATATTGAAATTAAAATTTGTAACTTTTTCGCTCTATATCGTGAAACTATTCGAACTAGTCAACAAATAACATACATATGTCAATGATAACAACCGAAAAAGGTTACTTAATATTTTCGTTTGCGATTTTATAAGTTCAGTATCAAAACAAAATTATTGTCTGGTGTATTATTCAAGAAAAAGATAGATCAAAATAGATTAATAAGCAAAATAAATTAAATAATATGACTAGAATAAAAATATTTATTTCCATCTTAATCGCCAATAGTGTCCGAATTCTTCGGATTGTTTTCTCTGTTTGCTTTAGCATAATAGAAAACGTTTCAAGATTGGAGATATTTTAAAATTAACGAAATTAATATTAATTCGAACAATGCCTACTAAATGGCAAAAACTAATAAAGATTAGAGATAATACTATAAATAAAGAGTGAAATATCTAATAAAAAAAAATGTATATAACTTATTTTTTTAGTTATATGTTATACTAACTAAATATTTTTAAACTGTTAACAAGAATAAGAACCTTTGAGTTTAGCAAGAAAGAATAAGTAACCTCAAACAATCTGTTCTGTTTCATCAAAAAATCTAGTTATTCGTAAACAAAAACCAGTTTTAATTCTATAACGTACTTATTTAATTCTCTAATTAGAAATATATTGTGGTTGAAATTGCGTTCATTTACTACATGCAATTGTACAAAATAAAAAATTATGGTAATTTAATACAACAATTAACATAAATTAATTTATTTTTACATTTTTGTATTTATTTAATGATAATTTAGTGGTATTTTATTGTTTAAGATATCAATATTATCAATTGGAAAATAGTATTAATAAAAAAATCATGTTTCCCCATACAATCATGTATGGGGAAACACATTGTTGACATAGAAAAATATTAAAAGTGATTTAAAAAAGTTTACAAAGGCAATCTTTTGGTTTTTAGGCTCCATTTAACTGAAGGAGTCATCATTACGAAGCTAGATTGTTCAGTTGGTTCAAAATCCTCAAAGATTGTTTACAAAGAAAATTAATCTAAGTAGTTAGCATAACTGGAAAATATTCAGGATGTCGGAGTGTGGGTTTCAGTTGAATTAAATTAGGCGAAATAGACAACAGAAGTCACTATTTACATTTCTCCATTGTCATGTTCTTCCAAAGCCAACTTGCATAAAAAGCAATGATGTGTAATAATTTTTAGTGCATTAGCTAAAACGATTGCAGCAAGCGACAATACAAAACAAAGTTACCAGGTATGTAAGTAGGAAACCGGAATTGTTGTATAGAAAATACACGTTTATTGTATGAAAATGATAAGAAATATTTTATTCGAAGTTCTGCCCATTGCTAGCTATACATTTTTTCCACCTGTGTGACAATTTGTGGATGTAATGCCAAAAAAACTGTTGCTTTTTTGAGGCAAACCAGTCATCGAGTCATTTTGGTAAGAAGTGAAGCGCCGCTAAGCAAGTGGTATAACAAAAGTACTTGGGTATTTCTCGTACTTAATTATGCTTCTAGAGTTCTTTGGCTCTATTTCTATGCCTCGCAAATGCCGGTTAACGGCAGTGTGGGATATTCCTAATTTCCGTGGAAGTTTCCTAGAACTTGTTTTAGGACCAGGAGTTACAGTTGCTGTTAAAACGTCGGCATCCAGAAATCGTGAACGACCTGAACTTCCCCTATATTCAAAATTCATGCCTCCCTCCCCGAATTAGAGCTGAGCAGTGCCGATTAACACGGCACCTTCCTCCACTACTTTTTCAGTTAAAAACCGTCGCCCAATATTTCGTAGTGAAATCATTCACTGAAAAAGTTGTAATCGGATAATACCTTTGAGGAGTGAAGTATATTCCTTTATTTATAAACAAAAGAAAAAACGCAAATACTTTTGTTTCACCGTGGTATTAACGAGTTAAAAATTTGTGTTAATAAATAATTAAGTATAATTTTCATTTAATTCACACTTTTGTTATTGCTAGTAAACTTGTGAATTCAAATATGTTTGTTGCTAAATTTTGAAGGTTTTGCTCGATGTTTTATAATGAAGTGAATTTTAATGTAATATTGAAAAAAAGGTACTTACTTGTTAACCCGGGTTCCTCTTCTGAAAATGTTAAGAACCCCTTGCTCATATCCTTGGTTCTGGGTGCAAAGATAGTTTTAGTGGCCGTGTGAGGCCTGACCACCACCACTTCGGGTTCTTTGGGAGGTTCGTAAGATGAAAACAATTTCGCAGTCACGGAAATGGGTCTGTGTCTGGTCGGCGTTGCAGGTTTGATATTCTCGATCACTTTTTTCTCGTTAGTATCCACTAAATCTTCCCGTACATCCGCGATCGTTTTCGGTTCGGGCGAAGCCGCCTCGGATTTTACTGAAGCTAATTGATGGGAGGCGTAGATCTCATCTTTGCATTCAACACCACTAAAAAATTGACCGAAAATTGGTCACACACTGGTCGCACGTTTTTTCGAAACCGCACTCTTGCCCTCTCTTCAAAGATTCAACGATAAAATGAAAATTGGACGATTAGTTAATTAATATGACAATTTGATTTGTAGTATACGTAAACACTGCAAAAAATTCTAACATATACGAAATGAAACTACCGTAACGTAATAACCGGCTTAAAACAGGTTCCCTTTATCGAACGAACTATATCACAATAAAGTGAAGTTTCTTACTGGGGCCCCGGCTTATGATCGTGATGAGTCTTTGCGTAGTGTCGCGTGTTTTCCCCCACTCCACTACGTTGGGGATCGAGACAGTGTTGTCGATTGATAGGCTGCGCGATTCCTTGAAAGATTGGAATACATCTGATTTCACTATTCCGTGTAAAAAAAAAGGAAATTGAGAAAAATAATATGCGATAAGTTATTTGTAATCGTTTAGTTGAATATTCGTCGCTTTAAAATGATTTCATATCATTAAAAATAGTTATCTCTTTCGGAGACAGGGTTGATAACCAGATATAAAAGTTTTATATATATATATATATATATATATATATATATATATATATATATATATATATATATATATATATATATATATATATATATATATATATATGTTTATTAAATATTAACATTAAATTAAATTTAATGTTTAATTAAATTTAATATAAATTAAATTTATACATTTTATTAAATATTAACTAAAAGATATAATAATAAAATAATGTTTATATTAATTGAGAGAAAATAAAGTCGAAAGACATTTTTCAGAAATTCTAATAATGAAATGCAGCTCCTTGTAAATGGACATACTATACTATTCAACTGGGCGTGCTTCTAATGAAGTGATCCATAAACTTTTAGACGGAGTTCAACCAACCAACATCAGGTTTCAGAACTTCGTTACAGTATGGTTGAATATTTAAATAAACCTAAAGGAATGTTATAGAAGTTTTACTTCCTATGCCAATTACACCTCATGTCTTTTTCCTCTTGACGATTGACTTGTTTACTACCATCATGGGCTCACAACCAAAAATGAGATTCGTCTTAATCTATTGAGCCAATTTTAAATACCAATAATTATACTATAATCGATAAATATATATATATATATATATATATATATATATATATATATATATATATATATATATATATATATATATATCTCATCATCATCATCATCCTCCGCCAGTGTCGATCCACTGCAGGATGAAGGCCTCTTCAGCATGCTTCTAACTTTCACGGTCCTGGGCTTTCCTCTGCCACTCGGGTCCAATATACTTAACGATGTCATCAATTCATCGTGCCTTCGTTCTTCTTCGCAGACTTTTGCGATCCAGGATTGCCTTGGTCTATTTGTCGTCCCATAGCCTCGCTATATGGCCTGCCCATCTCCATTTCAATTGCTTTACTCTTCCAATGATGTCACAGACTTTCGTTTGTTCCCTGATCCATGCCTCATCCATGACTTTCTGTCTCGCCTTGTAATGTCAAGCATACATCTTTCCATCCCCCTCTGTACTACCTGAAGTTTTTGAATTGATTGCGATGTGAATGTCCAGGTTTCACTTCCGTATGTCGTAACGGGTAGAACGCACTAATCAAAAACTTTTCTTTTCAGACAAAGTGGGAGTCTGCTCTTAAACACTATGTTGAGCCTGCCAAATGCCTGCCAGGCACATTTAACATGCCGTTCCACCTCCCGAGCGGAATTCCCCTCCACTGAAATCCTCTGCACAAGATATTTAAAACTGTACACAATCACCAAAAAGCATCCAAAAACTGAAATTCTTCTGTCCTGAGCGAAGTTATTAAACATAACCTGACTGTTTTTCAGGTTTATTTTCAAGCCAAATGGTTCGCCAGCCCTTTGCAGTTCTTGTATGCGTCTTTGCAGCTCCTCTGGTTCTTATGAAAAGAGAACGACATCATCTGCAAACCTAAGATGGTTTAAGTTTGCACCATTGATCTTTACACCATCTTGTTCCCAATCCAATTTAGGGAATACTTCTTCAAGGTCAGCCGAGAAAAGAATAGGCGATATTGCGTCACCCTGCCGTACACCTCATTCTACATTAATTCCCACTTCAAGATCAAGGTGAATTGTGGCTGTAGGTCCATCATATATCGATCCTAATAGGTTTACATATGCTTTATCTACCCCTTGGCTAAGCAGTGCATCCATTATCGCATGCTTTGAGATGGAGTCAAATGCCTTCAACATGGTATTTCAATATATTTCTATATATATATATATATATATATATATATATATATATATATATATATATATATATATATATATATATATATATATATATATATTATTATATCTAAAAAAATAATTTTAGGTATATTATCAATATTGAAGCGACCGTATTATTAAAAAACACACTTTCCTTGCACATAATATGGTAATAAGGTGATATAACTAACGGGTAACAAATGTCCCGTTGGCCGAACGGATGTTGACACGAAATAGAGTCGCGTAACAGGGTAACTTTAATAATTTAATTATTAATATGTCAATTCTGGTATATAGGTGTATAGAAAAATATCACTGAAATGGTCTTAATTTTATGATTGTCATGGGAATAACAATTCTAATTTCATAACCCATTGGTTATAATGTCAATCTAGAGTATCTACCAAAGAAATTCGTATTGTTTCGTTATAAAAACTGAATGCGCTACAAAGTAAAATAATGTTTTAATTGATACTTATCTTATATACTAGGTGGGATAAATGCCTACCCTTTTGTTTTGGCGCCATTTTGTTTTTGTGATATTTGTGATAGTTTGGATTTGGGTATGGTGTATTGTAGACATGCAAGTTTTGCACGTGCACTTTATCGTGCAGACGTGCAGACGTGCACTTTATCGTGCAGTACGAAGGGCTGAAAATATTGTAGGTGTGACTCTAGAAACGTCTATTCGACGACGCGGTTCACAACTGGGATTTATTCACGTAGTTTATGCGGAATTTTGAAAAGTTACTTTCGCCTAAAATTCTTCAAGACCTGTTGTCTCAAGACAATAACAAGCGATTAGTAATTCTATAATGCTATTGGAAAACTAAATGATCAGGCCATTTCATCCAGTACAGTACGGTGCGGTACTCATGCTCAAAACATTATTTATATATATATATATATATATATATATATATATATATATATATATATATATATATATATATATATATATATATATATTTTTTTTTGAAACGAACGATAGTGGAAATGCAGTTACGGCCAATAGTGAAACTAATAGGCACATGATTTTTCGTACCTCAATTGGAAGAGCAAGGACTGGAGAATATGTTGTTCTTCCAGTAAAATGGTGCCACAACACATACCTCATGTGAAACAATTAACATTTTGAAGAACATTTTCCAGGAAGAAGTTTATATAAATAAGCCTTAAACCATACAGCAACTCGAGGACAACATCCATGCTCATTAATCGCTGCATTAGCACTAGATATGTTGGCAAAAATTATGGAAAACGTGTTAAACATGGCACAAAGTTGCATTGCTGCTAATGGCTTACATTTGACTGACTCTATATAAAAAATGCTCAGTTTTTTTCATATTCAAACTGTATGGACCTTTCCACATATTTTCAGGCCTTCATATTGATAATCAAGTTGTTTTTTTACATATTAATCAGACCGAACAACTTTCTCACTGAACAAATATTGCAGATGATGCCGGCCACGTGAAATCCTTTGGTGAATTATTCAGCTGATATGACGATCTTCCTAACAAATATCACGTATTTTTTATGTAAATATCACGTATTTTATAAGATAACATTCTTATTAACGCTTGAATTTCGAACCCCTAACAAACCCTTTCAAATAACTACCTTTTTTAAAATGTGTACATTTTGAAGACTGACATTAAATGAAGAAAAGGTATAAAAAATCAAAAACTAATTCTTGTACATTTCTGAAAAAATATTTTTTCTGACACGTGCAAAAAGTATGATGAATAGACATATGAATTTTCCATTGAAGAAAATAAATACACATCCAGACACATATGGTTTGAAGAAACTAGATTTTTATAAAACACCAGTGACTTTCCGAACGACCCAATATAAGATGCTGGCAAAAACATTTCGCCCAACAAAAATTGTACAAACAACAATATAAATATAATCACTTTATGTAACTGAATGTCGTCGTCCCATTATTTTAAAACCTGATTTCTGTTTTATTCGATTTCTTGAGAAACACGTATGAAGTCGGTCGGAGTGGCAACCTCGCGCTAAGCTATTTCTGTACCCGCTTGATAAATTGACAGGCACAATGAAGCAAGCCCATGACGGATTTCCACGTGATGGTAGGCCTGATGCTACCGAAAAACATGCATGCCGCTCCAAAACAAGCTCGAGCTACTCGCGACAGCCGCGCTGCAGATGCGGCTTCACCATATGGTAGCACGTGATCTGAAAACGACCGTTTCGTGGCCCATTGTTCGATACGGGGATTTGGAAGCAAATAATTTTTTTTTAATTTGCTGTTACTCGTTGAGTCGATATTGTTGTACTAATAGAAATTCAATTTATTTGTAAAGAAAATATTATTAAATGTGTTTGTTGCTAGAAATATGACTTTTAAACCCAAGGTCCGGAACTAAAAGACATTTTTTACACACATAGGAATTTTGAAATTATTCTTCAATATTATTGCTCTGTTGTATATTATAACTGTAATTACTAAACAAAACATCATCTTTTAGTATAGACTGTATCCTATGAAAGGTTTACAAATATTAATTATACGGTTGGACAAAAAGATTAGACATTTATTTATTTTGAAACTCAGCTTGTTTACCTTTCAACTTATAATTTTAATCTAGTTTTTTTTTCTTCTATCGAAACAAAAATAAATCCATCAGGGACCGTTCAAACTATTTAATACCTTAAACACAGAAAAAAAACCATTTTGCAAATGCACAAGCAAAGAATGTCGATTTCGGAAATCTCTAGATGTAGAAGTCTACACGTAATTGCTAATTACGTGTTACTACGCTAATTACTTAATATTGCTTGCCTGAAGTTCTTCAAGCCTTTAAAATATCAGACTTAATGCTTTCAGGATTATAGTAAACTTTTCAAGATAAAATTCCATAATAATTACCAAATATACCGTACACTTCCCTAATCTCACACTACACTACATATCTGGAAAGCGATAATTGATATTCAAGGGCACTATTGTCAATATTAAAATTTAATGAGTTTAGTTAAAAAAACATCAAATATAATAAAAACTCTGGCTGGTTCCGTAACTGCAACTTTTATTTAATTAAATTAAAATGTTCTTTCCCTTATGTCCCTAAAATTGACATAAGTGACTTCTATATTCTTTATTCAGTTTATTGATAAGGAAGATCGAAAAGCACTGCAAAAACATATACACTGATTATTTCTACATATTTTTGGGAACCGAATCTTGTGGTTGGAAGTGTGAGTTAATTTTCGAGTTAGAACGGAAAAATTATTTGAGAAATTATTGACTGAATTATTGATCATTAATCAATATTAAAGCAAATAGAAAAATTAGAGGTCAGAATGAAATTCAAGGCAAGTAAATAACATGAGATGAGCACCTTAATGAGGAACTCATTAAAGTTTCCATCACTGACTTGTTAATGAAGTGCAAATATGAAATATTTTAAATTGACTGAAAATTTCCAAGGTCATCATAAGCAATAATTGCTGGGATTGAAATACTTTGACAATCCATCATGTAGAATGCAAACTTCAACAACGTTTTGTAATTCTTTAAAATATTTACCACGTGTCGTGATATTATAATTCACATAATCAACCTACTGGGGTTGTTATTCGCCGATAGTTGAAAAATTTCAAAAGTTGAAAAATTTAATTTTTACTAATCATCTACAAGCCATAAAAATGCCAGAAGTTAAATGTACATTGCTGTTAAAAGAGTTTGTGTTAAAGATGAACATTTTTCAATAATGACAACTTCTTCAACTTAAGATTTTTACACCATTATGATTAAACTGGAAGAGATTTACCAATAAACATCAAGCTGGATGCGCGTTTTGCTAACCTTGGTAGTGTCATCAAGTTTGAACAATCCCCAATATCGCTAACCATGTTAGCATCTCCTGATGATGCTAACATAGTTAGCGAAACGCACGTCGAGAAGCAAAAAAAAATGATTTGGTATTTAGTGGCAAATCACTTCGAGTTTAGTTTTTTGCATCGAAGGCTCCAATAGAAGAATTGAATTCTTATTGTTGTTTTGACTCAGGGACTGAAGTCACGTGACTATCGTAAGTTTGGTCGTGAATTAGGTGATTAGTGTTTTAGAGTAACTGAAAATTGATGCTGACATGAAAAAAAAAATTCATAAAGTTCACTTTTAGTTAAATAGCTTCATGATTAAGAAATATTTTCATTGGAAATTGTAAAATTGGAAATCTTCAAGTGATTCGAGAAAAGCCTTTGCATCCGGGTATAATCACTGTGTTATACACATATGTTTTATGACACGCTGGCACTATCGGACTTTATCATTTTCCACAATGACCAGAATGGTTATACGAACGGTTACAATATGACCAATGAGGTTACAATAGACTTTTTGTAGCCAGAAAATATATGGTCATATGTCACGCAGTTGCCATTATAAACTTATTGCAACAAAAGCTTGGTGTATCGATAATTTTAAAAAATGTAATTATTTGTTGACCTCCTAGAAGTTGTGACTTAGCCGCTTTGAATAATGATTTCAATAAAATGTACCAATGGTTCACTGAAATCATGTAAATATTCAAGATTCCTGGATGCATTAAAATTAAACCTCGAACAACAGATAATTTTTAATGGAATCCGAACGAAGCTGAGGTTTTATCTTATTTTAACATATTATTATTATTGGAAAACTGTTTACAAATACCATTGAAATATTTTGTCTGAACTGATTTTTGTACTGTCTTTTTATCACAAGATTCTGTAAAAGGAACTTGTATTTCAATTCACTCTAACCACCATGGATAATTGGAACTCCACTTCCAACAAATACCCAAAACTGAAATACCAATACTGTTGAATAAAAAAATCGACTCTTTGAAATTTAGAGGCTTCACGTTTAGAAAAGGACTAAAAACCTATTTATAGTCGAGGCCTGAAACCAGTAGCTCTTATAAAAGGAAGTGTGTTTTGATATTAATGCCTCGTCCAGAGATAAGCATATCCAATTTCATTTATTTATCTCTTTCCTTATATTTTAATTTAACTGAATCCGAATACAAAATTACATTTTCAATATTATTTTTAAACGGTGGAGGGAAAATTGAATTCTACAATGAACGTAGTTCTCTCCAGGATTACAAATAGCTTTGGCTTGTATAATTTCCTTTCTACATTTAAAATTTCCCTGTTTTTTACGAAATAAATATCACGAATTTGTTAGTTATTATTGCCTTAGAGCTCTATATAACTTTTTTACGATAATGGAATAATATACATAATTAAAAGTTTCATGATATCGATATTAAAAAATATTTAATATACTCTGATATGATTAACGTTTAATTCTTGGATCATTCATTCAAAACAAAAATATGGCCTTTGAACCAAAATATATTTTTTGAACAACTCTAGTAATTTTTTTAACAAACAATAACAAAACAAGCCAGCATTTTCGGTAATATTTGTTTAAATTATTTGAAAATTTCCTTCATTTCTAAAACAATACTTGCAAATATAACAGATAAATGGTGATCAGTAATATACAAATCTGCAAATAATTATTCTTGTCTTTAATTATGAAATAATTCGACATATTCTTCTAATTCTTAGTTTCTTCAATTTAGCACTAAATTAATATATGTGATTGTCCTAATATAATTTATATTTAATTTTCGTTATTATACTTTTTTTTAATTATACAAAAAATAAATTTATCTAGATCACGCGGTAGACCTCCAAAAATATGAACGGATCACATTAAAGACCTAACTAGTAATCTCTTCAACCAGAACGGATTGAGTTTCTATAGGCCACGACTCTTCTGCAAAGAAAAATACGAAGAAGAGAGATTACTAGTTTTATTAATTCAATATTTAGTAAAGCTTTGGCGGTTAATATTATTGCAGAATTACTTGAAAATCGTATTTGCAAGTTCTAGGAACAACTACTGATTCGAAGCAGAAGACAATTTCAGATTTGCTAGATGGTTATATAAATTCAGATTTATAGAAATGGGAGAAGGGAATTTAATATCATATAAATAGATGACTAAGTATGGAATTAATAATGATTCGGAAATTATCTTAAGTAGATATAGTTTATATTATACAGTTAAAGTTTTTGAAGAATTCTGAATGTATATTTATTTGATTTAGAATATTTAGTTGGATATATAAATATTTATATATATTGGTGGTATTTCTACATAAGTTGCTTATAATTGTTAAATGCTGAAAATTATCATACATATATGTGTTACATACATCCATTATACGAAAATTGAAAATTTTCAAATTCCACCTTGAAATATTATAAAATCTAATCAGTAAATTAAAAAAGTACTACTTTAACTCGAGAACACACACTTAGGTTTTCACTATAATACATTTTAGAAACGCTTTACTTTTTTAAAACACAAACATACGCATTATTTATCCAAAAGTATTTGGTGCTTGTTGAAAATATTTTTATCTTTTAGAAAGGCCTTACAGCCGTTTAAAAACACCTGAAACGGAATTCGATCGAAACCAGCTGCACTAACCTTTTTACATGGGATATATTATTTAGGTGGATTCTCATATAACTTTAAAATCAGATCCCGTAGGTCCTTTCACGAATGCTTCTCTTTCTGCGCCTTCAAACTCGATATAAAATATGTAAGTACAATTCAAACTGTATTAGACGAAGCAAATATTTTTGAAAAATATTAAAACCGTATCGTGTCCTGAATTTAAAAAAAATTTAGAGAAAGAGGACAAATAAGTATATTTCCTGAAGCGAATTTGACTAAAAGAAAAAAAGATCTAATATATCTAAAAAATATTAATCGAAATACTGGTACATTTTTGCTAAAGTAAATAGTTACAATTTTACATGATAAAATATTAATTTTTCCATATTCCGAGGTATATGTATATATTTCCATATTCCGAGGTATATATATATATATATATATATATATATATATATATATATATATATATATATATATATATATATATATATATATATATATTATTAAGGGCGTATAGACCCGGTTGGATCATTCAAAGCATTCTGACTCATTTTCGAGTGTTCTTTCTAATCCTCCACACCTCTCTCATCCTTTCTCCGTGGACTCTCTTTCTCTCCTCCGTCCACTTTGTTCCCGATCTCCTCGAAACTTTGCTCTCTGATGCAACGTTTCCTATATCTATTTTGTTTCTGTACGTTCTTCTATCCTCAATCTCTGTCGGACCCATTTGTGCCTTTCCCAGATCAGCTCTGACTTGCGTGATCCATGGTACTGTTGACTTGACTCCTTGTATGTATGTAAGAATTCTGTTGGTGAGTCTTGTCGGTGGGAGTCTACTGATATGTCCATAGAATTTCAACCTTCTTCTTCTTCTTATGTCCGCCGCTACGTTGGACATTCTCTTTGTCTTTCTTTCGAGAATGTAGTCTGTATCCTCCCTCTGTCAGTTTTGGGCCGATAATTTTCCTCATACTTTTGCGTTCTTCTTTTGGTATGTTTTCTATGCCGCTTTTTGTATGAAGTGTAAGTGTCTCGCTTGCATATAGTACATCTGGTTTGATTACTGTGTTGTAGTGTCTTATTTTTGCGCGTGTGGATAGGCATTTCTTGATTGTAGATATTGTGCGTCTTGCCGTATGCCCTCTTCATCTTTTGTAATAGAGTCTTCTGTGCTATCTTCTCTCCTCCTGTGGGTTCGAGGATCTCTCCCAGGTATTTGAAGTGAATGACTCTATTTATTTTGCCGTATTTGGTATTCAAATTTTGGACATCAAATTTTGAGCAGAGGAATTCGGTTTTTTGAAAGGAGACCGACTTTCTCTGCACATTCCTTGAGGGCTTTGATCTGTTTGGTTGCCCTTTTTTCATTGTCTGCGAGAAACTCAAACATTTGTAGAACATGAATTCATAAAATATATTTTTTGGCATTTTTTGGAAAAGTTAATTTATTGCAGGTTTTTTGAAATATTCATAACTTTTTTCCGATTGAGTAAAAAAATAGAAAAAAATCACGGAAAAGTATTTAGTAGTATTCTATTTAGACTGATATTATCAGTTAAGCACTGTGGACCCGTTTGACCCATGGACACATGGACCCGTTTGACATTCATTTTGCTAGCCATGTTAAAATTATCAGGATATAATTATTGTCAAAATCTACTATTTATAAAACTTCGAATTATGACAATATTGTGGAAGATAAACTATTAATAAAAATAAACATTCAAGACAAAAAAATAAGATTTTATAGGACATAATAATAGAGAAAACTTTAAATCATTTTGAAAATAATGACATCACATTAAAGATTACTTGATACAGAAAAAGAAAAGAAATAAAACTACAATCAAGTAGAACATTTTTAAAAAAGAACAAATGGGGAAAAATATTCCATTATTTAAGAATTGAATTCTCCCGATGAAACTGGCATTCAAAGGAGGAGATATATTTTCTATCCATGTTATATTATCAAGAGTAACTCCAACTTCATATTGCTCTTCCTCTTACCATGACCACCTCTCAGTGGCGGCTTGTGAGGGAGGGCGTTGGGGCGCCGCCCCTCCAGCATTTATCACACTGAACAATTTTTCAGAGCAAAACACCATATTTTATTTCCGTTCAGTTTCTTTCGTTTAATTCATTTTCCTGGTTCACCTCCTATACAGGGTTTCAATAGCACGAAAAATAAAAAAGAGGAAGGGAAAAGCAAAAAAATTCTTCAGCAGCACTATTTCCTTCTACGCCTTCCCACTTTAAAAACCCACGAGCCGCCACTGCTGCCTCTCCTGACTAAATATTATTGCCGTGAACCCAAAACCATCTTAAATCGATTCCTTAATTGAATTCCCAAGGAATTTTTATTAATCTCTCCCAAATTTTCCATCCACCTACTTAAAATACTATAAAATATGTATAAACTTTTGAAATATTTAAAAAAAGACTAAGCGCGTTCGGGATATTTCAATTCGGGATCGATTCGCCAAGGAATTTAATCGAATTTGGGCAAGAGGAGCAAAATAATAAAATCGAGAGATGTATATTTTCAAACATAAATGTATTTATGTTAAGTGGATTGAGCTTGATTTGCGGATGTCTGATCGGTATGGAAAATATGATACAGCTTTTGTTTTCTTCATATCTTTAAAATTATCAGATCTGCTTAAAATATTGTCCACTCACTGTCCAATTTTAATTTAAACTTTTAATTTATATCATTTTGAATTCACAATTCGCTAAATTATCTGAATGGCAACAGCAGATACCAACAATAGGCAAAATGCTATAAACGTTTGCTGCTAATTATGCTTAAAAATCAACGTACTCTTTTGTTTGTCTGGTGACAATGTTCCAAATACTACTGAAGTAGAACATTAGCGGAGTAATTTATTTACATTCATGCTTATCCCAGAAAACACCATAAATAGTTGATTGGTTTAATTATTATATTGGAACTTATGGTGTGGAACACTAAACTCAAAAAAATTTACCACTAAACAGCAAATCACTTTAGGCTTTATTAGGCTTTTCATAATATTACTCTAATAATAGTTTGACAATAAAATATTTTGAATCAGATTAATTCAACCAACGTTTATTTAAAAACGATTTTCCACAAAACCCGCAATAAATTGTGTGTAGTCTTGAAACTTGTTTTGCTAATCATGTTAGCATCATCAGAAAGTGATGAAGTTTGGTTTTAATACTAAACTCAACCTATTTATTACTGTTAATTCAGTTAATTATTTGTTATTGCATATATGTTAAATGTGAAAGAGTTTTGAAGTTATGTGTCAAATAATATTCCATAGGGAGTCGTATTCCTATACGCCGCATAATGCTCAGATAAAATTCTTTATTTACCGTCTGACCTTCTGGCAAGAATTTCGAGTGCACAACACCGCGATAATCAAAGAAAAGAGTCAACATCACCTTAACTTTTGATCGACTTTGACGTGGTTCTTTCGGTTTCGGTTCAGTTGGAAGGCGCCATTCCGAAGCTTGTCTCATGTCTCATCACCAGTTACAATAGCATGTCTTCAACGACCTGTACGCGATTGAGTTTCTGAAGAAAATTCAGGTCTTTCGGTACTAGTCGAGCGGTAACGCATTTCATGCCCAAACAATCGCTTAAAATAGGACGAATTGATTCGTGAGACATAGCGTGAGACGTCAGCGGCTATCTCTCTCTAACTTAAATGACGATTTTCAGTCACCATTTCCTTTACTTTAGCGATGTTAACTTCAGTTGAAGATATTGATGGCCGACCAGAGCGAGGCAAATCTTCCACCACATCTCGACCGCTTTTGAACACTGTACCACTCATATGCATGTGTGTTTGATAAAGTCGATTCACCGGAAGCCAATGCAATGCAAAATTTAAGGCAAATTCTTCGTTCGATGTTTTTATCCATTGTAAAAATCGCAAAAAACACTTGAACTGAATTGACAAAATCGAGCACTGTAAACAAACTAAAGAACAGATGACGACAGTTGTGCCCACGTGGCGGCAAAAAGAATTTTGACAATCCCTTTAAGCAGGCTTTTCAAATGATCAATTCCCGGTACTTTTTTGACAGAATGTATATATACATACATATATATATATATATATATATATATATATATATATATATATATATATATATATATATATATATATACATATTGTTAATTCGTTAATTCGTAATGTTTCGCGGAAGAAAGAATAAATTAAACTATTAGTCCTATCGTTTGTGTTCCATTTGTTGAGAACGTGCAGACGTTTCGCCACACAAGGTTACACTTGGCATTCTTAATGCGTGTCTGAAGACTGAAAGGTGTCTTTCAGCACGTTCCCAACAAATGGAACACAAACGATCGGATTTACTCCCGGACTAATAATTATAACGTAAACTTTCAGTAAAATCTCGCCATCGGACTTTGTTCTGTGCTTTTTTTTGGGGGCTTTTTCTATAGAAGGCGGTGCGATCGCAAATCCTAGTACATTTTTGAGAAATAGTTTGATTTCTAGAAACGCTAATTTATTTTCATAAGCAGATAAATTAGATGGAAGAAATTTCCCTACGTTGATTAAACACTACATTTTGCATGGAAAACCAACATGCGCGCCGAAGAAAAGACTCTACTCCGTCACTCGCCTCCGATAATAGGGGGTTTTTCCCAGTTTTGATGTGATCGAACCAGCACAAAACACGTTCTGAGCTTAGGACGGACCTTTGAGGTCCTACACGAATATTTCAGCATGAGAAAGCTCCCAGCTGAGGACCAAAAACGGAATCAAGTGACCATTTTACATCGGTGTCTAAACATGTATAAGCGCAATCTAAAGGAATTTGTGTAGCAATTCATGACTGTTGATGAAAGTTGGATTCATCACTCACACCAGAAATCAAAGAGCAGTAAAAACAGTGGGTTTAACTCGGCGAACGTGCCCTGAAGAAAGGAAAAACGCTTCCATCGACTGGAAAGGTCACGGGATCCATAAGGAAACTACGTTGAAAAATTATTCTATTTTCGATGAAAAAATAAACAATATTTTACTGACACAGTTCAGAAAAGGGCTTTTCAGTATATATTATAGTCAATTTATATATTGGTTTAGCTGATCCAAAAGCGGTTTGGAACTAATTGTAAACAGATAATAAGACAAGATAATTTTTATGCATACTATTGGAGTATGTTGCCCAAAGAAGCTGGACGCTGGGTAAAGGCAATGTACCAATGCACAATGCCTTTTGTCAATTTTTGCCTTGGCAACCTGCTTTAGCCCTGAATCTTCCATCACATTCACCCGATTTGGAACTAAATATGGTTTTTTATGATCTGTATGTGCGAAAATTTAAATAAAAGCGATTCGTTCTGACGATATTAATGGGGAATGATACTACCATGACGTCATTACTTAACAAAGAGCTAAAATTATCCATACAATTATACCATGACTGGTTCTAAACGTTGAATTGTTGTAGAGGGAGCTTATATATTAAAAATATATTGAAAATAATTGTATTACTTTTCATTTTTCGAAAGTTCCAGAAATTGAATTGCTATTTAGGTGATACAAGTAGGATGGCTAGGGAATGTATTTTTTTTTAATTAAAATATTGTAAAATTTCCATCAATAAGCTAGACAATTGTAGCGATTAAAACCTAAGTTATTTCGTTATTTCTTGTTTTAAAAAATATTGATTGTTACTCAAATGGATTGATAATTTTTGTAACCAAACTTGATATGGCCGAGACATATTCGAAACGAGATAAAAACACATTTAAAATGAAATATAAAAAATTACGTAATAGTTCAATCGTACCATTAACGCTTACTTGTACAAAAATAAGTTTAATAGACATAACGATAACATTATAGAAATGAATGATAAACCACACTTGTAATCTCATGAAAAAATGTTTTGTTGTGATTTGGTTGTTAAGAAACGATAGAACCACATGAAGGATTTTTATGATTCCCTATCTATACGTTGATTTCTTTGCAGTACGAGCGTGTAAAATATGTGATCGGCTGATTTTGATTCCACTATTTTACAAAATATACTAACCAACATAGAAATTGTAATATAAGGAAGGGGATATTTAAGTATATTTTTAAGAAAAACACAGTTGTTATAACAAAGAGTAAACCACTAAATTTTGGTAAGGTAAATGTGGTTGTCGTGTAAACAAAGTTTTTTGTTCCATTTCAGAAATAATTCCAGAAATTATTTTAGAAGGCATTTTTTTCCGGTTCTAAATTATTTACTAGAGGATATGGAATGGGATATCACAATTCTGTGTTACGCAGATGATGCAGTGTTAGTTACAAATAATGAATAAAACTTCTCTCTTCTTCGAGAACTTCTTACATCAATTTACAGTAAACATGATTATACGAGGGTTGCTGTTTATGTATCCGGAATAATAAATAAAAACAAATATTTATCATTGAAAATCGTTATATGGTTTTTCAAAATATTCTCCGCAATAATCGATATACTTTTACATACGTTTGAACCAATTTATAAAGCACTTTTTCCATTCCGATTGAGGTATCTCCAAAACATGCATTTTGAACGCATCAACCGCTTCTTCTGGCATAGAAAATCGTTGACCACGTAGTTTATTCTTCACGGACGGGAACAACAAGAAACCATTGGGTGCCAAATCAGGATTGTATGACGGATGACCCATCAATACGATGTTTTGACCGGTCAAACATTAAGATGGTGTTGCCATCCTGTTGTCATGGTGAAGAATGATGCTATGTCGCTGGTTGTTTTTTCTTATTTCTTCAAAGACTTTTGACAAACAAATGGTTGTGTACCATTCAGAATTGACCGTTCTATGATTCTCTTGTAGCATTATAGCCACATGCCTATCTATCCCAAACAAAATCCCATTTGCGTCAAAGTGTTTCTTGCGCGAACTTGTTGGGTTTGGCTCATTTTGAGAGACCCATATAGTCGACTGCTGTTTACTTTCGAGCTTAGATTCGCATAGATCCAAGATTCATGACCTATGTAGATGCTTTTGACGCACCACGATTGTATTTTTGAGCATGTTTTTGCACCAATCGACACGAGCCTTTTTTGAGCGATTGTCAAATTATACGGAATCCAAGGCGCAGAAATATTTTTCTCGGCTAAATGTTCACGTGAAGTTTTCTGTATGCTTGTCATACTAATTTCCAGGGATGCCTCAATTGCACAATATGTCACATAATTGCACAATTTGTTTTTTTATCAGATCATTGATTTATAAGTTCGCGGACAGTATTGATTTTGGACTTTAAATTCGTCCGTGAGAGAACGACGGCCACGACTGAATTCGGTAAACCAGTGATACACAGTGATTTTAGATGGTACTTCATCGTCAAAAATCGAAGGCAGTTGATCGATGCACTGTTGTTGATATAATCCAAGTCGAAAGTGTTAGTAAATCATCGCACGAAAATTCTAACGAGTTAATTCCATTTTTTAACTGAGATGAAATTTTCAAGTCACTAAACGTCACCGTATGTCAAAACTGTATGTCTGAGTATGTATACAGTCAATAATGTCAAACTTTATGATGTATGTGTCAGATGGTGCCTAGCAATACCATTGTTGCCACTTCCGGATACATAAATAGCAACCCTCGTATTCGCCTATTAAATCAAATGTATGAGAACGTTGAAAACTTCCGTCAGATATAAACTCGAAGTGGATGGAAGAATTATCCGACAGAAAATGAAGTTTAAATACTTCGGCATAGAGCTCTTAGGCTACGGTGGAGTTGAGGCAGGCGTGAGAAGGCAAACAACAAAGGCGGCAAAAATTGTTGGACGCTTACACGATGATATGACGAAACAAAAATAGAAGAACTGAAATTGAGGTTAAGATTTTCTAAAACAAAAGTTAGATTTATTATGACATATTATGCAGAAACCTGACCCGAAACTAAACTCGAAAAGACTTACCACTAAACACGAAATTACTTTATTTAATTTCGCGGCGCGCTTTTCGCTAACCATGTTAGCATCATCAGGAGGTTCAATAAATTCAAAAATTGATTCAATTAATCCAATTCTACAACTAAAGTATGTCCTAGTTATATCATAACCGTACAGTATTTAGTGGTAAATTTCGAGTTGAGTGTTTCACACCGAAGTTTCTAATAGAATAATTAATAATCCGAAACTTGAAAGTCCTTTGGAGGATAGTTAGGAAAATACTTTTGCACAGAGAAAGAAGCGGAACAAAACGGGGTTGTCAAACGGAAAATATTAATGACTGTAATTGGAAAAAAATCAATGAAATGAGCGTATCAATAAAATTGATGACAAGAAAATAGTAAGGAATCAAGGTAGAAGGCGGAAAAAGAAGAAAAAAATCTAGTATTTAGTTTAATATTGTTAAAGAACTTAAAATAAAGGCACAGGAAATTTACCACCAGCTGCGTGCATTTGACAGGCATGGGGGGGGGGGGGGGCATTTAAGGAATCGTTAACTGCTCTAAAAGAAATTAGATTATTGTAATGAGATTTCCAAGGTAAAGTGGTAACTTGGTCATAGAAATGGAAATGGTATTGCAACGGTCAATATCGACGTATGGAATACATTTTAAAAAAATTGATCTATTGTTAATGAGTGAGGAAATCAAGGCTCATTAAAAGTATTCGAACCATTTACTTCCATATAAGCATATTTGTTCAACGTTATCGGCTTCATCTTGTCAAAGGCAATAGACTGACCGCGGAACGTCTACAGTAACGATTACAGTGTACCAAAAAGGTTATAAAAAATAGAAGATAGGAAGGTGCAATGAGAGCAAGCCATCTTCAATAATTAATCCCGATTCTGTTTCGGTAAACATGATGGCCGAAGCAGAGTCAGATGCCAATGTAGATAGAGATATCAACCTTAGTTTGATGTTGGATGGTATGCATGGCAATAGTTGGCGTTATAGCACAAGCTGCTATTCTTTATGAAAGTAGATCACTTGTATCATTTTCCTAAGAGGTAACAAATTGCGCGAATCTTCAAGAAGTTGTGAAGTTAATGCTTTTTCGTGCTTTTTTTATAGATGAAATATTATTATTTTTTTAGAGGCCTAAGTCAATCTAATGCCATGGTTAGCTAGGTCTCTTAACTTTTCGCCCATAGAGCATATTTGGATATGATTAGTGGAAAGTTAAGAAGCTTGCTTCAGCCTCCATCGAGTTTAAAGCTTCTAAGACATGAAATACAGATACTTATCGAGACCATAAATTAAGAAGAAATATCCCACCTTATTCAATCAACACCAAGATGTGTTGGGAAGTTTACAGATAACCGGAGTGCACCAACACAGAATTGAGGAAAATCCTTGAAATTTTTTCCTTTTGGTTTTTACAGTTTCTATGTGAGTTAGTATATAAGTAAAAAAAATATATTTATTAAAGTCAAGGTCTTGGGGCGTTCTGAACTTGCTTAAGTTTGATTTTGATTTTTCCACTGACCTATGATAAAACATATTACATTAAATGTTTTTTTACAGGATTTTGCAAATTCCATCTGAAATTAAATAAAATATACTGTTAGTCAAGATTTAATGGATTGTATGTTAAGTTAAGTACAAGTTCGTTAGATCTGTCTAACCCGTATGATACAAATGAGGGCCAAACCCACATGGAATGAACTCTCTGAATATGTCTGACTAATAAAGTAATTTAACATTAAATTGATACTTTAAATATATTTTGTAGCTTTTGCTTTTCGTATTGGACTACACATATTTTCAAAATGTCCTGATGATCGTTTTTAAGTTAATACTTAAAGAGATATAATGAAATTGTTAAATAATTATTAACGTATTATTTCAATCATTATACAGCTATTTTATGATGAGTTTCTCATCAAGAAGAAAATTTGTTTTAGTTGTTTTGGTATGGATGGCTACTGTCACGATAACACGTCATCTAAGTATTGGAGTACGTTAAGTTCACTTTTTATCATTTCTTTAAAAAATATGACTTCGTAAGGTGCACCGTAGAGTTGCAGAGATACCACTGAGACCAAGCCCGAACAAGGTATAGAACAGTGAAAATTCAGTCTGTACTTTACGCTATGTCCATTACTGGTAATACAGTGTTACTATTAGCTTGCTCCAAGTCCGCATCTAATGAGACTGCACCTTCAAGTTACGTGAGAAATTAATATCTACCGCCAAATTTTCAATTTCGATTCGATTCGATTTTTGATATCTGAGCATTCTTGAAATCTGCTGTTGAGATTCATCATTGACCGCTGCAACTTCTCAGCTGGGATACTGTGAATTTCATCCTGAATTATCTATTTTAACTCATCTAGAGTCCTTGGTCGAGTGGGGTACACTTTACTCTTAAGATAGCCCCACAAGAAAAATCATAAACGGATAAATCTGGCGATATATGGGCATAACTCGCATAGCTTCCATTGATTGCCGTGTAGTGTGTGATGTTGCTCCATCCTGTTGAAACCAGGTTTCTTGAACGTGTGGAAAATTTTTCAATTCAGGTGTAACGAAAGATTGTAACATCTCCAGGTAACAATCCGCATTAACAGTTACTGTGATCCCCTGTTCATTTTCAAAAAAATAAGGTCCGATGATTCCATGTAATGAAACAGCACACCATATTGTCACCTTACTAGCGTGTAAAGGGCGCTCATGAACTTCATTATGATTTATGACTGTCCAGTAATGGTAGTTCTGCTTATTGACGTAACCTGCGAGATGAAAATGGACCTTATCTGACATCCACAACTTGCTTAGAAATCCATCGTCATTGTTTATGTATGTTGTCATCATTGTCAGAATTCTAATCGCAACTGGTAATCGTTTTCTTCAGTTGTTGCACTACCTGCAGCTTGTATGGATGACATTTCAAATCTAAATAAAGAATTTTGCGGAGAATTCTAGATGAACACTCTTCCGGGACATTTTAACTGCAGCTGATTTGAATTGAATGCCGTGCGCTCCGTAAAACAGAATCGCGTACAACATCAATGTTCTGTGGAGTACGAGCACTTCTTGGTCATCCTGTTGGTTTCTTCTTTGAGGCAGATCCAGTTTCTTCAAAGCTATTAATCCAACTTTTTATCGCGTGTTTTGATGGGACGGCACCATGACGTCCTAAGTTGTAAAAATGTCGGAACTCCGTCTGCGCAACTTTCAAACTATCACTGTTTTTATAAAACATTTTTTGGCTAACGCACGCTGTTGCCCGTTTCACTGATCCATGGTTACCGAAATGACAATGTGTTTACTTGCTCAAGGTCACTGTCCCGCAGTGCTGCCATCTGCTCGTGGCTGTCACTACGCATTTCAAAAATTGCCGTTATTCTGTGTCACCCGCTATATCTTACAGACATAATTTTGAAGATAACTAGCGAAACTATGAAGAATGTATTAATACAAAAATCAGCTCTACATTGCGAAAACCTGTTATGGTTCAAGCAAAAAAGAAGGAATATTGCTTCTACCATATGTTGCTCCAAAACAAGATAACATTTTTATGAATTCTCTTTTGAAGTAAAAACTTTAATATTTTTTGTAAATGTAAATAGACTTGGCATACTTTTTGGATGAAGTGATTTTTTTTGTAAATTTTTTATTTTCATTATTTCAAGTCCAAACTAAATTTTCAACTATCTCGAAGAAAAAGAAATATTTTTTCTTAGTCTGTAATAATTAACTTTAAACTGTATGTTGTTTATGTTTAATAATTGAAACAAAAAAAGATTGTATAATAATATTATGTAAACCTAAACTTTCAGTTTTATTTTTCTGGAGTTTACACAGTTTTCCTTTTCCGGACACAACTATTTCGGCAATACAAAAAGTATCAGGTGTCTAGAAATGTCGTTCATATTTAATTACTTGTTTACTCCGAGGTGACGCAGAACGCGCTGGTCATGTTAATTTTACATCGTAGCTGGGTTTAGGGAAAATTACTTGCCATGGAGCGATTCACCGAACAACAACGTGCTTTCTGTGTTCGCGCGTAATATCAAAACAACAATCCGCTTATTGCGGCTCGTCGTCTTTATAGGGCCGAGTATTTTTTACACGACATAAACGAGGTACCAAATGTCAATTTAATTTAAAAAAATGGATAAAAAAGTTTAAAACTACCGGATCAACTCCATATTTACCGTCTACGAGTCGTCCAAGGTCAAGTAGAGGTGCAAACAACATTGAACGTGTGCGTGAGTCGGTTAGAGAAAATCCATCCGAATCCATACGGAAGCGAAGTAGACAGTATTATTTTTGCCAAATAATTTATATTTACATTTCTAGTAATATATATTTTGTAATTAATCTTTAGGTAAGGATATTCCATTAGTTGCTCTTTTTACGCTTGTAAAGAAAAATCTCTGTTGGATTAGTAAGGTTTATTTACATAATATTAATTCCTGTGGTATTTACAACGTTTATGTTCAGATTCGTTTTATCTTATATTTAGCTTAAGTCAGTCAAGATTATTCGATTTGATTTCTCATATTTTTTTTGTTATTAATATTAAACTTTTTATTTTTTGTATTAAAAAGGACAAGAATGCTGATCAAACAAACAACATTTGTGACGTTTATGGGGAGGGATCTGTTGGGGAAACTACGGTGTAAAAATGGTTTGATTCTGATCTAGAATTTTGGCATTGCGCTATCATTCTAGCACTGATGTCGAGGAATATAGGCCATAATACCCGATGAAAGCGTGAAAAAGTGGATTGTGTCCAACGGCATGCAACAAAAAAAATCATGGGGCCTTACCAGGGTCAGCGGGTTTTATATATGGGGGAAGATGGCCTTCATTGTTCATAAATAAATAGATAATGTTTTCTAAAATTTCGCTTCCTCCAAAATTATTTAAAAATGTTTTAAAACGGAAGCAGCGGTGAAGCAGCAGCAGCGAACAACCAGTGAATATTTTTTGGTAATAAAGATGCTAATTTTTGGCATAAGGCATTATGGACCTACCACTGTGTTGGCAGAATGTAAAAAAATAATGGTAATTACATAGTGGACTAAATAAATTTTTACATAAACGATTTGTGTTTCTTTTTCTCTTAAAAAAATCCTCTTCAAACCTTCCAGATATTTCGATATATTCGAAACAACATTATTTCCTATTGATTCAGTATTTTCTAAAGTTTCAAATTACAATCTGAAATTGCAATTTACAAACTTTAAGCAATTTACAAACTAAAATTGCTTTATACAAACGTATTGGGTTCTCACTGGAAATATTTCAATCCTACAGAAAGGCGTTACGGCCTTTTGAAAGAACTTGAAAAGGAATTATATCGTCACCAGCTGTGCTTACCTTTTATATTACATATATATTATGTATGTGAACCAGATACCGACACATACCCATATAGATTTAAAATTGGATTCTGCAGGAACTTTTATGAAAGTTGCTTTTTCTGTTGACTTAAGAACTAAATACACAAAAAATTGCTGTTATATATTTGTATTGATGTAATTAATATTTTATGATTGGAGTGCTAAAATATTCAAATACGCAAATCCCTATAAAAGTTTTTACAATGGGACGATAGTGATTGTTTAGTTTTCATTAATACAATTCCACTTTTCATCCAAAATAGCATTGACAGGTTAAAAATATGGCAAGCAGTTTGGTTTATAACACTTTAAAAACATCAATTTTACGAACACATTGTAGCACGAAAGTTTTTTTGCCATTACTTTTTATGATTTTTAATGTGGTCTATAGCTACAATATCCAACTATATAACAATAACACAAGTCATTATTTGACTTTTGGTGACGAAGCTCCATCAAATAGAAGTGCTGCAGAATTTTAAGGTCTCATATACGAATTTTGTCATGGTCATCCATCAGCACCTGTTGTTGCAAGAAACATCGACGTAAATGTGACATGGGACTTTAATTCATCCTTTAATTATTAATTGCAGTATGATTACAACAAAATGGCGCATGCGTAGTAGGAATAAAAATATATATGATAATGTGTGACAGACCAGATAAGTTACATAGTGTTAGATCATTAAATATATTCTATTTTTTTAATTTACAAATTTAAAAATCGATATAAATATTTTAAAATAGTAACTATAATAGCATTTTTGATAATAAAAAGAAATAATGAAATGTTAAACAATGAATATGCTATTATTTCAAACATTATATGTAAGTATTTTATGATGAGCATTTTCATCGTATATGGAATCAGAAAGTGGAACTAACTATAGTAAACATTAACACTAACTATAGTAAACATTATTTCGATTGGACAGCTCTTAGTTACTGCTATCACAATAGTTGAACTGACATTGTACGTACCGAATGGTATTATTGTTGGCGTTGAATGTTAAAACAAAGAAAGAAAAAATAATGTAAAACAATAAGCAAATATATATTATATTTATTGTTTTCCAAACATTGAAAATATTAGTTTAATAAACTGTTAAATCATATGGTTATAATTTTTTATATTTCTTTATTGGAAAAAAATATAGGAAAAATATTAAATCGCAATTTGTGATAAAGACGACACACTGTGTAAAACGTTAAATATATAGTCACGACGCCCTCTTCAAATGTGTTAATCAGAAGTGATTTGATAGGATTTAGGTAAGAGTTTTCGGCTTGAAGGACGCATCCAGGGTTAATCGTATAGAGGAAATTAATTGTACTGAAATTCTAAAGGATTTTTTGGAACTTGCTTCAAATAGATTACGCCTTCAAAGTTCCGCCAAACGTATATCTATGCATATCTGGGGTCTAAATTGTTCTCAGATTCCGCCACTTGTGATTTAACTATTGGTTTGCTACTTGGGGTTACTGAAATATACGTATTATTCAGCATAAGTCGAAATTTGGGTTGAAACCCTCGTTCAACATATTTTCTAACTTGGTGGAAGAAATTAATTGTACTGAAATTCTAAAGGGTTTCAATTAATTGGAATCTTCGGCATCGATTTTTTGGAACTTGCTCCAAATAGATTATACCTTTAAAGTTCTGCCAAACGTATATCTATGTGAATCTGGGGTCTAATTTGTTGTCAGATTCCGCCCCTTACGATTTAACCATTGGTTTGCTAATTGGGGTTACTGAAATATACGTATTATTCAGCATAAGTCAAAATTTGGGTTGAAACCCTCGTTCAAAATATTTTCGAACTTGGTGCTTAATTTGAATTTACGTTAAATAGTGTGACACTACCCTACATTGTCTGTAACCTTGCAAAAAGTGTAAAAATACCAAATCACTGATCTTCTAGAATGTTGAGCTCAACATATAATCTGTAATACTGAGTATTAAATTAGCTTTAAAGGTTTTGCGCAGGATTTGAGTTCGACTGTTCCTTCACGCTGTACTTATTGAGCCTTCAGCTTTATCTGTCATTACAAATAATTTTCATGCAGTTTTTTTTGCTTTCAACGGTTGTTTCCAGTAAAAGTGCATAAAATCTGATTTTCAAAATGTTTTATTCCAAATGAAAAAATTGTTCTTTTAAAATGCTGTAAAAAGTTTATGGAAAATTGGAGAAACAATGAAAGTACGAGCCTGACAGTAACGAGAATGAAATATCCTTTGACAGATCTCAAACTATTTTATTATTAGCAACTTATAAAGTTATTTTTTTTTATTCATTATAATTTGAAAGTTCGCTTTCAGTGCGTTATTGTATTGGCTACGGAGTTCATGGAAGATTTTTTTAGAAATAATTCTTATTATTATCTTATCTTCGACGAATGCACAATTCTTGGGAATAACTATCGGTGAAAGTTTCAGGATTTTCCCCTACACTTTCATGTACGTTCAGAAAACATACTTTTGGTATTGGATCAATTTTTGTTTGTTAAATGTTAGTGATCGAAAAATGTATGTTTGTGAAAAACTATGAACATGCATCACATAGATGAAAAATGAAAACAGATTTGTCAAGTTTATATAAATGGATTGGAGGTTTATGCGAACTTAACAACAACACCACAGGAGATATCAGAAATCGTATTATGAACGATAACAAAGTTACTTATACCCTGCATTCTGTCCTAAGATGTAAACTTATTCAAAGGAACACGAAAGTTAGGACCTACGAGGGTTGCTATTTATATATCCGGAATTGGCAACAACAACTGAGTAAGTATATAGTCAACAATGTAAAGTTTGACATTGTTGACTATATACTTACTCAGAACATTTTGTCATACGGACGCTATTTGTGTTGTTTGGTGACTTGAAAAATTCATCTTAGTCAAAAAATGGTAGTGAGCATTTTCGTGCAATGATTTACTACGACTCTCGACGTGGATTATCTCAACAACACTGCATCAATCGACTCACTGCAACTTTTGGCGATGAAGTACCATCTAAGGCTATTTATTATAGATCACTGGTTTAGTGAAGGTCGTGAGATTGAGGCATCCTTGAGCATTAGTATGACAAGCATACATAATATTTTACATGGACATTTAGCCGTGAAAAAGATTTGTGCGTGTTGGATTCTTCATAACTTGATAATCGATCAAAAAAAGCTCGTGTCGATTGGTGCAAAGAAATACTCAAGAAATACAATCGCAGTGCGTCAAAAGCCGTATATAACATCTACACAGGTGACGAATCTTGGATCTATGCGATGAGCTCCAAAGTAAACAGCAGTTACTGTATGGGTCTTTCAAAATGAGCCAGACCCAACAAAAGTTATTCGCATAAGAAGCACTAGGAAGCAAATGGGAACCTGTTTGGAATAAATGAGCATGTGGCTACAGTGCCACTAGAGAATTGTAGAAAGGTCAATTCTGAATGGTAAATAACCATTCTTCACCACGACAACGCGAACTCTCACACATCCGGCCGAACAACTCAATATTTGACCGGACTAAACATCGAATTGATGGATCATCCGCCGTACAGTCCTGATTTGCCACTCAATGATTTCTTTTTGTTCCCATCCGTGAAGAATACATTATTTAATCAACTGTCTTCGACGCCAGAAGAATCAGTTGATGCGTTCCAAATGCATGTTTTGGAGATACCTCAATCGGAATGGAAAAAGTGCTAAAGTAGTTCAAACGTATGCAAAAGGGTATCGATCATCGCGGAGAATATTTTGAAAAACAATAAAACCATTTTCAATGATAAATATTTGTTTTTAGGTACTATTCCGGATACATAAATAGTAACCCTTGTATAATACACTTATTCGTAGTCACTTATGGCTGTGAGACATGAACCCTCACAAAGAAAACAGAAGATATGCAGTATTTAATAGAAGAGTACTCCGATGAATTTTTGGTGTCAATAATAATGGAATTTTGAGGAGGTTTAACTTCACACTCAAGCAATTATACAAGGACCTGGATATTGTAGACTGTGTGGGAATTCAGCAACTCAGATGATTGGGACATGTAGTGAGAGACATGTGCCAGAAAACCGAACATCAAGTACAGTTATGGAGGAGTGAGTAGGGGGTAACAGAAAAAGAGAGGTAGACCAAAAACACGATGGCAAGACAATTTAAGAAGAGATGGAGAAGAACTGCCGCGTATCAAAAACTGGCAAATAGTTGCTGGAGATCGATCCGATTGGAGGCGAAGGTTGAAGGAAGTCAAGGCTTTCTGACGGGCTATAGTACCACAGGAAGAAGAAGTATAGGTTTGTGTAACCTAAGACTAAAAAAACAGGAGCATGTGAAATAAACTCATACTGGGTTTCGAATCAAAGCAGACTTTGAATCAAATTTAATCCTGACGCCCAAAGAGATAACTCTGAAAGTGATAACTGAACATTTTTAAAACCACTGTTAAAGAATACATGCTAATCCATTTTGTAAACTACAAAAGACTTTGTAATGAATAATTAATTCCATACAACACTCTGTGAAAACATTACACAACATTAACAACTTATTAGGTTATAGCGAATAATTACTTGGTTTACTTAAACTTTTACACGAAGATATTCTTTAATAAGAGCCAGTCTCACAAAATCAATTATTATATATATGTTAAAAGTAATTTTTTATAATATCCAGTAAAAAAAAAAGTTATTTTAAGGTTCCAAGAATGACGCAATTAAAAGTTGTCAAAATGAAGTATCAGTGTTATCGACAATAATAGAAACTTTTAATAAATTGAAACATTTTCCAATATTATATTTATGTAATTAATAAAGTTGAAAATACTTTTTAGGCTATCCAATAAAATAATACATATATCATTTTTGTTAAACTAAAATAAAATGTAGAACCATATATTCTGAATAAAATATATACAGGAAAAATGACGATGAATATTTAAATGAAATAATGATGATTTATTGATCAGCATATTTTATGAATATGCTTTATTGGAATCAAAATATAAACAATAAACCAAAACGGCGTTATGCAACCACGTGTTTTGTCAGGGTAATGTCTAGGCATCACTAGTTCAGACTACTAAATAGGCGTAATTTATATTTTGACGATTTCGGATTCAACTGGATTAATTTGCCGACTGCCGGTACCAATAAACTCAATTTGTTTGATTCAATTATGCAATTGAAGTTTCGTCTTCCAGTTTTGGTCAACTGTCCATTACGTCAATGTTTTTGTTTTCATTCATCCGTTGGATTCATTAAATTGATGATGTAATAGTTGATACTTAAATGATCATCCATATTGTTACAGTGTGTTGTTTTAAAAAGGATTGGTAAAATTTCACAAGAAAATGTAAGTAGAAGATCTAGAAATATTTTAAAACAAATTATTTAATTATAAAATTAAGTCTGGATCAATTTTTCTATTGGAACCTTCGGTGGGAAATAATAAACTCGAAGAGATTTACCACTAAACACAAATTATTTTTGTTGTCTCCTCCACGCGCGTCTCGCTCGTGGTAAATCTCTTCGAGTGTAAGACTGTCTAACTGTTACTAAAAAGTAGTCAATGATTTAACAAAATATCATGGTTTACAACACAAGACAAGAAGTGTATACAAATTACGTCCAATTTTGCAGAAAATTGGCTAAATCATTTGAAATATCTAGTTATGGTATCCTGAATAACAAAAAAAATCATAAGAAAGAACGAAATAATTTCGACATCAAGATGATTTGAAAGATATATAGAATATATTTTTTTGATGAAAGGAGGAAGGAATTATTCGTTTAGAAAAAAGAAATGATCGCTTATATACCCTTTCAATTTAAGAAGCCCAATAAAGTAAAAGAAACGTCATATATTCTTTGTTACTTTTTGAAAAGGAAACATATAAATTAATACCAAATTCTGCGAGAGAAAACCTTATAAAACAATCTTATTGTATGGGATATTTTGGGATATTCCAAATATTCCATTTCAAGGGTACTTTGGGATATTCCAGAACGAGTCCTTCTACGCATAGACGAAATTTGAGAGGATTGTTGTGAAATAAAGATTATTTAATGTACAGGTTAGAAATTTTATTAAAAAAAAAACAGTTCACTTATTTAAACAAAAAATGTGTGCAGGAATATCTTGAAGGCAAGAGAAGTGGCGCACTGGATGATGTATATTTTAAGATTTTGACACAAAAAGAGACATAATAGGTGTTTCGATTAATAATGTCGATTTTGCTAAGAGATGGCGTTACTAATACATTTGTTGGTACAGACTAATGAGGTCTATGGCGTCAATAATCTTCTTTCATTTGAAGAAAACGGCTGCTGAAACTTATCGATTGTTGAATGAAGTTTATGGTGAACAAGCTCGAACCCAAAAAACCTGTAAAAGATGGTTCAAATGGTTAAACTGGTGATTTTGATGTAAAAGACAAGGATCATCCACGTTAGCCGAAAAAGTTTGAAGATGCAGATTTGCAAGCATTATTTGGAGCTGATTTTATACGAATTTGATGCCCTAAATTCAAATATGGCATTAATTTTTACCTAGAAGCTCAAATGTCTAATATATAATATTTTACTGAAATATAAGTTACACTATTTTAAGTTAAATCCATGGGTCAAACAAAAAAAAATATATTATACAAATATTATATAATGAAATGAAAGTCATCGATGAGTGACAATACACGTCCTCACAGATCTCTGGCAGCTGGTCGACGTTGGGATCGGCACTTCCTCTGAGGTCCCCCACTCAGAGCAAGTGAAGGTGGGTGTCTTGCAGAGACTAAATCAGGATAAGTCCACTTGCTATGGTTGTCATGATCGATTCCAGTAATATTTACTAGGCAGAAATAGCTATCAAAGTGGTTTTTGGGTTCTCTCCAAACCATCGGTACGCCAAATTTTAAAATTTTTCTCTCGATAGTCCACTCTCGTAAATGTTCCGTACAAATTTTACAGACCAGATGCGGTGCCCAGGTTTTATCCTTATCACCAAGCCTAACTTCAAAGTATCCAAGATAAGCTTTCTTTACAAAGTTACTAACAGTTTCTCGTTTTCTATTAGACGTGTATTCTCCACATATGTGGCAAAATATATCAGGATGATTTACATAACTTCTACTTGAACTGAATTTATTTCTATTGAATAACACAAATACAACAATCTACAACACAGTACATTTTAGGTTAACTTTAACTCTTTCCTAAATACAAATATCACGCGAGACCAACTTCGATCTATCCTGCCCGGCGAGAACTCACAAATTAACCTCAACTTTAGTTCAAACGTTGAAGGTCACTTCAGTTAACAGGAAAGGCAATGCTTATGTTATCTAGTGGATTTCCTGGAACTAACTCAATGGCAGACTGATAGGCAGTAATAGGGCAAATATACAGGAACCAATTCTTGTATAGTAATTTTAGAACAGCCATACTTGAATGTATTGAATAGAAAATACATTGACAGATAAGTGGATGCATCTAAAAAAGTAGAGGACATAGAGAAAATTTGATTTCATATTTGGCGCCCCAAATATAGCTAAAATTACCTCTAAAATCCTAGGCATCAAAAAAAAAAACTGAACATATAAATAATTCTATACATGATATGGTTATAAATGACAGACAATCGACTTTGAGTGAAACTGGTAAAGCCATGGACATCTTAACTGAACTGGTGCTCCATATTTTGAAAAAGGAATTGGGCTTGAGAAAGCTACATGCAAGATGGGTGCCGCATTTGTTAAATTCTGATCAAAAACGACTTCGAGTAAAACTTTTTAACCAACATTTGTATTTTTTTCGAAAGAATAAAATATGTTTTAAACTTTGACTTTCATCAGTTCCCAAACCCCAAAAAATTCCGACGTGGCAAGCGTTTTTCATCAAATGAAGAAGTTATAGCAGCCGTAGACGAGTGTTTTAAAGGACTTCATAAATGAATTAGAGAACCGATGGAAAAAATGTATCAAGCTTAAGGGAGAATATACGGAAGGATAAAGGCATATTTTCAATTAAAAACTTGTTTTATCATTTTCGCTCCGCAAACTCTTCAATTATCCTAATATAATAACTAAAGATAGCCGACGAGATCCGAAAAAGTAAAAGTGGCTGCGAAATAATGAAGAACATTTTGAATATTAAAGGTTTATTTGTTTTCATAGTGAATACTGAATTGTATTATGTAAAACACCGAAGTACTATTAAAAAAAAATATACGCCATTAAGACAAAACATTACATAATGCTATTTCAGGATCTCGAAAAAATAACATACAAATTAAATACTAAAATGGATAGGCTGCTAAATTTGCTCCAACTACACTACATAAAACAAATACTGTGAATAAATATTGCATAAGGTTAAGCCACCGGATACATGTGCGGGAGATCCAAGGAATCCGCCGAAAATTGACAACCCTGGGACCTTGGTTTGTCGGCGACAAAGCTAATCAATAGAATAAGCAAACTTGTACATGCGGAAACGAGAAGTAAAAGTGAAAAATCAGTTTTCCGATCTGGACAATTTGTTCTGTAAATATACTTTCACCATGTTCGTGCCTATTAGCTTTTATTTACGTCTACAATAAAAAAAAAGCTTCTTCAAATAATAAAATCTAGGCTATATTTATTACTTTTTTTGTTAAATTCTCACAATATTAGATGCACAACAGTCACAATAGATATGTAACTTTTGTACGTAATATTTTCTTTTGTTATTGCTATTCTACAACAAGTTTATAATAATTATAAATAACTTGTAAATAACACAATTTAAACATATTTTTAAGTGTTATTAACAAAAATAGTAATAGGTATTTCGGTTAATAATTATATAGTCGATTTTGCAAGACATGGCATTATTAATACATTTCTTGGTATAGACTAATGACGTCTATGGCGTTTTGGAGGATTCGTTATTAATTGTCATTGTGCAAAAACATAGTTTTTCATAGATTTGGATGTGTCGAATTAGGTACCAGAAAAAGATATTTTGTAAGCAGTTTGCAACATTTTGTTTGCAGATTTGTAAGCATTATTGGATGAAGACTGAACTCATACGTTGAAACAATTGGCAGAAGCATTGTATGTTACCCAATCTACAATTTCCGAATATCTACACATTGAATAAAAGAAACATGAAAGACATATGAAAGAGATATTGAATGGCGAAAAACCACTTGTAAAATTTTGCTTGCCAGACAGAAAATAAAAGAAATTTTGCACCGAGTTGTGACAGGTGATGAAAAGTGGATCTATTTTGACAACTCAAAGCGCAAAAAATCCAGTCTAGCCTTCAACACCACAACCAGTGCGCAATACACATGGAAATAAGGCTTTGCTGTGCATTTGGTGTGATAGAATAGGAGCTGTATATTATGAACTGTTGAAATCTGTTGAAACGGTTACTGGCGATCGATACCGACAACAGTTGATAAAATTGAATAGAGCATTGAAGGAAAAACGACCTGAATACGTCCAAAGGCACGATAATGTCACTTTTCAACAAGATAATGTTGGGCCCCATGTTGCAAAATGTGTAAAAAAACTATTTTTAAAACTATAGAATATATATAGAAACTATAGAAAACGTTTAATGAGACGTCCTACCCCACCCGTCGTATTCACCAGATCTAGTCGTTATTTCGATCGAAGCAGTATGGACTTTCAGAACAACACTTACATTCTTACGCAGAAGTGAACAATTGGCTTTATGAATCGTTGGCCTCAAAAAACCAAAAGTTCTTTTGGCTGAAGTAGCCAGACATTTGTCTGAAATTGTTTTCAAACATTAATGCCATTGAATGTTTTTTCACATAAAATACATAGTTTCAAGCTATCTAGTTTGGTTGTTGCTTTATTTGAATATAAAGTTGGGCGCAGTGAAAAAATCACGCTATATAATAAATATTAAAAAAAAATGCTGTAGTCACACTATGCATTAAATAGCGTTGGGTTACCATATACATCAGACTTTGGAGCCTTTTGAGAATTAACATAATACATATAACATTTATTAGTAGTTGCATTGTTAATTATCATTCAATCAAAATAGTTTGCTGATCTAATCATTAACGTTATGTTCATAAAGTAACGTGAAAAGAAAGTAATATACATAACAAATCAATTAGTTACAAATATTTTAGAAATTATATTATTAGGAAACTGAACCAGGAAAACTAAAAATTAATGGTACGTAGGTCGCTGTAACCAGATAATCTGAATGATTTAAGAGATTTGGTTAATATCATCATCCGTTTTTTATGGTAAATAGCACCTTCAGATCAAAAATGAACCGATTTTGTTTACATAGAACATTAAACAATGAACAATGAACATGAAACAATGAACGTGTGAACACTTTCATTCTATATTTCTTTAATACCTTAAATGTGATTCAACTGAACAACAATCCATCAAACTTATTCATTCGGATTTTGGCGATGCAGCACTATCCAATAAAAGTGTTTAAGGCTAATTTTTCGAACATTTCGTCCATCAATATGAATAATCCACAATCCAATACCAATAATCAACAATCACCTACATCAGGTGCATCTATGCATCATGAAATAAACCGCTGGTGTATTAAAGGCTTTGTTGAAGTCGACGGATTCTCTATCAACTGATCAAAGCTCAAAAAACTCGTTTTAATTGGTGCAAGGACCAATGTTCAAACAATTCAAATCAAACCAAACTTGCATATATTCGCATAACCTAAAAATATTCAGAATTAAGCCAAACACATTGGTTCGTGTTTTTTCTTATTGCCTGCAGAAGTTTATGCAATAGCCTACAAATTGATATGAAAATACTCTGATGCATTTGATGGCACTCTGATGGTACTCTGATGCATTTGATTATTTTTTGTTGTGAATAATACTGCAATTACTTGGAGAATTTTATATCATAATTTCAAGAGATCTTCTACGAATCACTGGATATCTTTATCAGAGATCAACATTTTACTATTCAAGACGTTTTGTTTAGAATAAGATAAATGATAGTCAGGTAGTGGTATATTGTGTGGGGAATAGAATGGGTGTGGTAAGAAATCCCACCCATGATACAATTAATCAAACTCGAATAGGGTGGAGTGCGTTCTTAATAGATGACAACACATTTTCTATTCATAAACTGTGGCAGCCTATATATGATGGCATGATTTTAATTCTGTATATGATGACGGTACACATTCGGATTCATGGTATGTGGTATGATTAAAGATATGGTAGAATAATGTTTGTCCCCCAATATTGTTTCCAATGTTTATGATTGTGTGCTTTGAAATGTGTACTATAATCATCTTAACGCCCTATAAATCTTTATTTTGTTAGATTAGATTTAAAATATCAGAAATAAAACTTATTACACCATATTAAGAAGGAAATTTAATAAATAAAAGTAGTTTTTATTTTTTCAGTTCAGAAAAAGTAATATAAATTTAAAACTTTTTCTATAAACGATTGTTATTCTCAACCAAAAGCCCACATCTTAATATCCACTAGTTTTAACTTAGTGGCAGGTCTTAATAGATGCTCCCTTTGGTTTCCTTTCTCAAACTTTTTGGTATTTCGAGATCGAAAACTATTTTGAAACTATAAATCTTTAATCAGTTCAAACAGTTTTTAGAATCCGCTTCTACCAAGAAAAATTGATCTTAATTTTAAGCAGTACGAGCAGAAGTAAAATTTCAATCGCCACAATATGTCATACCATAGGATTCGTTATGTTGAATAATGTCAAGTGAAGAATTATGGTTATTCAAGCGAATACAATTTAGCGAACATTACTCGTGAATCAACGAACTTGACAAGAATAGGAAGCGACATCAAAGTAGAGGTTTATTGGTTTCTCTTTGTACAGTTGCTTTCATGGTTAATAATTAATTAAAGTATTGGTATTGTAGATCACAATAAATCGAAATATTGAATATTTTATACGATGCTAATATAAATGTTAATTAATGAAAACAAATTGAATAATATATATTTATTAGTACAATAGATACCGGATTATATTAAATGTTTTATCTTGTTTTAAATTGGTAGGACTTTTACTATCCTTGAAAAACTAATTGCTATATTGTTAGTGACTGACAGACAAACTTTTGTGCTGCGATTAAAACAAAATGTTTCTGGTAATTTTAAATGTTATACAAGATGAGTCTTACGGATAGCAGGACAAATACTTATTTTCTCGACAAAAATCATTATTTTTTATTCAAAATAGTCTCCTTACGCATCAATACAAGTTTTGCTCGGTAAATTAGGTTTACGAATACATTTTTGAGCTCGGCCAAAGATATGTCCTTCTGGCTGGCGGCCGACGCCTTTTGAATGGCATCAATGTCGGTATAGCGCTGTCCTTTCATCGGTAAATGAAAGTTTTTCGAAGAAGTACAAGTAGCAGGGAGCCAAATCAGGCGAGTATGATGAATGATTGATGGTTAAAATGCCATTTTTGGTCAAAACAATCACCTATGAACGTCTAGCGATGGGATGGCGCATTATCGTGCAACAAGCGTCAGCTGCCTTGTTAACGGTATTGTGGCCGCACACGACGAATACGCGACAGACGCTTCATAACACCGATATAAAACACAGCATAACACCGATATAAAACACTCCTTGTGCACAATTCCTTCTGAATTGTAGAAACAAACCAACAATGTTTTGATTTTGGAGTTCTCAAGACTGCTTTTCTTCGAATTTGACTCGCTCCGGTGCTTCCATTCGGAAGAAATAGCTATTATTAAAAATCCTGTTTTCCGTGGGACGCACCTTATATGTAACAATGATTTAAAATAAAACATCATATCATTTTTAAATAATGATTAAATGTGAAAATTTTCATTCACATTCATCACTATCATTCAAATAACACTTATACTTCCTACTCACTTATCACTGCTAAAATTTATAATAAGCCTCTTACGCCATGTTATGCAGGAAAATCATTAATTGAAAAGAAAATAAAATTAATATGTGAAATAAAAGAAAATTAAATTAATATATGAAACTTCATTAATTAAAAAAAAACAATCAGTAACAATTTGAAACTTTTTCTATACACGATTGTTAATCTCAAGTAAAAGCCCACATCTTAATATCCACTAGTTTTAACTCAGTAACAGATCTTAAGGGAATCCTACGTTTCGTATCTTAAAATTTGTTTCCAAATTTTAATCAATTCAAACTGTTTTCTGAATTCCTCTTTTCTAACCTGACAAAAATGATCTTAATGTTAAGTAGTATGAACAGAAGTAAAAGTGCACGCACACGCACACGCACACACACGCCGAGTCGCAGAAAATGTTCCAGGAGGCTTACGGTGAATCGATTTTATCAAAAACAGGTGCATATGAGTGGTAGAGTGCATTCAAAAGCGGTTGAGATGTGGTGGAAGATTTGCCTCGTTCTGGTCGGCCATCAACGTCTTCAACTGAAGTTAACATCGCTAAAGTGAAGGAAATGGTAACTGAAAATCGCCATTTAAGTTTGAAAGAGATAGAGGAAGAGGAAAAGGAAAACAATTTGTACCATTTTAAACGATTGTTTGGGTATGAAACGCATTGCCACTAGACTAGTACCGAAAGACCTGAATTTCCTTCAGGAATTCAATCTCGTAAAGGTCGTTGAAGACATGCTAGAATGAGTCAATTCCGACCCCACATTCATAAAACCCATTGAAACTGGTGATGAGACATGGGTATACGAGTTTGACATGCAAACCAGTCAACAAGCTTCGGAATGGCGCCTTGTAACTGAGCCGAAACCAAAAAGACCACGTCAAAGTCGGATCAAAAGTCAAGGTAATGTTGATTGTTTTCTTTAATTATCGCGGTGTTGTGCGCTCGGAATTCTTGCCAGAAGGTCAATAAAGAATATTATCTGAGCATAAAAATGCCAGATTTGTGGAAAGAAAACTGTTGGATTTGGCGTTACGAGAACGCACCATCTCACAAGGCTATCATTGTGAACGAATTTCTGGCCAAAAAATCAACAAACACCATCGAACAACCACCTTATTCACCCGATATGGATCCGGGCGGCTTCTTTCTCTTTCCAAAACTCAAATTACTACTTCGAGGCAGTCGATAAAAGACATAAAAGATAATTCGCGGCGAGAACTGAAGTTGAGTCCGGAAAATGTGTTTAACAAACGTTTTGACAATTGAATTATTCGTTGGCATAAGAGTATTATTTCAGAAGGGGCCTACTTTGAAGGCGATATAATAAATTTGGATAAATAATAAACATTTTGTTTTATTGACTAATTCCCGGTACTTTTTTGACAGAATGTACATATCAGATATACAATAACCAAAACTGAAATGCCCCTCATGAGAATGGGGAAAACCCATAACAATATAAGGGTTATTACCAAACACTTGGATTGAATAGTGAATGATATATGATGAATAATGCAGAAAGCCATATACTTATTGAAAAGAAATGTAAAGTTTAGTTACGTGCACAATATCAAGTAATTCAGATTGCTGGTAGAATTAATTTATATAAAAGGTTCTTTTTAAAATTAGATCTATAATATTTTATTACAAATTACGTTCAATATGAACTAGTTTTAATATGAATGTGTTCATTCTTGGATTCACAGATTACTAGAAATTGCTGAAATACAAGAGATTACCCAAATGCAAGGATTGAAATAAAGGTTGGATGGGTACAGGGAAGAAGGTGAATTGAGCGATATTTACTTACAGAATGTACAAAAACTGTTACAATTTTCTTTGAAAATAAAGGAAGTATTGTTTATATATCAACCCAGCGTCGATCTTAACGGACCTTTCAAGTGCACAATATGCAAATTGGTAGGCAAATTTTTGGCGATTGGGTGTCTGGGTGATGCTAGAACATATGGCAGACCACGAACAGCAAGATCTCCCATGATTTCCAGGTGCGATTAAGACTAAATCGGATACCTATCTTCGCACCATTTTTTTGTTATATCTTTGGTTTTCGTTCAATTACAATAAAAAACAATTAATTTTTATTTTGTTAATGTTTCTGTTGTTTTTATTTCAACCAGCTCCAGAAAGTATAATTAGCAGTATATTAAACTGTAATGCAAATATAGTGTATTAATATAGTATATATTTAAAATGGGCGAAAATCCAAAAAATATTTAAAAAAAATCTACAATAAACGGCCAGGAAAATAGAAATAACATTCAGGAATTGACATTAACAAGAATTTCCACACCAAGAGATGAGTAACATTTCGATACAGTCAATAAGATTATATTCAGTACATAAAAATTAGAAAAAACGATTTTCGAATCGATTAATCGATCTTGAAGCGGGGAAATGCATGTACTATGGAGTTTGCAATGCAAATTAATGCGCTAACAACTTTATTCCCGTCTTTAGTTTTTTTTAATCAACAAGCTTTATATTCGCATGCTATTTATATAACTTTTTTTTTATCTCTCGATTAACATTATCAATTACCTATTGATTGCTAATTCCAACACTCTTTAATTTAAAGGGTAGTTCCCAAATTGTGGTTTTTTCCTAATTAAAAGAACTGTTCCATTTACTGTGATCAAATTCGACATCGAAGGAAAGTTCATTACAATACCAAAGACAAGTTTTCCAAATGACATCTCTGAGCTAATTTAAATACATTTCTGTTGTAGTCCTGAAATACGTCACCGCCGCAGTCGATAATTTAACATTTTATTAAGGCGAACACAAAACCATCATTGACAGTTCCAAAACATTTTCCAGCTGTTTCAACCCCCGCATATTCGGAAGCGCACAGGGGGTGCGATTAGTTTTTAGTCGTTTTCCCCCAAATATCGTCCCCACCCTTAAGTTACGTCAAGGTCAGGGGGCGTGCGCGTTCGATAACACTTGATCGAGATGCTCCTGGCGTTTAGTAGACGTTGTCAGCTTGTCGACGAATTCTGAATAGAAAACCGAGGCTGGAGATAATTAGAGACAAAAGATTTCAAGATAATTGAGATTAATGACAAAGCAGGGCTATAATTTGCTCAAAAAATTAAATTAATTTACGATTAAACACAAGGCAATTTCCTCTTTTGTATATAGTATTATTACATAAAAAAGCATATTTAAACCTAAAAATAGGCTAATTAATTGATTTTATCAGAGAAGAGAAAAAATTCACTCTACTTCTCTCAACTTTATCAAAAGACTTGAAATCTCTATGTAGGTGCACTGAACATATTGTTCAATACTTTCTACTCTGAACATACCTGACATAAACAAAGGCGGGAGATTAGAAAAATATACTCAATATGTGTTTCATATATCTGATTGTTTGGGTGGAAATAGAATTAATTGTTTTGTATATAAATATTGACATTTTAGTAATTAGAATCTTCTAAGAGATCAATATATATAATAAAGCCTTTGATGATCATGAATAAACCAGAAGAAGAGCAAATCTGATATCCTGATGATATTAACATGGTTAGTCAAGCGCCTGCCGAGGAACTATAAATACGTGATTTGGGGTTTACTGGAATACTTGTTTGATTAAGAAATATACATATTTCAAAATAAGTAACTCTATTATAAATATCACTAAAGCGATCATAGATTAAAGCAAATACGTTATGTATAACACAAACATATAAGATTTTTCGCCATGATCTAAAACTAAAAAAATATCAAAAATATCTGTTCTTATTAAATTGTCAATGTAAGTATCACTGGCATACACAAAAAATATATTTACTTCCTATCTTTTCATAATTTATAGAAATATTAGATAGCGTTATTGGTGTGTTTGAAGGACGAGATCGCATAAAAAGGTCCAAATGAACAAAAAAAGTGCTGTTTCACCAAGACAATGCACCGTGTCACAAATCGTTGGCAACGAGGGGGAAAATGCATACATTTCACTTCAAATTGCTTCCCGATCCACCCTATACTCCAGATCTGGCCCCCAGTGACTATTTCCTGTTCTCAGATCTCAAAAAATGCTCGCTGGAGAAAATATTCGCTCCTATGAAGTGGTAATTGCCGAAACTGAAGGATATTTTCAAAGCAATGAGAAATCGTTCTATAAAAAAGGTGTAGAAAAACGTTGGAACGATGCTATTGGTCTTCAAGGAGAATATATTGCTGAATAAAGTAGACATTTGCAAAAAAGTGTGTTTTATTTGTCAGACCATTGACCGATGTGTTAGGTAGAGATACTAACCTTCAAACTTGATTTGATAATAACTGTAGTAACTGAATAAATGTACAAGAAAATAGAGCACAAAATTAAATGGTACAAATATTCATATTTCGGGTCAATTCAAAAGACGGAAACACATTATGAATTGATAAATTTCTGTAAAATGCGGGATTCGTTTGGCGATTGATGTATGTTAGAAATATATCAAGGAAGAAAACGATGCAACACTATATTGTATTTATTTCAGTTTCCTGCTTCTTTGATATTCTGCTTAGCCATAACCCAGATAGATATATAACCCACCATAGATATATAAAATTATAAAAGACTTATGAAATTGACATACTAAATATTTCACTATCTGGGCAAATATTTTGAAGTTGATGTTTTTTATTATTTTTTCTTTTACTGCCCTTGCCACTTTAATCGCAAGCATTTGAAAAATACGTTGAGATAGACGCTTTTACTTATACCAGTGCTTTATAGATGCGATGCATTAATAGTAGTTATAAAAAATATTATTACGTTACTATACAATAACTGAAAAATTCTTGTTAAAAAAATTAAGTTACTCAAATTATTGAACAATTGTGCTAATACTTAAGTCAGGGGTCGCCAATCCGTCGATCGCGAGCTACCGGTAGTTCGCGTGGACAATCTGGTATACCAATTTAGGTACCATGTAACAAGTTTAGATAGCTCTCTATTTGAATATTATTAAAGTAGCTCAACACATTGAAAAGGTTGGCGATCCCTGGCTTAAGTAATAAATTTTTTTTCCGTGGTGCTACAGCCAGTCAGTGAGCTTCGAACTTCTGCAATCACTCGGTAATCTTTGATGTGTGATAATTCTTCAGTATCTCTTCATACATTGGTTTATCTCTTTCCGTGTTACCCTTTATTTGTACTGCAATGATTCTCTTTGATACTCAATTTTCAGGCATTCTCGCCACGTGTCCCTTCCATCTAAGTTACTGAACCTTCACATAGTAAACAATGTCCAAATTTGTGGATAATTGCTTAAGTTTGTCGTTAAACTTAATCGCCTAGATCAATCAGAGCACAAAAAAAATCTGCCACGTCCACCTGCTTCAAATACTGCAAGCGTTTCTTCTGTTTTTTTTAATGAGGGTTCACGTCCCGCAGCCATAACTGACCATTAAGTGTTTCATATATGCTGTACATTGAAGTCAGTCGAAAGGACGCCATAGACTGTAATTTATCTCTAAATTCAAGTAGAACTCTAGACATGTCTTGTGAGTCATGGCACCTACTAAAAACCATGAAGTGCCAGGCGTGCCAGAGGCAGATAATATGTTAATGTAAGAATTGATCTTATAACTTCAAGCTATTAAAAGTTTAAATTTTTTCTCAACTGGACTCGTTTAATGGGTATAACTGAAACAAAAATCTCCAAGAACTCTAAACTAGACATTCATATCAACTACTGATATTTTGGCGGCTATTATTGTTGTTAATGATTATTATTAGATATATCTAAATAAATAACATTCAAAATCAAACGTCGAAAAGGAAAACCGAGGTACAGTTTAAGTTTAGACACCGGTCTCAATAAATCCCAAACATGTTGTGTGGCTTTACTTGAATATTTCAAATACAGTGGCGCGTTATATTTTTGATGAGGGTTAAAACGAACCCTTACATTAATTTTACAGCTGATCCCTTGTGGAAATCTAATTTTCGTCTAGCCAAACCCTTAGGAATTTCTACTGTATATATGGTACGAATATAACTTTTTTTTTCAAATAATTGCATCATATATTATGAAAATATAATTTCCAAATTCACCTTCTACTACTATTATAGAAAGATCCAGAAAATGGCAATATAAAGAAAATATTAAGAACATGTCTTCTTTTATTATGTACTAGGTGTCCCCATAAGTAATGTCGTATTTTGATGGCGTAAAAATCTGTTTTAGTGTACTGTTTTAATCTACATTATAATCTCTATCTCTACAGTACAATTTTCTATTCCCTCTTTATAAAATAGGGGTGACTTTGAAGTAAAATATTCTTCGAGTACAGTTTTGATAGCTGGTCATAGTAAGCCATTTTTTCCCGGAAAAAACTGTCCCAAGATCTAAAGAAGAATATGGTTGGTAATGAAATACTTCCCAGGCTAACCCTTTGATTTTTTATGAGTGATTGTGGCACTATGAGATCTTACTTTTATCTTTTCATTTAATCAGGACTGGATGTTTTTGAATCAAAGCCATATTTAGTCTATCCAACTGAGCACAATAATATGCAGCACTTATAGTTTCATTAGTATTCAGAACCTAATAGTGAATAATTCCTGTAAAATCCCGCCATACTGAAAGTAACATAGTTTTTAGGTTGAAGACCTTGTTTGGGAGTAAGCAAAAGTGATTGTCTTGGTGTTAACCATTATTTTTTCTTATAGATTAAATTTTGAATAGGTTAAAAAATTGATATGACAACCACATTCCTTATCTTTGCACTTTGTTCAGTTGTTTTAAACACCGTTGTACACTGTACTATGAAGTTTTAGGCTCTGTGGCTAATTTCTGCATTGTTTGTTTGGGATTAGCTTAAATTTCAGCCACCAATAGATCCTGATCGAACTCAACTTCTTCTAGATTTTTTACCATCGAAAAGATTAAGGTCACCGTTCTTCAAATTTCAAAACCAACGCTGACATGTTCTGTTATCTAAGGCAGTAGAATATACTGAAAGTGAACCGTTTCTACATCACGTAATGGATCCAGCTGAAAAATGAGTCATTTACGATAATCTCAAGCAAAAAGGTAAGGGTTCTCTCCAACACAAATTTCAGTATCTATCTCAAAACTAGAGTTACACCTTAAAAAGCTTTTCGCTGTGTTTGGAGGAATATTTAAGGCATAATATATTTTGAGGTGTTAGCACCACGCCACACCTCAACCCTTTGTTGTAAACAATTAGGTAAACTAATAAGTATCCATAGTCAAAAGGATGTGATATTTACAACATGTGTTAGAACCAAAACTTAAAAGTGAAATTAGAAGTGTTATCTCATCCGCCTTATTGGCCCAATACTGCACCTTCGGTTTACCATTTATTCAGGCCTTTATAGCACCTAGCAAATACGTTCTATAAATCCGGGATTGGAAATCTACCCCCTATATGTTAACATTTTATTCCTAGATTGATTGTAGTCCTGATTAAGAATAGAAAAATATATTGTTTCAATTAATTTTCCGAAATATATGAGCGAAAAAAAGGGGAATAAAATTTATACTATAATAATATGATTATATTTTCGACAAAAATTAGTTTCCGCCTGACAAAACACGAAATGGCCCTACTTCCCATTCGCTCCCCAACAAGAATTCCATTCAGTTCAGTTGACCTGTTTTGTGACAGTTAATTACAACCATTCTTCCGCGCCAAATATGAAATTTTTAGTTTGAATCAGCAATTTATTAAGTCAGCTTTGAAAAAAAATTAAACATAAAGGGTGTGGCAAGTATCACGCTACGATTTTGTTTTGGAGCTATTTTTTTTCATGGTATTTGTGACAGTTTCGATTTGACTGTTTGTTTTTGATGGTGCACATTTGGAAATTTCTCCACGTAGTTTATGGTGAATTTTTGAAAAGTGATTTACATATGTTTCCCTATATAATTCAGTTGTTCAAGACGTATTGTCTATAGACAAAAATAAACGATTAAAATACAGTAATGGCATCATAAACCTCGTCCATCAAATTGGCAGTTTTAATGCAACATTGATTTGACGGCTCTGGATTATTTTTTATGGAGATTTTTGGAGGAAAAGGTTTAGATAAATAAATCCTAAACCATACAGATTTTTGAAAGAAAAAACTTCCATCAATACGCTCTAAACCACATAGATTTTCGAAGGAAAAGGTTTACACGAATAAGCCTCAAACCATATAGCAACTTAAGAAAAACATTAAGAATGACATTGATAAAAGTTATGGAAAATGTGATAAAAAAGGCACAAAGTTGCATTGCTGTTAATGGATCACATTTGATTCATCACAAAATTTTAAAAAATTAGTTAAACAAATTTAAAAAGCAAGTAAATATTTTAATGAAATAAAACTGAACTGTTTCTTTTAAAAGTTATAAATGATAAAAACGGTAGCATGACAGTAGCATTATATCATGAAGATAATATTATACGCAGAAGCATTTGCCAAATTGGTTGAAATAAGTTAAGGAAAGTATCGTTGGTGCTAACTATTGATAATTTATGAAGTATAATTGCAACAGTAAAAGAGTCAAATTACACGTAACCCCCATAAAGTACTTCTAAATGGATAAATGTAACGAAAACCAGTGAACATTCCTGTTTCAAATATATTACTATAAATAATTATGAGCGGTATTTTTTGCCCTGTTAAGTTACTGCTTATCACTGTGTTTAGTCATAGCCGTGCACCTGAGATATTCAATTAAACAAAAATTCTTTAAGGAGGTGTGGCGCTTAATAATTCTTTATTTTTTTAAGAGATGGCGCTGGAAACAATGGTTTTACAGTCGAATCTGTCATCTGTCAATGTCATTTTGTTGCCACGACAGTACATTTCAAAACACCATTGATGTTTAAACGATTTCGAGTTAGCGTCATATTTTTGTTCCTGACTTTTAATGGCGTATGTTTACTCTCCTGAACAAATGTATTAGTAACGCCATCTCTTAGCAAAATCGACATTACTAACCGAAACATCTATTAAAAATATTTCATATTGTTTGTGAAGTAATAATAGTATCACAGGCGTAGCCAAGGGGGGGGGGGGGCTTCACACCCCCCCCCCCCCCCGAAATAAGCCAAATATTACCCAATATTATACCGAAAAAATACGAAGAGTGAAGAGAGTTAAATTATTACATTTGAATTGAATATATATCCGAACTAGTGGACGTTGCGCACAGTAACGCCACCTCTTGTCGAGTAGTCGAACTATTTTGTATCGTATGGAAACTTTGCGTTGTTTTTCGATTATTCGCCACGCCCCTCGGTCGGAATGAGGGGAGCTTTGTGGAAGTTTGTGGCAGTTTCTGGACGGCTACTACTGGGCTGCTATATAAGCGGCGCGTGACCGCTCTTACGGCAGTATTGTTCCATGCGAACTCGAAGCGAATATAAGCGAAAAGTTGTGAACGAATAGTGAAGAGAATTAAGTGTACCGTGTAAGTGAGTAATTTTAGTGCAGTGTTATTCGGTGACCTTGTTAAGGATAGATACGTGAATCATTATTACTGTCGAAAAATGGAGGGGAAAAAAAGGAAGGGTGATAAACTTAAAGGTATGGACTACTGGAAAAAGTGGTGTAGTCAAGGGGGTTCTAATAAAGAAACAAATTTGGATTTAGCTATCAAAGCTTCAGCTACCTTGCATGCTGATAAGACTGTGATGACAAGCGGGCCCCCGACCTCGACCTCAATCACAATACCGAATGTCGAAATCGATGCCATGACGCTGGTGCCCTGTTCGATACCTTCAAATGCCGAATCTATATCTAGTCTGCAACAGGCCAGCTTGCCTGTTACCTCATCTTTTACAACTGTAGCTAAGTTGGATGTTGGTTTTTACGCGAATCAAGAAAACATCTTGGATGAATATTTTAAAGTCCAAATTTTAAAAACGCCATGGAACCCACCCAGATATTGTAAGTTTCCTATTTCCACAAAACGAAACTTGCGCTTTCAATTGAAATGGTTGGAGAGATTCCCCTGGTTGTCATATTCGGAATATAAAAGTGGAGCATACTGCAGAGTTTGCGTGGCAATGGGACGTTCGCTTGATGAAGGTAAAGGCGGTCATCAAAGGATCGGCCAGTTGATAACTGAACTTTTTTGTAAGTGGAAAAATGCCCTGGAAATATTTCAAGCTTATGCGAAATCGGGATACCACAAGCGAAATTCAGAACTGGCAGAAAACTTTCTAAAAGTAATGTCTTTGGAGGCTTTTTCGGTCACTGAACAGCTGTCTTTTGAAAGAAAGAGACAACAAGAGGAGAATCGAAAGAAACTAATCCCTATCGTAAAAGCAATAATTTTTTGCGGCAAACAAGGCATCTCCTTGAGAGGTAAAATCGATTCGGGGCGCATACAAATTACACCAGAATCACCAGAACCTGAACAACCACTACAGAATGATGGTAATTTTAGAGCCATGTTGCGGTTTGCGGCTGAGTCTGGAGATAAAGATCTGGCTGAGCATTTGAATACTTCACAGAAGAATGCCCTGTACACAAGCCCTCAGATCCAAAACGAAATAATTGACATTTGTGGTGAATTAATTCAACATAAAATAATTGAAGAAGTAAAGAAAGCCAAACTATTTGCGATTCTGGCTGACGAAACCACCGACATCGGACGTGTAGAACAAGTCTCGTTATGTCTTCGATATGTTGATTTTACAGATAATAAACACCATATACTTAAAGAGATGTTCCTTGAGTACATTCCAACGGTCGATGTTTCAGGATCCGGTCTCGCAAATCTTAATATTACAGCTCTGAAAAAGCATGGACTTGAATGTTCTCATGTGGTTGGTCAAGGTTACGATGGGGCTGCAGCAATGAGTGGGTATTTGCACGGTGCCCAAGCTTACGTTCGCCAAGAATGTCCTCTTGCTCTTGCTCTCAACCTTGCTATTGCTGATTCATGTTCATTAGCAAATGTCCGAAATTACATTGGGATTGTGCAGTCTGTTGGTTCCTACTTTCGACATTCTGCTCAACGCACTGCTTTGTTGAAAGAAAAAATTCAAGAGCTACTACCCGTCGGTAACCAAAAAAGCTTGCTTTCAATGTGTGAAATACGGTGGGTCCACAAACATGAAGCTATTATAAGATTCAGGGAAATTTATTCAGCGATTGTGAATGCTCTCGAAGAACTCCAATTTAATCACAATAAGGAAACATCGCAACAAGCCGCCCAATTGCTAAGTATGCTTCGATCTTCGGATTTTGTGATGTGTTTAGTGATTCTTCAAAAAGTTATGAGCTATACATTGTCGCTATCAAAACAATTACAGACAATTGACATCGATCTTATCACGGCATTCAAACATGTAGATGATGTTATTAATGTCTTACAACTCCTGAGAAACAACACTGACGTCGAATATCTTCATCTCTATGAAGACGCAAAGGTTTTACTGGAAGAAAATGGTGGTATACTGCGAATGCCACGCGTCGTCGGAAGACAATTAAATAGACCGAACATTCCTGCATTGGATGTATGCACGTATTACAAAATTAATTTATTCATTCCATTTCTTGATCATACAATTCAACAATTGGTTGAAAGGTTTACCAAACATCGTAAAGTTGTATCAGCATTATCTGGTGTGCTACCTTCAAATTTTACTGCCAGTTCTGAAATTGAAGAAGCAATTTCCATGTACTCGTCACTGCTTCCCAAAAGCAACATATCAATGGTTAAAGCAGAACTTGAAGTATGGAAAACAGTGATGACAAGTATCTCGCCTACCCCGAAATCTAGTTTGGAATGCCTAGATATGTGCGATAAAAACCTTTATCCTAATATTTACACATTACTACAAATCTTGGCTACCATTCCTGTATCCACTGCTACCCCAGAAAGGTCTTTCTCAAGCCTAAGGAGACTGAAAAACTATTTACGAAACACTACAAGTGAAAACAGACTTAATGGTTGGCCTCACATGAACATTCCCTATGGAACACAAATTCATGCAGATGCAGAAGTGGATATATTTAAAAGAAAAAGCCGAAGATTTCTTCTTTAATAGTTTTAGATTTAGCGCAGAGGAACGAAATTAATTTAACCATTTCATTTAAAGTTAAGAACTTTAAAAATATGTCGTAATTTTCCGATGAATATAAAGATATTAAATTTCATGTAAGTATATTTTTGTTGTTTTATTTACTTCAAACTAACCCCCCCCCCCCCCAAACTAAATCCTGACTACGCCCGTGAATAGTATTATGAAATATCAGCAACAAAAACCAGTACAAATTATTATAATTGTATTGAAAATAAATAATGTAACGAATAGAACAAAATATTCTATTATGGTAACTGAATTAAATATAAAAAGAACAATACGTGGTTGTACACATGTTACAATAATCTATTATATTTCATATATATGACTATTGTTTTATAGTCAGTGTAATAAATCAATAAAAATTATTTGTTACCTAAATTAAAAAATGTAATTACAAATACACGCGAGCATTAAATTTCTGATAGCGTGCTAACGAAACGACAGAGAAATAATAAAAATATTACGATGCCTGAAACCTTCCGTTTCAGCACAAAAATGAAAATCTTGATTGTAGATCTGCCCTATTGTGGTGGCTGATATGATGCTGTCACGTCCAAATATTGCATTTGAATATTAAAAAATTAGATAGAGGTAGAAAAGGAGAATTCTTGAAAAAAATATATATAAACATGACTTTCTGATGAAATCAAAAAAATTATTTTTCATGATAAAAACAAAAAGTAATAGATAGGCAAAAACCTTTGCAGAGGACGAAATAAAAGTAAACAAAAACGTAAAACAAACATCATAAAATGAAATGTTTGCGTATATTTTGATTAATAACTTAATTTTGCAAGTTTGCATATCCTTGTATACGTCCCATTGTGTGTTTAATTTTTGTAATTAAAAAACTGTACCTGGCTAAAAAACTTATACCTGGTATATTCTTTCATTGTAAAACCGGCCCTTAATATCAAGATTTGTTTGGAGTTTATTTCTGTAAACTAGAAGTTCAACATAATTTCACAAACAAATAATCCAAGGGCGTGAGATTGCGATTTGCCAGCTAAAAAGCATCCAGGGAACTTACTTTGCAATAAATTGATTGTCTGTCGAGATGTGTGATAAGTCGCGCACCGTCTTGTTGAAAGAAAACATTGTTTATATCTATATTTACCAGTTTAGGTCAAAGATATTCTTAAACATTAACAGTAACACGATTTTTATAATAGTCTTAAAAAAAATAAGATTTTATTACTCCTTCAGGCCAAAAACCGCATCAAATAGTGACTTTCTGAGGAGACAGTGGTATCTCCTGAATCACTTGAGGATATTCATAGGCAGAAATCCTGCAGTTATGTTTGTTTAAAAACCCATTAAGTCACAAGGGCGCGTTATCGGAGAATATTATTTTTTCTTCAAAGTGGGGTTCGCCGCAAAGTGGGCGATTGAACGACATTAACTTACTGCAATAATGCATTTCAAAACATAATGCCATTATTTGTTCTTCAAGATAAAATAAAAATTACCGGATTATCACTTGTAGTTATCATTGTACCTCATTTTAAAATTCTTACACTCTTATTAGGCAACCCTTTGCATAAATACAAAAATAATCGGTAATACATATATGAAAAATATGAAGTAATAGGTAGTCAAAGAGTTTAGTATAATTTATAAATAAGTCCAAGAAAATGTAATAAAAATATTTCAAGTTATATTAGACAGTGGATTTGTGCGCAAATCAGTGTTTTAGAGTAAAATTTCTTATATAGAAGTATAACATTTCTTATATATAGTATAACAGATATATCAGACATTATTTTAATAACCTATGTTAAAATCTGTCTCCAAGAAAGCAGAGAATGTGTCGAAGACAAGAATCGTTCTGGGTATCTTAACAGGCGACTAACATCAATTTAGTCAATAAATAACAAAGGTACTGGTAAAATTACAAAAAATGTTAATATATCTTGATTGTTAAATTAATAATTGGTTATATAATAAAATGGTTTGTTAAGTTGAATTAAAAGTTATATTTTCTTGGATTAGTTCCCATACAATATTTTTGATTGATGTAATATTCTTAATACAAACCATACATTTATATAACAAAATATATAAAGCTAATACATCCAGATAATTCATTTTATTAAGTATTGATATAAAGTCCCGATTTCTTAAGGTTAGATAGTTAATTACTAGGTTGGTCAGAAAACAATGTTGATTTTATGATCCTATTTATTTTCAATCTATTTTAATAATAATGGCCAGTACCAGTCACATCACGCTTCGATCTTCGAGTTATAGATAACTTAGCGGTAAAAGAGAAATTAAAAAAAAAGTTTTGATAATAAAGTATTGTATAAATGATATGATATTATATACCGTTTGAAATATTTCTTTTGTCCATTCGGTATTTATTCAGATATTGCTAGTAAGAACATTTTCAGCAACATTTAGCAGTAGAGATCGCTTGTAATATCAAAGTTTAGGGCCAAGGAAGCGTCAGCCGTGAAGTCAACTGAGTAACGATGGTTCGTAAAATGTCAAGGATGAGTCGAGGATGTCCTTCTGAAATTGATGATAGCAAATTAAAGGTGTTTAATTGACGTAAAATAGTTCGATACTTCGCAGAAATAGTTGTTGGAAAAAAAGGTCAGCAAGTGTATCTCGAAGTCGAGCTGACCGAAAATCAACAAAATATGTCCTCTTTTACACAAACAAAACGATTCGTCTTTCAAATCAGTTGTAATATGGGATAAAAAATGGATCATGTACGACAGTTGCCGAAATCTATATTATATTGTGTTTAGATCACGATTAGAGAGTCCTCAACATTTTCCAACACCCAAATTCCATTAAAAGAAAGTCACGGTTAAAGTTTCATGATCTATAACCTGCTTGGTTAGTCATAGCTTTCTGAATCCAGACGAAACGATTACAGGTGAGAAGTATGGTCAGCAGATCGACAAGGTGCACGAATAACTTCCAAATCTTCTTCACGACAACGCTCAACCCCATAGATCTCAAATAACCTTACTCTCTATTCTGCTTCATTTGCGATATTCACCCGATGTTTCGCCAGCTGTCTATCACTTCTTCAAGCATCTTTCTTTCCTTCATTATTGATTCAGTGAAGCTTGAAAAAAATAATAAGAACTGAGCAATTTAATATATTTCCAATAATGGAAAGTCTGGAATGATGGAAGCTTATATTTTCTTGACATTAACATATGTATTGAGCAATCTACCATTAATTGCTTGCTTTAAGATATTACAGTTCCTAAATAAGAACGAAACACTTAAATCTTTTTAATTGCTTCTAACAAAATTTTTCAAGAGCTATAAGAATTAATTTTTAATAAAGTAAATAGAGAAAGTTTGAGAAATAATTGAAAGAACTTATGGTGATTTAACTTAGCAGTAAAATGTTTGAATGTTATACACGTATGAATTGAAGGGGCAAGTGGAAGGAGGGGTTATGTTACAAAAATATGCAAATGAGATAATTCGATTTTAATATATTTTTTAGTATAGTTAAAGTAGTAGTTAGTAGTTTTAGTACAATTAAAATTAATTGACATTTTTTAATTGAAGATAGTTTTAAAATTTGGTTTATTTTAATAATAGAGCTAGTTTGTGAATTATTTTCAAGAATACACAAATATTAGCTATTCGTTAATTTTTTGTATTTTTTCAAATTTAAATTTACATAACCCCTTCTTCCATTTACCAACAGTAACAATAGGTTTAATAAACATGGAAATAAAGTCAAGTACTTTAATCAGACTTATATCAGAAGTATAAAATAATAATGCATTCCTAAGAAAATTGAAAATTATAATAAACAGAAAATCATAGAATTAGGTACTCGAATGTGAAACGAAATTATTTGGTGCGTCTTCTTTTTTTGTGTTGGGTTTTCACTTTCCAGTCCAATAATATTTTCATAAAATCCTCTATGTTCTTCTTGGATGAAGGGTCACTGATCTCGAATATTGTCAATTTTTTGTTTTGATATCTTTCTTGTCTTGTAATGAATTCTAGTGAATTCAACATCTGACGGGGGCTTATCATTTTTTGATGGCTTATTCTTAAATAAGGAGACGTTTTTGAAATGAGTATATTCATCGTATGTTTTCTTCTATAGGTTACTGCCAAACTCTTCAATACGTATCCATTTTATGCCATCTCTAAATGGAACTTTTTCATTCAGTAAGTTTTTTTTATCACCAATCCCACTTTAGTTGGTAAGCTATCTACACTACCTTTAGCTATCACGAAAATACTACTCCATATCCTTAATCGTCGATTGTTTTGTGCATGGTGTTATAATGATCTGTCTATATTGTTCCGAGGTAAGTATGGTACTGTTTTATATACGTCCAAAATCTCGATCTGAAGTTAAATAGGTATATTCTACCTATTTCAATATCATCAGCTTATATAAACAAATCACATGAAAATTCTTGTTTTGGCCAGAGCATGAGTCGGACCATGCTGTAAGATGTTTTTTTGTAAGAAGATGCTTTTTTCCTCATTTTCACAAGTTTGTGTGAAATTCCATAAACAGCTTACAACTTCTGCTCTATCTCTACCGGCTACAAATTTTTGGGTAAGGACATGGTCTGCTGTAGATCAACCCTTATGTGACATTCGATTTTTTTTTAACAATGTTTCTCGATCTTTAGATATCAACTGAAACCCTAGTTTTACATTCTCGCGTGTCATATTTGATTTCACAGAATCACATTTGCTGTAGGTATCACTCTTCGTATGAGTAAATGGCAAATTGAACTTGTAAAAAAAAATTGCATAAGTTAATTTTGTTATAAAAAAATAGTTTATTCTGTTTAGATTTTACAATATATAATCATCCATGTGCGATATATTGAAATATGGGGACAAATACCTTTTATGTGGATTACTGTTTCTGGAATAATGGGACGTTTCGATGGGAAATTGATTAACATGATCAATGATAGCCTGCTCCATAACATCGCTCATCTTATGTAGCCTTGTCATATGTCGTTCACGTGCATCTTGAGATGGAACTGATTGTTCAGTTCACTTGTTTATGGCTAATTTGGTAGAGTAATGTCTGAATGATTGTGGCGGGTTTATATATATTTTTTTCCTTTATTTAGGTTTTTTCGCCACGATCTAAAACTTAAAAAAAAAACAATAATATCTGTTCTTATGTAAATAAAGAATCACTGGGTAAAAAACAAAAAACCAAATGGAGACAAATTTCTCAGTGATTTTTTTTTGTAATATATTTGTCTAACGAACAAAATTTTGAAAATATAAAAATGTTCTAAAAAAATACAAACTTTTAACGTTAACGTTTCGGGAAGAATTCTCCCGTTTTCAAAACTAATCCAAAAATAAATTATATTAATTTCTATAAATTGTGAAAAGACAGGAAGTAAATATGTTTGTTTGTGTATGTCAATTATAATTACATTGACAATTAGTTTTTAATGACAGTGACATATTATCAAAAAATATATATAGGTGAGCTTTACTGTTCTGATTGTGATTATGATTGTGTATTAAAATACTTAAATTTTCTTAATTGTATTCTTTAGAATCGGGAACCATACCGAACTTAAATCTACTGAAGGCATAGCAATACAGTTATTCTTATTAAAATTAATTATTGTGGTGTTTTTTGATTTTCTGTATTTTGTTACCGATTAATTTTTTTTTGTTTTAACCCAGTGATTCTCTATTTATATAAGAACAGATCTTTTTGATATTTTTTGAGTTTTAGATCGTAGCGAAAAACCCAAATAAAGGAAAAATAAAAAAAACAAAAAAATAAATAATTTGGTAGAGAGCAAAAAATTATTTTTTACATACATACATTTGTTGATTGCTTAAAATGAGTAAGTATTTGAAATAATGAGACTTATGCTTAGAAGCGTTTTTACGCTGACGTGCAATTTCCACTGGAGTGATGCTCCTAAATAATAATGATTTTTTAAAATTTATATCAAGGCTATAAAAAGTATCAAGTATTAACTTTTCCAATATTAGGGTGGATGAAGGGGTTATGGGCACATAGCTCCTACTTCCATAGCATTTTTGATATTTAATGCAAGACAGCCCCTTCTGCCAGTTTGCATTTCCTTAGCTTTGTAGAATAGAGCAAAATGGTTGGTAAGTCACATATGCACATGGGGCATATGTGTGCCCACATGGGGCATATGGGGCAAGTCGCATATGCACATAACTGTTTCATCTACGACAAAACAGAACTTTTTCAGAAAATATCGCTTAACCCCTTCTTCCACTTGCCCCTTCAATTGTTCCCGCCTTTAAGAATACGTTATCTGGCGAGAATGTTACGAACAGATGATGTTTTATCTCTTGAAAAGTTCAAAACTTGTTTAATAAAAACCTGTGTTTTAAAAATGTATGTAGTCCTTGACACCAAGAATTTTAAACGAGAGTTCGATCAGCAAGAACAGAAATAATTATCCAATTTCTAAAAATATCTTAGTATGTACAGCTTTATTGGAAAATAATTATAGGGTAACTCACATAGGGAAATAATATATAGGGAAAATACATATAGGGTAATTTAATATAATGTTTTATTGACAGCTATATTTATTTGGTTTTGATATCTGAGAAACGGGATATTTGGCATTTTCGTGCAACTGTGATATAAAGACAGTACTTCTATGAAAAAATAAATATCTCTATCTGTCTCTCACTATCTCTCTCTCTCATATATATATATATATATATATATATATATATATATATATATATATATATATATATATATATATCATTACTTTAATATATATCTCAGATTTTCGAAAGTAGCTCAGGCATTCTGATTCTTCATTCTGATTCTGATTTCACAAGTCTGATTGTAATTGTACATGTACATGTATTGTAATACATATATATATATATATATATATATATATATATATATATATATATATATATATATATATATATATATACATATATATATATATATATAGCAACAAGAACATAATATCGTTGAAATGTCACTGCTTGGTGTGTTTACTGATCCTGAAGAATCATTGGGGAGGTAGAGCCATCATAATATGAGAAATCTTTCATTTTTAATAAGATGACAACAAATTATAAAGTAGCAAGAGAATATTCTGACTGAATTAGAGTTACAAAAAATAATTTCTTTAAAGATCTTAGATTAGCAAAGACAATTATTTACAAGTGCATTAAATACGCGATAGAAAATTTAGTAATAAGAACATTACATTCCTTTAGGGGCGATTCCAGTAAATACATTCAGAAGCAGCATGTTTGGACATACATGGATTGGAAATGATTAAGGACTTTATATACCTGGATGCAAAAATATCAAACACCATGTAGCTGCGAGCCTGAAATAGGATGAAGAACCGATGTGGGAAAAACCGCCGTTGCCAAGATGACACGAGGCTTTGACTCTAAAAACAGATGAGAGAAGGCGCACTGATGCCTTCGAAATATTCACATGGAGTTATGCTGAAAATCCCGTGGACCGAGAAACGCAATAATGAATGGGAGTAAGCCCCACCCATCCTTTACATTGGAGGGCGCATGTTTCGTCTGTTGGTGGTTAGACTCATCAGTGTACCGACATATGCTCTCTCGCCAAGAATAGGGAGTCCCTCGCCAAAATCAAACAACCCATATTTTCGCCGATTTCTCGTTGGATCGCTTATAAATGGGTTGGACGCAGTCCAAACAAGTCAAAAAACTCCATATATATATATATATATATATATATATATATATATATATATATATATATATATATATATATATATATATATATATATATATATATATATATATATATATAGCAAACATTTATAAAGGAAATATATTTTGTTCCTGTTATAGACACTAAGTAGTAATTTAGAAATTACTAATTAAAACGAAAAAAAAAAAAACAAATTGTAATTTGTTTTTCCATGTAATGTGTCGACTCGTTGGATTTATTAGATTGTAATGACTTTTAATTCATTTAGTACATAAAATACATTTTAATTAGCTACACATTGACTACTGCTATTTATAGTCGATTAACATCTTTTCCCCAACTTTATGATGCAGCTTTCATGCGATATCAATAACTGATTGACGGCACAGCAATCTGTATGTCTATAAACACCTCTTATCTGTAAATATTCTTAATATTTATATAATTCTGGAATGACTGACTTAATTTTAATCGGAGGATATCAGACTTTAAATTTGAAGGGAGTTACTTTCGCAATCATCGTGTTGAAAGGTCACTAACATGACGAATAACACCTTTATAATACCAATATGAGAATGGAGCATGAACTGCAGATAATATATATATATATATATATATATATATATATATATATATATATATATATATATATATATATATATATATCATCATCATCATCATCATCATCAGCCCGTATCGATCCACTGCAGGATGAAGGCCTCTTCAGCATGCTTCCAACCTTCACGGTCCTGGGCTTTCCTCTGCTACTCGGGTCCAATATATTTAACGATGTCATCAGTCCATCGTGCTTTCGGTCTTCTTCGCGGACGTTTGCGATCAAGCGGTATCCACTCCAGGATTGCCTTGGTCCATCTGTCGTCCCATCGCCTCGCTATATGGCCTGCCCATCTCCATTTCAACTGTTTTACTCTTCCAATGATGTCACAGACTTTTGTTTGTTCCCTGATCCATGCGCAGGACTTTCTGTCTCGTCTTGTAATGCATACGTCTATTACGTAATGCATACGTAATAATACGTCTTGTAATGCAATGAAGCATACATCATTCCATTCCCCTCTGTGCCACCCGAAGTTTTTGAATTGATTGCGATGTGAGTGTCCAGGTTTCACTTCCGTATGTCATAACGGGTAGAACGCACTGATCGAATACTTTTCTTTTCAGGCAAAGTGGGAGTCTGCTCTTAAACACTATGTTGAGCCTACCAAATGCCTGCCAGCCACATTTAACACGCCGTTCCACCTCCCGGGCGGTATTCCCCTCCATGGAAATCCTCTGCCCAAGATATACAAAGCTGCAATCTCTAAATCCCTTCCTAAAACTGAAATTCTTCTGTCCTGAGCGAAGTTATTGAACATAACCTGACTCTTTTTCAGGTTTATTTTCAAGCCAAATGGTTCGCCAGCCCTTTGCAGTTCTTGTATGCGTCTTTGCAGCTCCTCTGGGTCTTGTGAAATGAGAATAAGATGGATAAGATGAAATCTAAGATGGTTTAAGTTTGCACCATTGATCTTTACCCCATCCTGTTCCCAATCCAGTTTACGGAATACTTCTTCAAGGCCAGCCGAGAAAAGAATAGGCGATATTGCGTCACCTTGCCGTACACCTCGTTCTATATTAATTCCCACTTCAAGATCATCAAGGTGAATTGTGGCTGTAGCTCCATCATATATCGATTCTAATAGGTTTACATAGGCTCCCTCTACACCTTGGCTAAGCAGTGCATCCATTATCGCATGCTTTGAGATGGAATCAAATGCTTTTTCGTAGTCGATAAAAGCCAAGCACAGTGGCATAGTGTATTCGTTGTGCCTTTCTATGACCTGCTGTACAACCTGGATGTGATCCATTGTACTGAATCCACTTCTGAATCCTGCTTGTTCTCTTGGTTGTGCGTCATTCAGTTTTTTTAATATTCTTTTAGAAATTATCTTAGTGAAAACTTTGTACATCACTGATAGGAGGCTTATTGGACGGTAGTTCTTTAAATCTTCCTGTGCTCCTTTTTTATGTAAAAGGATCACTTCTGCATTTTTCCATAAGACAGGTACTTTTTGTTCTTTGAGGCATTTTGAGTATAATTTTGCCAGTGTTTTATGTAACGTCCGACCACCAGCTTTTAGCATTTCGACAGTTACACTATCCTTTCCTGGAGCCTGGCCGTTCTTCATCAATTCTATAGCATTTGTTACTTCTTCCACTAGGATATCTGGTATTATATATTGTTCTTCCGTGGGTATCGCTGTCCCTGACTGGCTCTGATCTTCATATAACTGGGAATAAAACCTTCTGACAATCTCTAACATTTGGGTACGCGTCCTGCACACTGTGCCATCCTCACGCTTTAAAGCATATATTTGCGTTCTTTTGTTTCTCAGCTTCTGTTTAGCTTTGTTAATTCCTTTGTTTTCTTCCAGGGTTTTTTGCACCAGCTGCATATTGAATCGGCGCGTGTTCTCTCTGATACGTTTTCTTATAGTTTTGCAGAGCTCAGTGTACTCGACCCTGCCAAAAGGACTACCTGCATTTCTCATTGCTCGCCGTTTCTTCATTAAATCAATGGTCTCACTGGAGATTTTTGTTTGTTTGAGACATTTTTCCTCTGGTGCTATTGAATCAGCCGTTTGAAGTACATTGTTGGCGATTTCTTCATATTGAACTGATATTTCCACGTCCTCTGGATCTTGTAACGCAGCAAACCGGTTTGACAAAGCAATCTCAAAATCGCTTCCTCTCTCCAGCAGTTTTCCAGACTCCACCTTGCCCTTCTTTGATCTTACCATTTTTTCGCGCTCTTTTCGACAGTCAATCCGAACCCCTGCTCGTACAATTCGGTGGTCACTTCCAACATTAAAATTGTTAAGGACAGTACAATTGGTAAATATTGTTTTATCGTTGGTCATGATGTAGTCAATTTCGCTTGTGAGCCCAGATGGACTTTTCCATGTCCATTTTCTGCTGATATTTTTCTTATAGAATGAATTCATAATATATAGTTCTTGTCCTTCAGCAAAATCAACTAATCTGTCACCTCTATTGTCTCGCTCACCAGTTCCATATGGGCCAGTTGCATTTTCGTCTGTTCTTGTTGTTCCAATTCTGGCATTAAAATCACTCATCAGGATTTTGTACCTACATTTCTCCTTGTATAAAAGCTGGGCCACATCATCATAAAATTCCTCAATTTCCTCATCTTTATGGCTTATAGTTGGTGCATAAGCTTGGACGATTTGAAGCCTAAACTTTTTATTCAGCTGAATGACGCATTGGGCTAATCGGTCGGATGTACTTTCAAATTTTACCACACTGTCCTTCAGCTTTTGATTGATGAGGAATCCTATTCCGCCACATCGGCCATTTTCCGTACCTCGAGTGTAGAGTACGTGTCCAGTTGGTTCCAGTTTGATTAACTCTTCACCCTTCCTTCGTGTTTCACAGAGCAGATATATATATATATATATATATATATATATATATATATATATATATATATATATATATATATATATATATATATATAACAAGAATTGTTAATCGAACTTGACAACATACATTGGGATATTATTGGGCTCTGTGAAACACGAAGGAAGGGTGAAGAGTTAATCAAACTGGAACCAACTGGACACGTACTCTACACTCGAGGTACGGAAAATGGCCGATGTGGCGGAATAGGATTCCTCATCAATCGAAAGCTGAAGGACAGTGTGGTAAAATTTGAAAGTACATCCGACCGATTAGCCCAATGCGTCATTCAGCTGAATAAAAAGTTTAGGCTTCAAATCGTCCAAGCTTATGCACCAACTATAAGCCATAAAGATGAGGAAATTGAGGAATTTTATGATGATGTGGCCCAGCTTTTATACAAGGAGAAATGTAGGTACAAAATCCTGATGGGTGATTTTAATGCCAGAATTGGAACAACAAGAACAGACGAAAATGCAACTGGCCCATATGGAACTGGTGAGCGAGACAATAGAGGTGACAGATTAGTTGATTTTGCTGAAGGACAAGAACTATATATTATGAATTCATTCTATAAGAAAAATATCAGCAGAAAATGGACATGGAAAAGTCCATCTGGGCTCACAAGTGAAATTGACTACATCATGACCAACGATAAAACAATATTTACCAATTGTACTGTCCTTAACAATTTTAATGTTGGAAGTGACCACCGAATTGTACGAGCAGGGGTTCGGATTGACTGTCGAAAAGAGCGCGAAAAAATGGTAAGATCAAAGAAGGGTAAGGTGGATTCTGGAAAACTGCTGGACAGAGGAACCGATTTTGAGATTGCTTTGTCAAACCGGTTTGCTGCATTGCAAGATCCAGAGGAGGTGGAAATATCAGTCCAATATGAAGAAATCGCCAACAATGTACTTCAAACGGCTGCTTCAATAGCACCAGAGGAAAAATGTCTCAAACAAACAAAAATCTCCAGTGAGACCATTGATTTAATGAAGAAACGGCGAGCAATGAGAAATGCAGGTAGCCCTTTTGGCAGGGTCGAGTACACTGAGCTCTGCAAAACTATAAGAAAACGTATCAGAGAGGACACGCGCCGATTCAATATGCAGCTAGTGCAAAAAACCCTGGAAGAAAATAAAGGAATTAATAAAGCTAAACAGAAGCTGAGAAACAAAAGAACGCAAATATATGCTTTAAAGCGTGAGGATGGCACAGTGTGCAGGACGCGTACCCAAATGTTAGAGATTGTCAGAAGGTTTTATTCACAGTTATATGAAGATCAGAGCCAGTCAGGGACAGCAATACCCACGGAAGAACAATATATAATACCAGATATCCTAGTGGAGGAAGTAACAAATGTTATAGAATTGATGAAGAACGGCAAGGCTCCAGGAAAGGATAGTGTAACTGTCGAAATGCTAAAAGCTGGTGGTCGGACGTTACATAAAACACTGGCAAAATTATACTCAAAATGCCTCAAAGAACAAAAAGTATCTGACTTATGGAAAAATGCAGAAGTGATCCTTTTACATAAAAAAGGAGCACAGGAAGATTTAAAGAACTACCGTTCAATAAGCCTCCTATCAGTGATGTACAAAGTTTTCACTAAGATAATTTCTAAAAGAATATTAAAAAAACTGAATGACGCACAACCAAGAGAACAAGCAGGATTCAGAAGTGGATTCAGTACAATGGATCACATCCAGGTGGTACAGCAGGTCATAGAAAGGCACAATGAATACACCATGCCACTGTGCTTGGCTTTTATCGACTACGAAAAAGCATTTGATTCCATCTCAAAGCATGCGATAATGGATGCACTGCTTAGCCAAGGTGTAGAGAGAGCCTATGTAAACCTATTAGAATCGATATATAATGGAGCTACAGCCACAATTCACCTTGATGATCTTGAAGTGGGAATTAATATAGAACGAGGTGTACGGCAGGGTGACGCAATATCGCCTATTCTTTTCTCGGCTGGCCTTGAAGAAGTATTCCGTAAACTGGATTGGGAACAGGATGGGGTAAAGATCAATGGTGCAAACTTAAACCATCTTAGATATGCAGATGATATTATTCTCATTTCACAAGACCCAGAGGAGCTGCAAAGACGCATACAAGAACTGCAAAGGGCTGGCGAACCATTTGGCTTGAAAATAAACCTGAAAAAGAGTCAGGTTATGTTCAATAACTTCGCTCAGGACAGAAGAATTTCAGTTTTAGGAAGGGATTTAGAGATTGTGGACAGCTTTGTATATCTTGGGCAGAGGATTTCCATGGAGGGGAATACCGCCCGGGAGGTGGAACGGCGTGTTAAATGTGGCTGGCAGGCATTTGGTAGGCTCAACATAGTGTTTAAGAGCAGACTCCCACTTTGCCTGAAAAGAAAAGTATTCGATCAGTGCGTTCTACCCGTTATGACATACGGAAGTGAAACCTGGACACTCACATCGCAATCAATTCAAAAACTTCGGGTGGCACAGAGGGGAATGGAAAGATGTATGCTTGGCATTACAAGACGAGACAGAAAGTCCTGCGCATGGATCAGGGAACAAACAAACGTCTGTGACATCATTGGAAGAGTAAAACAGTTGAAATGGAGATGGGCAGGCCATATAGCGAGGCGATGGGACGACAGATGGACCAAGGCAATCCTGGAGTGGATACCGCTTGATCGCAAACGTCCGCGAAGAAGACCGAAAGCACGATGGACTGATGACATCGTTAAGTATATTGGACCCGAGTAGCAGAGGAAATCCCAGGACCGTGAAGGTTGGAAGCATGCTGAAGAGGCCTTCATCCTGCAGTGGATCGATACGGGCTGATGATATATATATATATATATATATATATATATATATATATATATATATATATATATATATACATTTTATGAAATGTTAGATTTCTTTGAACAGTGGGCGAAAGTATAGGTTACTGACTGTGGATAGAGTTTCTCTATGCTTGACGGGAGAGCATGTGTCGGTACCCTGATGTGCCTGAACATCAAGAGGCGAAACATATCCCCTCAAATTGAAGGAATGGTTGGGGCTCGTAATATTCCCGCTCTTCCTTTATTTCATTCTGATGCATCAAATTTTAAAACTAGTTACAGTCTTCAATATATTTCAAGCGATTTCCTTTTGATTCCAACTGAATGCACCATCACTGTACTGCTTCTTTTCCCGCCCTGAGCTCTTTTCAATCTCTCAACTAACTATTCTCTCTTGTAGTACTATAAAAAGGAACATAACCACCTTCTAATCCAAAACCATTTGAATTTAAATCTCTCTCAGCTCTCAGTATCTAACGTAAATATGCTGAGAGACCGAAATATTCCAATGGAGCTCTAGGAACTTTCGCAATTTTCCTGGTCGCTACAAACTGCCACTATACTGCAAAGATACTGATTGTTGAGCCTTTGGCCAATGCAGAAGCTCATAAATATATTACCTCTACCTATAAATCTATTGCCCTATATGTTGCGACTGACCTTAGTGAGCTTCGCTGCATACAGTGCATATACTCAAGCGAATCCTTGAGACTAAACATTAAAGAGATTTACAACAAAACACCAAGTAGCTTTTAGTGAAACACGCATCGATAAGATGTTACTTATCTGGAAAATATAAGTTAAAACTGAATTATTAACAATGAAGTGCCTGTAAATTAGTCATAGAAATCTTATAATTTGATAAAACAGTGGCTTAATATCGTAATGATTCATTGGTAAAGAAGAAAGTTCTCGTTATATAATTATTTATGTATTTATAACAAAAAAACAAATTATTTCAAGGAAATAAATTTGGTAAATTAATGATAATAAATCTATTTCATAATATCATTGGTTTAATTTTTTTGTTCAAAGCTTTTAACACTGAAAAATGAAATTTTGAAATGTATATAAACTAGAGGAAATAAACATAGCTTGAGAAATAACATCTTTAAACTTATTACGTTAATTCAATTGTCAAGATCTGATATACTGTTGGAATGTTATATCACGTTTTAGCTGTTATAAATGTAGAATACAAAATCTGACGGGAATGTTTACGCAAAGTCAACGCTTCATCCAATAATAACTTTCCACTTTCGAATAGATGTTTTGTCTTTGAGAGTTAACTAAAAATGAATTCTGGGATTCGAAACTCGCATTACAAAAACTTACTTTTTTTTAAATATGCGTTCTTCAGATCCTTTTGATATAATCTGGAAATTTGATTAACAACAAAAAATATAAGGTAATAAAAAATAATTAACTTTAAGTGCCCAGATGAACCGTAAAAGTGTTTATAAAGTGTACACAGTGTTAATAGTGTAGTGTGTTCCTAATATATTGGGCTAATTGAAAATTTCGCGGAACGACACCTATAGGGCGGTAAAATAACTAAATAATCTACTACAGTTTGAAGTTTCATCCTTCACATGAACATATATGAAGTTTAAGAACATATATGAAGTTAATTGACGCTGCCAATTCATTCGTACAAAAACAGCAGTTTAAAGTAAAAGTATCAGTGATATTTTTTAAAATGGAAAATATTGAAAATCATGCAGTGATTAAATTCTTTTTAAAAAAAGGTTTAAGGGCAATGGAAATTCATAGTGAAATAGTAAATGTATTACGAGAGTCTGCTCCTTCAAAAACGATGGTTTGTAAGTGGGTAGGTGAGTTTCAACGTGGTCGTACAAGCCTGGATGATGATCTTCGTTCTGGATGTCCAATAAGTGCAACTACTGAACAAATAATTAATTCTATATATTATATGGTTATGGATGACAGACAATTGATTTTGAGTGAAATTGTTAAGGCCATGTACATCTCGACCGAATTGGTGTTTCATATTTTGAAAAGGAACTGGGCTTGAAAAAACTATGTGCAAGATGGGTGCCGTATTTGCTAAATTCTGATTAAAAACGACTTCGAGTAAAACTTTCTAACCAACATTTGGATTTTTTCGAAAGAATAAAATATATTTTAAACGTCATATTTAACTATAGATAAAACTTGGGTTTACCACTATGATCCTGAACTGCGACAACAAACTGCAGAGTGGACTGAGCCCGGTTGTTCAGCTCCGAAGCAGTCATACCAAAACGGTTATGGCATCAATTTTTTGGGATGCAAAAGGTATTTTGTTAATTGATTACCTTCAGACTGGTAAAACAATAACAGGACACTATCACCTTTTGGATGAATTGGATGCAAAAATTCGTGAGAAAAGACCTGGTTTAGCGAAGAAAAACTAATTTTTCACCAAGACAATGCATCGGCTCACACAGGTGTTTTTGCAATGGCCAAATTGAAGGAGTTACACTACAAAATGTTGGAGCATTCAGCATATTCACCAGATCTGCCCTCTTCTGGCTTTCATCTGTATCCAAACCTCAAAAAATTCCTACGTGGCAAGCGTTTTTCATTAAATGCCGAAGTTATAGAAGCCGTAGATGAGTATTTTGAAGGACTTCCAGAAAATCACTTTAGAGATGGAATAAATTAATTGGAGAACCGCTGGAAAAAATGTATTGAGTTTAAGGGAGAATATACTGAAGAATAAAATAATTTTATCAACTATAAACTCCATTTCCGCTTCGCGAACTATCATCGAACTATCATTTCCGCTTCGCGAACTTTTAGCCTTAACAATTAGCCTAGTACAAAGCCTTTATTTAATTCGGAAACCCACATAACCTATAAATGTGGATACCCACACATTAGTTTTTTCAATATAATAAATAATATTTTTCTTTGTAATATATACACAGTTTAGCACTAATAACGAAAATAAACATAACATTTAACAGGTCGTACATTATTTTGAACCTAAAGTAAAAAAATGTTAAAATAACTCCATCGGAACAGATGCCATGGAAGGAAAAAAGAAGAAGAAAAGCGCATGTTGTAGATTTCTTATGGTATTGTTGATGAAATGCAAACAACGAAAATTATTGCTTTAAATAATCAAATATGTTTAAGAGGTGCTTTTATGGTATTTTTTGTTGCCCAGGAAGCGCAGAAACTAATAAGAATCTTAAAACACACGGCGAACAAATCTCGATGACAGATCTAGTGAAAATTTTAGTAATAATTTGACCAAGTACTTTTAAATAATTCAACATATATTATAAAAAAGAAAATTTCTAAGTTTAAATAAATCGTTAGTTATGTGGGTTACAGGATTAAATGAAGGCTCTGTAGAACTGAAACATTTTATCATTAAGTATGTACGTTACTGTCCAATAATCTAGAGTCACATCATTTTTTCTATTGTACAAAACGTTTCTAAGAGTTAAAAGGAAACAAATATAAATAAAAACACTCCACTGACCATTGACTGCCTCTGCTGAAAACACCAAGTTTTCCGCAGAACCTTTTTTTAAATAACACACGTACTTATTAATTAGAGTTTTATTACCTAAAATCGATGATTTTAGTCATCATTTATATATTAAGGAGACTAATGTATTGTCGGAATCTTACATCATGTTTTCACTTTTATATACATTGAGAGTTCTTGAATTATAATTCATGACACTGAAGTAAACATCTGATATATTTGAAATAATTTTATAATGTGGTGTATCAATCGCGAATATATTCGATTCATTTGGAAAATATCTCTTTTAGTAATTTTTAGCTATTAATATTTTAGACACCCAAAGAAATAAGATAATTTTAAAGTCCAATTACAGCCTGTAGAAAAGCCACATGTCTTTACTATAAATTTTACTAGAATCCTGAGATCATCGGGTAGTGTTGACAGTACATAGGTTATATCATCACGAAGTTCTTGGGGTGATAAATCCCTTTTGCAAATATATTTGGTTGATACCAAAGGTAATTTTTTTGAAAAAAATGAATAAAACATTTTTCTACTAAAAATTATATTTAATCAATAATAAGTATGTGCTGTTCTGTTCAATGACCTTTTTTTCTGCTCATAGAAGTTGAAAACCTCAGGTTTTTGGGTAAATAATTGATCCAAGTGATTTTTCAAGTTTTTCAAATAGTGAAACTATTCTCTATGTGTTATCTACCATCTCAGCTGTTTTAAAGCAACAGAAATAACCAAAGGGTGGAAGGTCGGGAGAGCACGGTGGATGGTTCAAAACATCCCAGTCAAGTTATATAACTTTGTGTGGGGTGGCCAAAGACACGTGTAGTCTAGCATTGTCTCGATGGAACGCAATGCCTGTTCTGTCGGCTAGTTCAGGCCTCTTCTGGTCGATTGCTCGCTTCAGTTTATTAGCTTTTATGCAACACTTTATCAAAGTAAATTCGAAAATACTATTAGAAAAAGTTCGAAGAACATTTCAAACAACAGGTATCGACAAAAAAAAACTGTTATAAATAGTTCATGAGCTCCGAAAAATGATTGAGTATTGTTTTCCAAGTTAAAAAAATGCTGAAATATATTTGTTAATGTCAACTAACAATAATATCAATTTGAAGAATAAATCAATACAGATATCAGTAATAGGTCTTATATAGAAAGTCCAATAAAATCTTTTTATATTATTAAAAGTTTTCTTCATAATAACCCGAATACAAAGCACTCTTTATGGTAGGTAATTTGTTATTAGATCAAGTGTATTTTGAACCTTATTTGTCTTAAGTTTTCTTACATTATAATTCTGTTTGAGATCTGAATAAATTTCTTGTTTTTTCGTTTTTTGCAAATTTGCAATAGTTAAAAGAATGTTCTCATAGTACATACTTTGGGGCAACAGGCGATATACTTCACAATAATGGGACAGATGTTAAACACGATAGGCAATAAACTCAAAGAAATTTATAACTAAACACCAAATCATTTTTTTTAAACCGGTCGACGCGCATTTCGTTAACCATGTTAACATAATCAGGATATGATTCAATCCTGATGATTTGGAAATAGCACAAAAAGAACGTCATGAAGCCAGATTGGTGATTTGCAGTCAGACAGATTGGTTACAGCTTTGTGAATCCGTGCGAAACGATGACGGTTGAAAACAAAAAACTTTAAGGATTGCACCAGGCATTGGTCAACAAAACAAGCTGCGAAATGAAAATCAACCGACTACTTCTTTAAGCATATCGACAACTTGAGTACAAGCGAAGTTCTTTGCTAACGTTAAAATTGCTTTGAATGGATGAATCGTCTACAATTTCTTCAGTTGAGTGACACGTTCATGTGAAAAACGTCCCATGTAGGCATCGGAAGTATGGACCGGACACCTAAATATGATGACAATGTTTAATGAAATGTTCCAAAGAGTTCAGTAATTGCCAAAAATGTTGGAGGAGATTCATAGAAGATAATGGATATGATTTCGAATGTTTTAATATTTATAAAAAAAAATGTTAAACTTACAAAAGAAAGTTAAATAAACAAAATTAAAGTAAATTATAAATATACGAATAATAAATCACTGGAGCAATTGTGTTTATTCAAAAATAACCCTAAACACATCTTAAATAAATTTAATTTTTATGGATATTATATTGCATTTCGCTTTAATAATCGTCGAATACTAAATGTACAGGAAGTGCTTGAGAAAAGTAGATGCTTCATTCAATAAGAGCAACTTTCGGTTAGAACCTTTACGCAAAATACAATTTTGTCAAGTTCGAAACTTGCATTAGGGGGAACTTCAGAGTGTGTAGTTCTCTGCAAAGGACATCAAATTGAGTTAAGACATAGAACGTTAAAATTCGTACAGTAAAGCATGCATCAACGATGATAGAATTATTATAAGTAGTAAATAAACTTTCGACTGTTAGAAATAGAAACTTAGATCTCCATTTTTCTGTTCAGGATTATTCGAATTTTTCAAAAAACCAATACCAGGTGTGTCGGTAATTACTTTCCGGTTTTTGTAACAGATTTCACTAGCCATAAGTATGCAGTGTTATGATTTGATATATATGTCATTTTATTTTACTGACATTAACCCCAAAACTACAAAAGTTACGTCTCGCCAAAATAACAGCATCATAGATTCATAATTTTTTGAAAATGTCGAGTTTTGTGCCTGAAAACACTTGCATTTGCGGCACGCATTACTTTTCTTGTCTCATCAAAAGAAAGAAGCAGCTGAAAAAAGTCATCGTTTGCTGGTAGAGACTTACGGTGAGCATGCTCCAACCATAAGAACATGTGAAACGTGGTTTTGACAATTCAAATGTGGTGATTTCAACGGTCAAGACAAGGAACGTTGGTAGGCCGAAAACGTTTGAAGATGCGGAATTGCAGGAGTTATTGGATGAAGTCCTAACACAAACTCAAAAACAATTGGCAGAAAAGTTGAATGTGAGCCGAGTCGGAATTTGTGAACGATTACAAGCGATGGGAAAGGTCCAAAGGATGGGAAGATGGGTGCCACATGAATTGAATGACAGGCAATTAGAAAATCGAAAAATCGTCAGTGAAATGCTGCTTTAAAGGTATGAAAGGAAGTCATTTCTGCATCGAATAGTAATGGGTGATGAAAAATGGATTTATTTCGAAAATCCCATGCGAAAAAATCATGGTTATCATCTGGCGAAGCCGGTCCATCGACTGCAAGGCCAAATCGCTTTGGTCGGAAGACCATGCTCTGTGTCTGGTGGGACCAGGTTGGTGTCTATATTATGAACTGTTGAAACTTGGAGAAACAGTTAATACTGATCGCTACCGACAACAAAGGATCAATTTGAACTGTGCATTTATCGAATAACGTCTACAATACGCTCAAAGACATGATAAGGTGATTTCGCAGCATGACAATGCGTCGTCTCATACAGCAAAACCAGTTAAAGAAATGTTGAAATTACTTGGATGGGAAGTTTTATCGCACCCACCGTACTTTCCAGACCTGGGCGCTTCCAGATGGGGCACGCGCTTTCAGAGCAGCACTTCGTCGATTTCGAGGAGGTTAAAAAATGGCTCGATGAATGGTTTAGTTCAAAGGAGAAACTGTTCTTTTAGAATGGTATCCATAAATTGCGTGAGAGATGGGCAAAATGTATAGAATCAAATGGCCACTACTTTGAATACACACATTTTAACTATCCATTGTAAATAATGTGTTTTCTTCAGCAAAAAAACCGGAAAAGAATTACCGACACACGTGGTACATACTATTCAAAATAATTTTATTTACTTATTACATCATATAGGATAATTTTTTTTAATGAATTTAATGAATAATGAACTTTAAATTCAAATAAAACAACAACCAAATTAGATGCCTTGAAATTATTTATTTTATGCGAAATGTTATTTAACGGAATTAATGTTTGAAAACAATTTCAGACAATTGTTCGCCTCGCCACTTCTGACAACGCGCATTCTGTCAATCCAATTTCCGACTACTTTTTCAAGCAATTGGGGTCTTATATCCGCAATTGTCCGAGTTATGTTGGCTTCCAAGGCGTCAATAGTTGCTGGTTTATCGGCATAGTCCAACGATTTAACATAATCCCAAATTAACAGGTCTGTTCCTCGAAATAATTTTCTTATCGAATTGTTCCCTCAATAAATCGATTGTTGCGACATAGCTGTGAAAAATGGAGCTGATTTATTGAAATCACATATTGATATGCCAGACTATCGAGATATAGATCTATCGGAAGTTTGGACACATTAAAAAATCACCCTTTATATTGATATTATGATGTATTTGCTTTACTATGCTGCAAAATCATTTGCCCATTTCTGAAGTCAATATATGGCTTGTTTCGCTCCAACACATTACTCAAGTTGTTATTGATAGAGTTTCACAATAATTGTCTGACTAACATTCAGTAACTCGTAAACATCATAAACCTTAGGCCCCTATCTACTTCACACTATCTACTTCACGCCACGCCACGCCACACCAAGTACACAGGAGTAGATAGGGGTTTACACACCTATTCACGCCACACAATTATACTCAGCCACAAGGGTTCAACTCGAGATCAACAGCAAGCGGGCGCCACATGCACGCAACTCCCATCCACTCCACACCACCTCTTGTGAACAGTAGGCCTGAAAGAACCAATGGTCTCTTTCATACTTTGCCACGTCCCATCCACTCCACAACACACACGTGGTTAATCATATCAGTTATCAGTGCTTATTTGACCCCAAGTTTGTTTTTTGTTGTTTTTTTAAATTTTGATTCTTTTTTTGTAATTTTGATTTTTTTTTGTAATTTTGATTACATGGAGTTTTTTGATACTGAAAAGTTAATAGACGAAGTAAAGAAAAATGAATGTTTATGGAACGAACAACTCGGTTATTATTCAAATAAACAAAAAAACAGTAGTTTGCTTGGTGTGAAGTTGCAAATGCATTGTTTTCTGAATATGCAGAAATGACCCAATGTTACTATCAGCATCTGCTGGGGAGTAATAGACTTCCTCAAGACAGTGTCTTGTCTGCGCAAATTTTCTTCTACAACTGCAGACAGCTTTTGAAATGATTCTACGCTCATACGAAAGAATGTGAAAAACTTCATGGGATTATCAAGGAGCTTCTCAAAATAGTCAAAAGCGCTGCTTTTTTGTCGGGTTGAAATACATGGGTGTACCCAAAATTCTCTTTTTTTTTCCTGCACCTTCTTAACCTTCGAAGGATAATTAAACTCATGCCAGCCAACTCTTCAGTCGAATAGTCCATGACGATGGCAAACAGAACGATGGAGAACAGAAAAGTCTCACTTTTCAAATGGATAAGGTGCTGATGGAACGTTAATAAGTGTGAAATGGCGAGTGGTGTGGTGTGGCGTGGCGTAGACAAGTGTGAAAAGGACCAATATGTTGACGACATGTGGTGTGGAGTGGCGTGGCGTGGAGTGGGGAAAAGGGCCTTATTCTGCAATAAGTATTCAACAACACCGTTTTTGCAGGATCCGGTGCCAGCTTCGCAACTGACATCGATGATTGGGCACGATTCAACCATGATTTGACGCGTCTCCGGTTGTCGTATAAGACTAATTTTTTATTACCTGTGAATATTTTGTGCATAAGTTATTTTCTTTCACATTGGGTTATCACAAAGCGTGCTGTGACACAAATGTTTCCTAAGTGTAACGATGAAGTGATATGGAATAAAGGATATATAAATCAGATTAAAGAGGGATTACTGAATTACTCTTGTGCCCTTAAAAAGACACTATTTAGTGTAGTTCAACTTCTTTAAGAGCTATTATTTGTATTATTTCAACAATGAAGTTTGCTAACACTGAAACTATAACATGACCATAATATTCTGACTAACTTCTTATAGGGATCATTGCAGCAATTTATCTGGATTATGTATATTTTCGGCAAGATGGTGTGAATCATACAGACAATTTATAATTGATTTGCCAAATAACATATTTCCTGAACGTGGAATCTGGTCACTGGCCACTGGAATCTTACGATTTGACTATCTAATTTTATAAGAAATAAGAGATTCCAATGTATCTAGAAGTAAGTAGGGCAAGAAAATAATCACAATCAAATATAATGGTAATTATGTCATGATTTAGTTAATCGCAAGTAAAAACATTGCTTATTTAAACAAAAATTCGAAAAAAAACCTAATTTTGTTCAATCCTGAGCTCCTAATATAAACAACAATAGCTTATACTAAATATTCAAGAAAAAACTTTTTGATGAACATGCTATTCATATTATATTCCATTAAAAAAATTCTAATGTTTTTGTCCAATTCGAGTACAAATCAAATCTCCTAATATCAACTTTCCGGTCGTATCGACAAATCAAACAGAATTAAAAATGTTCCACCGGTAATGGTATTTTGTGTGATATATCGACGAAACTCAGCGAACTAATTCTGATAACAGCTTCCATTTTTGCCAATTTTCTAATTCGTTTTCCTTGTAAATACATTACTTTTTACTTCAATTTTACTGGGGCAGGAGTGTAGATAATTTTCCTATTTTGTTACCAAATTATTTTGGATATTTATTTGGAATATACATTACTTTAATATAATTTACTGGATTCAGCATTTTATCGTTTGCCTATAGGTTTATACCAACAATGACTAATGCAGATGCAGATTTTCCATTTCCTATTTAGACCTACAGCCTAATGTGGGCTCCGAACCAAGGTGATCGGCTACCAATTAACTTCGGTTAGCACCCATCTCGGGTTACCGGGACGATTCTTTTATTGAAATGTAGTACATAAGCCTGATCTTTCCTCAGGCGCGCATCTAACAAAGTTCTAACCGTAATAACTGACGCTGCATATCGATCTCCTTTTCCATTGCAATTAGACGTGAGACATGGAAATGTGAGGATTCTTCGCTATCCTGGATAATACTGAAATTTTCTAGAAATCCATTTAACAACCAAAATTTTATTTTATTTGGTTAACATATTTTCATTGATAAGCACTATTTTATTCAAAATAGGAAAAATATAATTAAAAAAAGTTTAATTAGTTAAAAATTATCGTTAACTTCCATTATTCGATATAGACTACTTTTCGTCGGATCAATAGTTTGAAACATATTATTGATTTTATGAAAAATTGCACCAGATCTAGAAAAATCTGAAATATCTCGAATACCGACGATAAATGATTATAGGGAATAGAAACTCTGATATTTGGTAAATTGAAACTTCTACGCTCAGTATATTCTTCTGTTTTAAGTATCAAACTTTCATAACCTGACCGTTTCATTCCCTCATATGCACTTAGTGTTAAATTGAAATTCTTTCAATTGTAAGTGAGTACTTACTTTCCAACTTTTGTTTTCGTTGCTTTACTTTATAGCTTCTTTTCACATTTTTCTTTTTTATAGTCTTTTTCAAATTAATTGCATCAAGTGTTTATATTTTCTATAAATTGCATATTTTAAATAAATTAAAAAATTAATCAAAAAGTCAACTAGTTTATGTTGGTAGATTTTTCACCAATGCCAATTTTGTCATTTGTTGAAGTAATTTTATCACAAAATGATTTGCATAAAAACATTCAATTGCGTACATAAAATTAAATTAAATAAAAAACTAATTTATAGCATTCTCTTATTTTAATTTACGAAAACTGGACCATTAACCAGAATATATTATTGTTTGTAAACTCTTGAATCAACCCAAAAGAAAACGGAAAGAGAAATAAGACTTGACGAGAATTAAACGAAACGCTCGTATAATTTATCAACTGAAAATTTAATTTGCTTGAACTAGAATTTGACTATTATTTATTTTTTATATTGGTGGTTGTAAATGTTGATTTTAACTTACATTTGATAAACAGTTCGTGCAGGTTCAGAATATAATTCATTGTGAAGAATATAATTAATTTAAGTGTTCAACCAGGGTAAATGTTTGTTTTAAAATTGATTGAAATCTTCTGATGACACGTAAATCATGTTAAAAAGAAATTAAAGCAAACAAATACTTAATCAACATTTTTCTTTCGTTATTTAAACATATCTTTTTTTGGAAAATATCAACAACAAAAGTCACTCTAAATTTTTTCATACAAGTTATAATTTATTCTGCGGCAGAAAAACAGTGGGTATAAAAATTTAAGAACTAATAGAAAAACTTTTTATATTCAAAATATACCATGTGTAGAAAAAAAGGATTATATTTTTAAACATGACGTCTGAACAGTGACCTCCATCTCTTCATAAACATTCTTCCAATCTCAACTGTATATTATTCATTATATATTCATTTTTACTGGAATTTGTGTTATTTCTTGTTGAATTATAAGCTTCAGTTGCGCAATATTTTTTAAGGAATCAACCTAGAACTTGCTCATCAAATAACCCAACAATTACAAATCATTTATCGTAGAAAACAACTATATAACTGCGTTTATCGATAACTTAGCGGTGTTAGCAATTACTCCATGTCATCATCAAAACCATGTGTCATCGTTAATAAAACGAAACACATTGTTGAAGTTATCTCCTGAAATGCTAAATGAAACTGCATGGTGACGAGTGATACACAGTGTTGTTATAGGCACTGTCGAATTGCGGCACTGACTCTCTCTGTTTGAAGGGTTATGTACAGGTCTTTCTATTTCTGGAGGTTTCTTTTTCAGGGCAGAACCAATTTCTTCAAAGTTTTGCCTATCCGGTAGTGGATCATTACGGTTAATACTGAATTGGCGACGAAATAACCGTTGAGCCGATACAATACAATCATTACTTTTGAAACATGCCTTAAGAACGAACTCACGTGTACAACACATGTGACATTCTATTGATTTATGGTTACTAATACTATTATACTGCAAACACAATGAATATAGCCATTTTATAACTATTCGAGAGACACGCGGGATATATTTTATTTAAATTTTAGTTAGAGGGTATCGAAATCTTAAGTTACTTAGCACCTTTTTTTCGAGGTTAGAATTTGGGTAGACTATTACACAAATTAAATAAACAAAATTATTTACACCGAAAGCAGGAGTCGAACCCACTCCCGAACATGCAGGTTCGAAAAATCGCACCTTTGCCTGCGGTCCCTGCATTATAGGAAACTTGCTTGTTATTGGACATATAAATATGTAAAAAAATATATTACATATAAATTTTTCTGCTTAACACTCTAAAGCAATTCTTCAAATTAATGATCATTAGTATTATAGCCAAAGTATCAATTAATTTAAAATAACAGTAATACCATGTGTGCGTTTATATCTATCTATATATATATATATATATATATATATATATATATATATATATATATATATATATATATATATATATATATATATACCTTTCATCGGCAAATTTTTTGAAGAGGTACAAGTCGCAAGGAGCCAAATCAGGCGAGTATGGTGAATGAATGATGGTTAAAATGCCATTTTTAGTCAAATGCGCCAACGAGCGTCTTGTAACTGCCTTGACGGTATTGTGGCTGAACACGATGAATAGTGAAAAACAGATAACACCAAGATAAAACACCAAGATAAAACACATTATTGATCGTTTGACCAGGTGGAACGAAATCTTTATGAACAATTCCCTCCGAATCGCAGAAACAAATCAACTATGTTGATTTTTGACTTCTCAAGACGGCTTTTCTTCAGATTTAGCTCGCTCGGATGCTTTCATTCGGCACTTTGATGCTTGGTTTTTGGATCATATTGAAAACACCACGTCTCATCATTAATAGCACAATGCTGTACTTAAAATTTTCTTTTTTCGACTCTTTAATCAAGTCCTTGCAATATTGGATTCGGAGTAATTTTTAATTGTGAGTTAATTTGTGTGGAACAAAGCGTGCACAAACCTTCCGAAGTCCCAAATGATCGGTTAAAATGCGATAAGTTGAATCTTTAAATATGTTCAATTCCATTTCATCCTCACCATACACTTGTTTCGTTAATTGAAACGTTTCGTGTATATATATATATATATATATATATATATATATATATATATATATATATATATATATATATATATATATATATATATATATATATATAGATATATATATATATATATATATATATATATATATATATATATATATATATATATATATATATATATATATATATATATATATATATATATATATATATATATATATATATATATATATATATATATATATATATATATATATATATATATATATATTATAAAATCCAATTATATTCAGCACAGCGAAAGGAAGGAATCACAATAATGGAAAAAAGTCAAATATATCCATCTCTTGTCCAATAATGATTTTCCTTTAACAATGGCTTTTAAGTTCAGGTCTCTTTTTGATAACTTTTTTCTCCCACTACATATGACATCAGATACGCCCAATTTATCCAGTTTCGCCCCTCCGCTCTTTGCGAAATTGTCCCCAGGAACGCTTTCGAAGTTTCGCATCTCGCTATGCCAAAAGTTATTATCAACGGTTTAACGAATCAGTTCACTCTTGCGGATTACGTTTCCCGCTGAAATGTCAGCTGGTTGTTCTCCATTTCAAATTGATCTATGCGATACGAAGCGCTCGATCGATAGAATAAACGGAAGAGTGTGAAGGATTTTGATATTTATTCAAAATTGAAGTACTTTGTGAGTGTTGAGTAAATATATTGACATTGAGTGAATGACTAACATCCCTCTCTCTCTCTCTAATCGTATACATTGAGGAATCCTCATGATGTCATAATATGATATCCAGGTATACATATGATAGGTATATGTATATACCTATCATACAGGTATACAGGGTATACAGGGTATACATAGGTACACAGGGTACAGGTATATATATGATATCCAGAGATACACATATAGTGTATTACACAAAACATTAAATATTAATTAAATTTTAAACTAATGCATATATTATACGTCATTCGTAATATTAATTGTGTAATATTATTGTGTAATATTATTTGTGTAATGTTCATTCGAAATGAGATACTGTCAAACATGATATCTTCAGTCTGCCAAAAAACAAGTAAACAAAGTAAAAATGACCTACAAATGTTTATGGTAATGGAAGAATAAGCTGTAGGAACGTTCTAAAATAATTTACAAGCTTTTGCGAAGAAAACATCAAAAAGTAGTAAAATTCTTGAATTATGCGCTGTATATCTCATTTTAATGGATTTTTTTCTTAGCTATACTTTTTGGCAACAAAATATCGTGATACTTAATCTTCTTCTATATTTCCTTGATTTGATTGCATTCGACTTTGGGCTATTCCCCAAAACTAACAAAATGAAGATGAAAGAAATGGGTTTCGATACAATTGAAAGGTTCAGCATACTTTAACAGAAACTTTGAGAGCGATTTCCGGCCTAAAACGACTTCTGGTTATGGCCGTGCTTTCATATTAACGAGTTCTTGTTAAAAATGCTACAAACAAGTTTCATTTAACTTCTACAAGTCAAATAAAGTGCTTCCCAATATGGACGATAGGATTTTGACAGCTAATGGCGGCCATATTTGAGATCCAATTCTTGACATTTGCTGTCAATTGTCTTCAGTATGGTTTGCCATTTCACCATAGACAAGTTTTCGTTGCCACAACGTTTGGAAATTGTCCAAATATTTTATCAAAATTCGAGAACTTTTGTTGTTACTCAAAGAGCATTTCGTTCAAAACACGGTCGTCATTCTGCTCGTTCTTATCAAGCCATCCACCGTTCAATGAAAAATTGAAAAGTTTTAATTAACAATAGCCGACTTCGTAGTGGCCGTAGTGAAAAAAATTTCGCGGCTGTTCGTGAAAGTGTTACCAAGAACGATAATGTGTCTATTACGCGCCGTTCTCAAGAGTTGACCTTATCCAGGATGACCATCTGGCGTATTTTGCCCTTGGATCTAGGTTTACATCCATACAAGACAAGTTAGAAGCAATGGAAACCGATTCGGATTTTAATCGGAAAATCATCTTCTCCGATAATTCTCATTTTTGGCAAGCAATCAATTCAGATAATCGGTAATTTCGTGGAATGGCCCTTTCAACTGGCCACAAAGATCTTGTGATTTAACACCTTTATACTATATATTTTCTTTGGAGCTATGTTAAATCATAGGTTTACACCAACAAACCCAAGACTTGAAGCCAACATTCTAGCAACCATAGTCGCCATACCACCAGATATGCTCCTCCGAGTCATCGAAAATTGGGCCAATCGAATCAACCAGTGCAAGAAGAGTCGAGGTGGTTACTTGAACGATATTGTGTTTAAATCATAAATAGCATAAAATATACCATCTAATAAAAACAATCAGCACCATTTTCGGAGCACCGAATTTTCTGTGTTATATTTCAAATTCAAATCTTATCGCTCTTATTGGGAAACCCTTTACATATATCGTTGTACGTGGACAGAAAAGTTGAAAATTCTTTGCTTGAACATTTATCTACATTTTCAATAAATTTCAATTATAATATAGAGTTTTCCACTAAGAGAAGCAGAACTTTGAAAGGTAATAGCTAGATTGCTATTATGTTTACTGTAATTGCAGTCTACCGCTGATAATAACTTTTGGCATAGCGAAACTTTATATGTAGTGGGAGAAAAAAGTTATCAAAAAGAGACCTGGAATTTTTCCATCCCTTCCTTTCGCTTTGGTGAATATAACTGAATACGTAAAAGCTAAACTCTAAGAGATTTACCACTATATACCGAATAACTAAAGTTCTCGACGCACGATTCGCTCACCACATTAGCATCATCAGGAGATGATTTAATGTAATGGTAAATCTCTTTGAGTTTAGTATTTCACACCGAAGGTTCCAATAGACATATTGATCTACGTAAAAGCTGTCTAGCACTATGTTCAGTAGATTGCGTCATTTCACCATGGAAAGAATCATTATAGAAATATGCTAACAGAATATCTTTGGCCTAAAGTGATAAATGTGAATATAAACAATGTTTTCTTTCAACAAAATGTAATGACTTGTCACATATCCCACCAGACAATCGATTTATTGCAAGAAGTTTCTTGGATGCGTTATTTCGCGAAATGGTCACCAAGATCATGCGAACTCACCCCTTGCATTATGAATTATATTATCATTTGTGAGGTTATGTTAAAACTCTAGTTTATAGAAATAAACCTTGAACAATTCTCAACCATAAACGATAATTTCGAGCCACCATTATAAATATACCACCCGATATATGTGAAAGAGTAATTAAAAATTGGGTCCCCACAATGCATTCCACCAGACAAAGTCGAGGGGATTATTTGACTAACATTATTTTCATAATATAATGCTATTATTTGTGCTTTAAGATAAAATAAAAATTACTGCATTATCACCTGTAGCAATCAGTCTGCGTTATTTTAAAGCTCTACTAGCTACTGGAGAACCCTTTACTTGCTCACCTAATATGGGACTACAATATGCATTTCTCATTTAAATATATATTTTATAGATAGCAATAATAAAGATAATAACATTGATACATATTAACAATATTAAGCAACAATTTACTTACAGTTGATTACTTGAAGCTACCTTAATTCTAAACATAATCGTTAGAAGTACATAACGAGGAAAGTACAAAATTACGACCTTATAAGACGACGATTTAATATGAGTTTACTGAAACTCGTTAACAGTTAAATAAGAAGTTTTTAATGGAGAAAAATTATTAGGAAAGTCGAAAAATAAAAATGTTCCAACATTATCGATAGTAGCCCCATAAATATCGCTCCATTTAATAAATGAGAAAGCAATAAATTTATCGTGATTGAAAAGGGTCAGAGCTAAATGCGAATGTTAGCTTTACTAAAAGTCTACTAACCTGTCACATATAGAAGAAACATATTTTCTTAAAATATTGAAGAGCTTTGACGCAACAGAATTAGTCAGTCAAGTAAAAGGGTAAACAGCATAATTTATGAATTATAAAAAATAATGTTCAAATTTGCTCCTGATTTTATAGAAGGAGCCTTTTTCCTCTTTGCTTTTACAAGCAATATTCAACTGAAAGTAGACAGGTTACACAGAAACGCATGAGTGCGCGTCAAAACATCAAAAGGGCGAAATATAGTCGTGGTTGACATTTGAATATGGTCCAAAATTTGGTATTTGAATATGGTCCAAAAGCTAAAGTGTTTTCTAACGTGACGCTATGCCTTAAGACAGGCAAATTGTAGGAGAAAAAGTATGATATCTCGTATGAAGCTATTCGAATGTATCTTCGTATTCAGAAAAAGAAATGCCGTAGTTCAGAGACCAAACCTTAGTCAAACGAACAACATGTGGCAAAAGGCGTTTTTCAAAATTTGAAAAACTCCACTTACTATGGAGCAATGTAATTTGTATGCAAAACTGTAACTATTCCTTATTATCGAAACAATATTTTCAATGAAATGATCTCAATAATATAAAAGGACATTGAGGTTGATGTTTCCGCGAGCGCAGAATTAAACGAGATGCCAAAGCAGGATCTGAAAAAGCCAGTTACTGGTAAATAAACCTAATATCGAATAAATGCAACGATTAAAACATGTAAGAGTGTGTATGAAAGACATTCCTTTTTTATATAATAATAAAAATAATAAAATGAAAAGAAACTTCAAAAAACAATGATTAATGACATTTTAAACATAATTCGATCTGAATAACTTAAAGATTCAAATTCCTAACAATTCAAATTAAACATTTAAAAAATATATTATATTTTTCATAGCACGTTTAAACAAAAATAAACCGCTTCAGAAACTTCAGAAACAAGTCGACCATCGAAAGTAGTGACGTCATTAAAAGAAATAATGCTTCAGAACAAATAATCATAATCTTACTGAAAGAATATTAAATTAACAATATTAAAAATTTATTAGAAAACAAAATATTCGTTATTCATTATCAGTCCTGCTCAATTAAGTCAAAAACGGTAAAGTTATACCCGATCGATAAAGAAAATTTTCCATTAATTTTTTCAAACTTTCCTGTTCTCAATTTAATTTTGCCGAAGCAAGCATTTTAAAATTTAGATTGATAAAGCAGAAAAAAAGGGAGAATCGTAAAGAATTTTTGAATCTTCCAAATAATTAAAGTATACTGAAGCAGTTTAATTAAAAAAAGCCGGACAGGTAACAATTAATAATTTCTTTAAATATTTATATTTGAAAAAAATCACATCTAGGATATCATTTATAGCATTTTAAAATTAAATATTATAATTGAAACTTTACCTAGTTTCATTTTCATAATTTGCATTAAGCTGGCATGCACCAATAAAAATTTGCATGTATATTGAATTTACTGTGCGATGAAAATATTTACGACGCAAAATTACCGCACAGAGTCAATAAGGTTTGCTTATGTTATTAAAGTAGGCTATGTTTGATTAGGTTATTCCAACAACCGTCAAAAATAAAGTTGTTCATATTTTTCAGTGTTTATACTTATTTTCCTTTTCCTCTTATTTTCCTGTAGTTTAAACTTTTCTGTTTTGGTACAAATGCTTCATCCAATAACGCTTTCTCTTGTTTTTTTTCCTTTTTCTTGATTAAAGTGTTCATTATAAAATGCAGCACAGTTCTTCTTCAACATAATATTAGGCTGGGACATACTTTGACTACGATCAGTTAATCAATAAATAATAAATTTCAATATAGCCGCGTAACGTACGTATATTTTTGAAACAAAAACATTAATTTCACTTCAACAACACGTCCACACACAAATCCTGTGCGCGTCAAATTTCTTTGACGTTCGTGAAAAAACCGACAATAGATGATTCGTGTGCGTGCTGTGTAGCGAAAATATTTGTGTGACCGTGTGTGTCAGAGCGTCTATATTGCCACGCACGTACAAGCCCGCACAAGGCAATTTTTTATTGGTGTGGATCCTGATTTACACCTTAAACATGTACACCTTAAACAATGTATAAAATACAGTTTTAAGAAATATGAATCAATACATATGATAAGTTAAATTATGACCGCATTTTTAAGAATTTGGAGTAGCCTTAATATGCAAATGGAAATGTGGCACTTCAATCTAACAGATAATCATCAATTTAGTAGAATCAAAGATTATAGAAGGTCCTTGCATAAACCACCTGGAAACAGAAAGTGTCTGTATGAAGATCAAATTATTTGAGAGATTCATTTCATGAGGAAATATAAAGATAAGATCCACAATAAAATTAGTGTAGCAGTAACACTATATATAAATTAGAAACCGTTGTTCTGAAAGTTCGTAGGGATTTTTCATTAGTTGCTCTTTTGTGTGTGTTCTTCACGAACTTAGTGAGAGAAATCTGCTGGACCAAATCTTTTCGTGCGATCTTTTGCTCGAAAAAAAAATACTAAGTCTCCATTTCTGAAGCAGATAGTAATTGGGGATAAAAAGCAAATTGTGTACAACAACATGCAATGAAAAAACAATGAGGTTTATAAGGATCAGAGGTTTTAACTAAAAAAACTAAGCAAAAGACGGCAGACGGAGTGATATTTTACATTTGGTGGGATTGGAAAGAATCCATATACCTTGAACTTCTTTCAGGCAACCAAACTATCAACACCGACATCTTCTGATCATGATTAGATTGGTTGAAGGCAGCAATTGAAGAAAAACGGCCAGAATTTTTATACAAGAAAGGCGTCGTATTACATCATAATAATTCACACATTCTCTTTCTAATCACACAACCACATATTTCAATCAGGATCCGGCAAAAATTGTTGAGCTTCTATTGGGTTATTTTGCTCCATTTACCTTATTCATCGGATATCGCATCCTCGGATTTTCAGCTATTCTGCTCCCTCCAAAATTGTTTAAATGGGAAGTCTTTTAAAACGTACGAAGTAGTGAAAAACAACCTGTTGACATTTTTTGACAATAAAGATTCTATTTTTTGTAAGGCATTACGGACATACCACCACCTTGGTAAAAAGTCGAATATAATAATGGTAATTATAGACTAAATAAATATTTACATACATTATTTGCGTTTCTGTTTCTCTCTAAAAAATCCCTACGAACTTTGTGCACAACCCAATAGTTTGCTGAGAACGGAATAAAATAAGAATTGACATACATTTAAATTATTACAAATAAAATCATTTATTTACTTGGCCTATGAATTACATCATATATATCTAGAAACTATCGAAAACAGGTAAAATAATATCTATTATTGACGACGCCAATATATTTTATGACTTGTATTCTGATATACTAGTCTTAAAATATGTATAAAAATGTTACCATTATATCAACATCGTTATAGGTATTTTGTACACGGTGTTAAACAACTTTCGTTAGTAAATAAATTATCGATTTTTGTAAACCTTCACTTTATAAAGTGTAGTAACAACCTAGCTCGTCTAAACGTGATAGCAGCTCTAAATTACGTATTTTCTGATCTTGGGAAACTTTGGAAACTAAATTTGCACGAAAATCCCTTATGTATTGATCCTTCGACTCCAAATGATACGATAACCTAATTATTATAAAATACTAAACAAGATCGATAATAATATTGTTTCTCTTCAGTTAATATTTGATAAATACTTATTACTAGGATGTAATAAAAGCATTTGCTATTTTGAGGTACGTAGTTATCCACTATTTACAAAATGTACAGTTTTTTAGGATAGGATACTCTAAATGCCCGTGACAGTTTCCTATTAAGAATCTATTAAGCAGGAACTTGCAATCGGATTAAACATATGAGGAGTGAATAATAATCCTTTATTTATAAATAAAGGAATACTTTTGTTATATTTTAGCTTTAGTATCAATGTGTCAAATAACATTTTATACAAACGAGTTAAACACTGTAAATTTTGGCAACAATAATCTACAATAGTGGACTATATAGATATACAAAAATAAACTTAATTCATGACAATGAATAAATGATTCCTTAAATAAAATGCAAATTTCCTAGTATCCCGCTAACTGAATTGGGATGATTGCCAAACACAACAAGCTGAAGTTAATGTAGGTATTAAGGAGATAGTTAATAACACTAGATTGAAACAAACAGCCTCCAATACCAATAAACTGTACTATAAATTGAATAAAACATTTATAAAAAAAGAGGAAATAACCATATCAATACAAAAATATACAAAAGTGCATACACACTAGTACTAACTTATGGGTGCGAAACCTAGAGGGTAAGTGACATAGATAGAAGCTGCTAGAGAACTGCTGTTTGAGAACCAAAACCATAAAGGATCGAATAAGCAGTAATCTAATTCGCGAATAGTTTATGGCGAAATCAGTACTGACGATGGTCGTCAAATAATGTGGTTTGACTATATGGTGAGAATGAGTGAAAACAGAAAGTTAAGAAGATAGAAAACGATAGGAAAGACAAAGATGTAGGTCCCAAAAAAAATTGGAATAGATAAGAAGCGAAAACCTTACAGAGGAAGAAGATCGAATAAGTCAGGCTAAAAGATGGCTACTGATTGACGACTATGGAAAAAATTCTGTTATGCTCCCTCGGCGACTACTGCACATTGCCTGTGAATAGTTCAGAGGGTTCAGTTATTTATTAAATGGTTTCCCAACATGTATCATATCAACATCACCCGTTTGGGCGATGTCCCTAGGATTTCTTTCTTTATGATTATCTTAAATCAAAAGTTTACAGTCCCTGTCCATATTAATGTAACCACTTGTGGTTTTCAAGCAAAATTCAAGTTATGGGTATTTATAAAGCATTTTGAGTACTGTATGAATTAAACATGTTTATTAAACCACATAAATTGACATTTATCTCAAACATAATTCCTATATTTTTTTATATTGGCCACGTGTGCTATTTCAAGTGTGTTATTTTCTCGTGTATTTGGCCCTAGAAGCTCTAGTGGCCCTATGAGCCATGTAATAAAGAGAAATTGCCAAGAGAGCAAACATATCCAACACATCGATGGCCAATATAGCCCGTAAAGTGAAAATGTGCATAATTTTGAGTTCTAAACGTCGGGGTATATGTGGCAGAAAACCATTAGTAATTCTTCGCGGGTTGCGTACTTTGGCCAAGGTGGTCAAAAATGATAGAACGTTCACAAATGCCAATAAAACATAAAAAAACCAAAACTTACGGACCAGATGAAGAAAAAAACCTTTAGCATGGGCTAAAAAATATCAAGATTTTACTGAGGATGATTGTGAAAAGAGTTTTTACTATTCTAAAAATGTTAATACTTTGATTATATTATTTAACAGGTTTGATTTAGTGATGAGAGCGCCCTTCAAATTTTAATGAACAAAACCCAATACGTTCGACGAAGACCTTCCGAAAAATATCAATCAGACTGTATGATAAAAACTGTTAAACACCCAAGATCAGGTATGCTTTCGTCGGTGATTAGCAGCAAAGGTCCCAGGCTTTACATTGTTCAAGGGACCATGAGACACCAGCAGTACATTTCGGTTCGAGAAAATATATTGATACCTGAATTGAGAGAATTGTGTCCTAATAATGAAAATATGATTTTCATGTAAGATGAAGCACCCTGTTACACTGCAAAATCGATGAAAAAATTCATTAACGAACAGAATATTCAGTTTTTGGACTGGTCTGGAAACCCACCAGACATGAATCCAATAGAGAATGTCTGGGAGCTTTTGAAACGTGAGATTGCCAAAGAAACAGTGACTAAATATTCAATGTATACCTATCAAAAGTTCATTGATTACATATCATTTTGGTGTTTAATACATTTTCAGAAAACATTAATATTTATTTTTATTTATCATCACCATTATCGGATATCCCTTAAACTGCTAAGTGTCGGGATTATTTTTATATTAATAATACTGTTATATTATTAATACTTAGGTATAGCGTAACAAAATTAATTCAGATAAATAGAAATAAATCATTTTTTCGAATGTAACTGGATGAAATTATTTATAAATAACTTTTTTGATAACAGACGAGCCTCTTTTTGCTAGTTCCTAGATTTCAAACCACTCTATTACCTAGCTTTACATTAGCATAACGAACCACTGAACAATCATGGAAAAGATTTTAATCTAAAGAGTATTTTCTCCAGTATCTTCGAGAGGAAATAAAGCGATTGAATTCTTAAGAAATCGAAAAAAACAAGGATACAAAATTGTTACACACACACAAATATATATATATATATATATATATATATATATATATATATATATATATATATATATATATATATATATATATATATATATATATATATATATATATATATATATATATATATATATATATATATATATATATGTATATATATATATATATATATATATATATATATATATATATATATATATATATATATATACATATATATACATATTATATGTGTAACAAAAACTATATTCATAACTTCCTTACTTTTTACTACACCTCGTATAATCGAAAACAGTTGTCTTTGTCATACAATAATAACTTTAAAATACTATTCATTTTTGTCAGCATAAAATATCAACAACAAATAGTAAAAACAAAACCTGAATAGACTCAACTACCCTAAATTAAAATCTCTTTGTTATATCAGTAGAAGCAGTTAAACCTGAGCGATATTTCAATACAACCAGCAGAAACTCATCACGAAATACTAAGTCGAAACCGCACAAGAAACCGTCGTTCTATTATCACATTTTTTTACCTCACTTTCGGCTTATTTAATCGACCTTTGTGTATGTACGCCAAGCAGCGCCCGTACTATATATCACTCTGTCTGACTTGAACTGAAGCTATTCCGTTCGTCCACCGCCTTCCAGCTGATCCACTTAGACCGGCGCGCAGCTGGGCAGCTTCGAACGAACTGGAAGCGGCTGCAGCCGCCGAAAATACGGAAACCGGAACGTAGGAAAGTGAAACTGGTTGGCAGGCATTTTAGATTTCTCGGATCTTTGTTTTCCGGCGTCCTTCTCTATAGGGATCCAACGAAAAGGTGTGTTCTAAAGTTTGATGAGTATATTTTCATTTCTTTATCAAAATCACGATAAGGATAAAGTTATAAGTGTTTCTATAGTCTATAGTCTCTTTTAGGTTAATAAAGAAATTATCTTATTTCTTTGAAAAGATCACTGTAGTAGATCTATATTAACTTGTTTTTAATGTTGATTTAATTTCATCTACTAGATCTAATTCCACTGTAAAATATCCAGTAGACGGTTTTTAACAAAAACGTTAAAATGAACGAAATAAATCGTGAAATTAAGGCAATTTTAAGGCATTATTTTTAAAAACGTTTCAAAGCGACTGAAGCCGCTCGTGAAATTTGCGAAATAGACGGGAAAGGTGCCGTAACAATTTGCACCGTTTAGCTCTGGTTCAAAAAGTTTCGAAAGGAAAATGAGTTAAAGATATCAATCTGAAACAGTGCTTAAACTAAACCAATTCTTCTATTGGAACCTTTGTTCTGAATCACTAAACTCGAGGAGATTTACCACTAAACATCAAATAACTTTTTTTAAATTCTCGACGGGGGTTTTTCTAATCATGTTAGCATTATCAGGAAATCATTCATTTCTAGATTGAATCATTTTAGATTGATATTATAACACATCGGTCAATAAGTTCCCGGTCTGAAATCCTTACGAGTGGTCTATTGTGCTAACCTATAAACGTCATGTGTTAAAATTTCATGACTGTCTGCTAGTTTTTGTTGTGCTTTAAGTGACGCTACTTTTGTTATTTTCAAAACAATGAAACAAACATTATTGTGTTGATTAAGCATAGCTTTTTGATGAAGAAAAATACCGTTGAAGCAAAACAATAACTTAATAATCATTACTCGGACTCTGCCCCAGGAAATTCGACCATTGGTATGCTGAATTAAAATGTGGACGTACAAACACCGATTATGCTGAATGCTCTGGACGTCCAATGCGGCGCTTATATCAGACAGCATCAGAAAAAATCACAATATTATTTCGCAAAACCGTAAAGTAAAGCTGCAGGAGATAAGCTGATATCATGAAGATATCCAAACGAAGTGTTTACACTAGTTTACATGAACATTTGAGAATGCGTAAATTGCTATCGAAATGGGTACCGCATTTGCCCCCAGCGGGCCAAAAACCACAACGTATTGATAATTCTGAGCAATGTTTGGAACTGTTTAAGCGAAATAAAAAGATTTTTTTTAATACGGTATGTGACAATGGATGAAACATGGATCCATCTCTACACTCTCCATCTCTCATCTCCCTCTACACATCGATTATATCGAGAAAGATAAAACCGTCAATAGCGAATATTACATAGCGTTATTGGCGCGTTTGAAGGACGAGATCGCAAAAAAGCTCAAAAAGTGCAGTTTTACCAAGACAATGTACCGAGTCACAAATCGTTGGCAACAATAGCTAAATTGCATGAAATGCACTTTGAAATGCTTCCTCGTCCACTGAATTCTCCAGATCTGGCCTCCAGCGACTATTTACTGTTCTCAGACCTAAAAAAAATGCTTCAATGAAAAAAAAATTCGCTCCAATGAAGAGGTACTTACCGAAGCTGAAGGATATTTTGAAGGCAAAGAGAAATTGTTCTATAAAAAAGGTGCAGAAATGTTAGAAAAGCGTTGGAACGATTGTATTACTCGTCAAGGAGAATATATTGATGAATAAAGTCGAAATTTGTAACAAAAAATTCAATTGGATTAAATCACGTCCTGATGATCCTAACATGGTGAGCGAAACTTACGTCACTGCTGAACTTTCTTAAACATTTTTGCATGAGTAACAAAAATAAAAAAAGTTTTTATAATAATTATCTATTTCTGTATTACTTTTTCAGTAATTGTGTAGAAGAGCTCGTTTGAAACGGGTATTTCTAAAATGTTTATATAATCAAGAAATTATTAAATATAATAAAATTACTAACTAGGGTTTTTTAATGTGTAGACCTCTACTAAGGAAGCGTGTAAAGGTCGTGAACCGCAACAATATAAAACTTTATTTAAAATAAACATGATATAAAACATAAAGTACAAGCTGGAAAAGCTATTCCGAATTAATTAAGACATTCGTCTTCATCTTAAGCGTAATGAAGAAACAACCTGATCGAATTAAATTATTAAAGAAACACGAGAAAACTTTTAACATTTTAATCTTCCCCGGTAATGAGAGATGAAACGACCCTCCATTGCGTCATATAGATCCGTTGAACGAGGTGGGGGGCACACAGCGACGTTGCCAATGTTTACTGGGCTCTGACTGCATTGAAAGAAGCGGGATATCTGATGTGTCGGTCTTATTTATGAATGAAACGTGATTTTGATTGATAAATGCAGAGGACAGTTTGTGTTTAAATTCCTAGCGCGATAGTACATGAGTAGTATTTAGTGCCGATTAAAACGGAAAAAGAATAGATATTTTTTTTTTATTTAAATATTATTCCCTGTATGTCTTTAGCAAATTATAATTACATACATGTTTTTAACAAAATCGTTTCCTGATATGATACCGCTGATTTCATTTCAAAGTAATTATTTCAATTTTAAAAATAAGATAATTGAAAATTTCGACAGGTACAGAATGAAATTATCAAAACACCTTCAGAGAGTTCAATTTAATAATCTGTCTGAACAATATCGAAAATTCTTTAACGTTTTAGATTGAGACTATTGCTGATATTTGTTAACAATTAGAACAATCAATTGACGATCGAAATTTTTTATTCTATAAACTAAACAATAGGCGAACATCATTATCCACACTGATATAATTATTAAGTCTTGGCCGGGATGGTTTATATAATTTTTCATATTCGAAGGAATTGGCACGTTTCGATTATTATTTATTCCGATTGTTACGGAATTCTCTGATTCAGTGTATTCTCTGAACCAACCAGAGGGTTGTATGATAAGTACCCGGCCTCGACAAGAAAAACATTTTTATGTGTAAAATGTATTTTATTTTTCAACATAATCACCTCTCAGTTCGATACACTTACTCCAACGTTTTTCTATCTTTTCTACCCCTCTGAAAAATGCGATCTTCATTGACGCAGACTTCCTTCGGAAAACCCATTGTTTAGACTGTTCTTTGGTCTTTGTTGTGCTGTGATGAATCCACGTTTCGTCAACAATTATGAACCGACGCCAAAAATCATTCCGATTGTTTTAACATCGCTAAACTTTATTTTGAAGTTGACACACGTGCGTGTTTATTGTTAATTGTGAGCAATCGCGGCACCACTCTTGCGGAAAACTTTTCATGTCCAAATGAGTTGTTAAAATATTCTGCACCCGTTCAATTGAGATGTGCACAGTTTCGGCAATCTCACGCACTTTCACTCCGATCGTTTATTACATCGTAGATTTTTTCAATCATTTCCGAAGTGGTAACCGCATTTAGACGATCTTCATCAAAACTGCTTGTACGGCCACGTTTGAATTCAGCTATCCGATATTTTATGATTGATAACGAAGGTGCCGAATCCCCATAAACTTCACTGAGTTCTGTTTTAATACCACAATTTGTTTTCTTTTTTAAAACAAGTATTTTTCACTGCTCAATATTCAGTTTTTTTTACTGCTCAATATTCAGTTTTTTTCACTGCTGTGAAATAACAAAAGTTGTTCTATTTAAATGGCTGCCATTCAGAAACAAAATCACCCAACGACTTGACAGTTTGACAGTATTGTTATAAAAGGTTATATTTACGAAAAATATCACTTTATAAATACTAGCAGTGCCATCTCTGGCCTAGACCAGGTACTTATACAGCCCTCGTTCTTAGTTATTCACTGTTTATAGTTATGCATTATTTGACCCCATTCCTATATATAGTGTAAGATACTTCTAATTCCCTTGAAACTTTTTTAATGATTGTTCTAGGATCTGCAGCCACATCTGCTCTTGACCATCATCGAGAAACCATGGACGTTCTCATCTTCTTTTATCTTCAATACTTCAAAATTCCCGGAATTTTTCGAACCAAAGCTGAGCGTTGCGGATTGATACGGCATCTTCCCCCTCTACTTCACAAATCTGGCGAGCGGCGTCAGCCTCTTTGAAGCCTTTTTTAAAATAATGTCTTAAAATTGCACTAATTTCGCGATTTTTGTTAGAGCCTAGTGGTATCTAGAACTAAACCGAGGTTACTAATTTACATTTTGCTCATATCAGTATAAATGCAGTTATAGTTGCAACTTGTGATCATTTATGCACATGATATTTTGGATATTATGAAATATCTGATATCAAATTTTGTTATATAAAATATAAGTCAAAGAACAAATATTTGTAGTATGAACAAAAACACGTAGAACAGTTAGGTTGTAATGCATTACATACATGCAAATGCATAGTTGCATTTACATGTGGCTGTACACCAGAGAAATTGCAATAAAAAAAGTTTAAAATGCATATGACCTACTTCTCGCCATGCTTTAGTGAGCTACGACAAAAGCTCTTCTTTCGTAAATGCAGAGGGGTTAAGCGTATAAACCTAAGCATTACCATGGAAACTTCACCCAATTTAAAATAAAACGATCTCAGCTTCTTACCAGTTCTCTTCGACGTACGCTGTTTTAGACTCAAAGTATATTTGGTTAAGTGGTTTTTCGAAAATGACGGGGTGGTTATCAGATGATTGAAATTTTTATATAATACAAAAATAGTTTTAAGGATATTTCGTAATACTTTTGATAATTCTCGCTTTAAAATGCTAATATTCTTAACGATGCAGAATTCACTTTACTTTTACTACTTATTACTATTCACTATTCATTTACTTTACATGAAAGTACTTCAGAATTGTCACGGCACAATCCTTTAATAAGCCATGTATTCACCATCATTCTCGAATATGGACTCACACCTTCTGGACATATTTTTGACCAATTTTTCCGTGTAGTCAACGTCAACAAATTTACCGAATATTGCGTGCGAACTGATCCAAATCGTACACCGGTGTTCCAGCTAGGTGGGTCTTCATAATTCCGTACACATTTTCAATTGGGTTAGCATCTGGACATTGTGAACACCAGCAAATTGTTAAGATACCATTTTCCTCTTTCCAAGTCTTGCACAGGCGATTTCGATGCTTGAGATCATTATTTTCTTAAAGCACCCATTTTTTTATTTTTTTTTGAAAGCTGACAATTTTTTTGCCATCCAAAATCTCAGTGAACAGCTCTACAAAGCCAAAACCGAGCTGAGAGAAGGATCCCCAAACAGTGATATTCACCGGGTGTTTGACGGTACGTTGGATGAAACATATATCGCTGGTGTACCAAACAAGCTTCAGGAGAACGCACGTCCAAAAAGGAACTTCATCTTAAAATAAAACTTTGACCCAATCGCAACCTATGTTTTCCTCGGCCCAGGCCTTGCGCTTTTCTACGTGCTTTTGAGAGAGCAGCGGTTTCAAGGCTGTGGGACGGTATTTCACGTTTGCCTCTTGTAAACGCCGTTGAATTGTGTTGGCACTTATTCCCCTTTTAGCCAGTTGAATGCGAGCGTGACGCAAGCGCAGAGTGCTGCAAGCGCATTTTGGAATAGACGCTTCTACTTTGAGGTTTCCAGATATAGTGAAATGTATCTATGTTTGCACCGTAGACCCCTGACGGTACAATCGCATCGCGAAATAGAGACAGAGAAGTTTGTTGTAGTTCTGAAAAAAATGCGTACACTATTTTTTTGATACAACAAACGGTATTCTCCAATAGACCCAGATAAAGTCCGGACAGACTATTACAAAAATTAAACATATACAAACATTAACACAGAGAACAGGAGTCAAACCGCCAGTGCCATAGTACCATCGCTTTAGGCACCACGCCAATGCGGCCCAAACAGAAAACTTTAATGAAGTACGAGCTCGAACCTTGCAGATCCGCCGCGTTCCCTTAGATTTTGAATCGATATCATTGAAGCCAATTGAATAATTAATATTTGCAGATCAGCTGAAATTAATTTAAGTTGACATTTAACATTGTTTTAAAATCTTGGCAGAGAAAAAGGAACATTTTCAACAATTCAACGAAACTTTCTTATGTGGATGGAACTTTAATAATCCGAACCAGATCAAAATGTAGCACAGTGAATTTTCTGCCTGATAAGAATTGTTAGGCTCGGGATGGAACAACTTTCTCCTGGATTGCTTTATCATTCAATCAAAAATGATTTTAATATATTTTATTGAAATTATCAAATCCTCGATAGATATTTCAATAAGATTTTATACTTTTATATAATCTAGAACCTAAATAACTATATAAAAACTGCAACGTCTCTACTACCGTAGAATTAACCTACATTTTTAATACGCCCAAAATCGTTTCGAGAGCACTAAAGCCATCTTATCTCGAACACCCGAACCCTCTAATTCAAAGCGACAATGCGTTTTCTTTGTGCCGAAATATTTTCGAGACCGTTCCAAAGCCAACCCTTCGGATTTTATTGCCGCCACGTGTATCGGGATGGAGGTGCGTCACAGCCCAGTCCTACTTTTGCCAAGGGCAGTCTGAACTCGTCAAAATTTCATATTTGTCTGCATAATTTATAAGCGGCCCGAATAATTCTACTATTTACATTGTTAATATGTCGTAAAGGATGTACAGATTTTTGTTCTCGGAAAAAATCATATAAATGTTATATAAAATAAAATGGGTGGGACAAGAATCACACTACCATTCTAATTATTTATAACGTTTAAAAGAAACAAAGCAGAATTTTTTCTATATGTTTATTTTGTCTCTAAATTTTTCGTTAATTAATTTTTGAAAATTTTGTCAATAAAATGTGAGGTATTAGCAGCAATGTAACTTTGTGTCCATTTTTAAACATCTTCCATACCTTTTGTCAATATATCTGGTTTTTTTGCAGCGATTTCAGCATGGACAATGTCTTTGAATTGCTATGTGGTTTGAAACTTATATATGCAAACCGTTTCCTTCAAAAATCCCCATAAAAATTATCCGGAGCTGTTAAATCAATTTTGCATGAAAATTGTAAATTTGATGGAAGTGGGTTATGATGGCATTACAGCATTCCAATCCCTTATTGTAGGCAACAGGTTTTGAACGATTTGAATCTTATAGAGAAACATGTGCAAGTCACTTCTCAAAATTCGACGTAAACTGCATCATGCAATATTTTCAGCGCGTCGCACTGTTCTTGGACCTCTAATGTGGGGTCTATTCCCAAATGTTTCGACTTTTTAAATTACTTTAAAAAATTATAAATTGTCGTTTTATGAGACGACGGACGATTAGGATATTTTCGCCTAAATTCACGTTGAGTTTGAATTGCAAGGTATTTTTTAAATGTAAGTTACAACAATTTTACTGCGTCCTTTTAGAGTGTATTAATACCATAGTAAAATTTGCACGTCTGCACTATACTATAATCAAACCCCATCTGCCACAAATATCGAAACGAAAAAAAAAACAATAATGTACAACAAATATATATATATATATATATATATATATATATATATATATATATATATATATATATATATATATATATATATATATATATATATATATATATATATATATATATAGAATTACTAGGTTCTCGGGTAGGACCGCATTTTAGATTTGTAAAATTTCGACGTTTCGGCTTTCACTTTGAAGCCATTATCCAAAAGATCTAGTTCACTAGCTCCAAGGTCTCAATCTGCCTACTCCTCAGGGCTCACAACTAAAAAATAGAAGAAACCCTTTTCTAGTTGTGAGCCCTGGGGAGTAGATAATAGCTTCAAATTGGAAGCCGAAACGTTGAGATTTTGCATACCTAAAAAGTGGTTCTATCCGAGAATCTAGTAATAGCATAAATATATAAAATGCTGCTTATGACTTTTTGACACACGATTGGAAGTTTTTGAGATCTCTAGGCTTCACATCAACGATTTATTTTTCAAACTTCAACAAAAAATTGTATATGGAAAAGCTTTGTGTAAGGTTTGCTTTCATAAGAAGAAGAAGGCAAATTCCTCAGTAAAGTTTGGATCGATTGAATAAGAACAAAATCGGTAGAAAAAAATTTGGTAGAAGCTTATTGACTGAACTGCAAAATAAGGCAAAAATAATTCATGCCATCAGTTTTTTTGGGATTTAATTGTGAAGTTTGATTTTCTTGAGAAAGGTAAAACGATAGGTGGAGTAGACTATATGAGCTTTTTTGAATGTTATATGAAAAAAAAAACGGCATTGCATAAGAAAAAGATTATTTTTCATCAAGATAGACCCAGAAAACTGTTCTTACAAAGCACAAATTGATATATCTATCATCTTAACCAGATTTGACCTTTTTTTGATTTCAATTTCGAATGAAGGAGCCATAGCAGCTGTAAAGCGGTATTTTGTAGACCTTCGGGATATTCACTTCGATTAAAGAATAGAATATACGAGGGTGAATCAAATATAAAGCGGAATTTTACAATTATTTTCCTCAGCGCAATGTATTATGAGTGGGAGAAACGCTCGTTGAGCTGATTTACTCAGTTATTTTGTCAGTACAGCCATGAGTGAACAATAAATTGCACCGTTTGTTGCGCAACGGGTATAATAACGTTTTTAAACATGAAAATTAAAAAAAAAAATTTATAAAAAAAATTAAATTTTTTTTTTTAAACATGACGATGTCCTAGACCTGGCGTTAAACCATCCGAAATATTAACTCGGTTGAAGGTTCAGTATGAGGATGATATCCTAGACCCAAGTGTTTAGTTGGGCCAAGAAGTTTAAGAGTGGACGAGAAAGTGTAATAAATGTGAGTCATACTCGACGTTCCAGATCAAGTATCACTGCTGATAACATTGGTGCAGTTCGCGACCTGATCGAAGGTGACCAGCGGATCACTATTTATGAAATCGCTTTAAAGGTGGGTATTAGCTTTGGAATTATGATTGCAAATCAGTAAGAGACTTCTGAATCGATTTCGAGAGACTTTTTTGAAGCGTATCGTGACATGTGATAAAACGTGGGTGCATTATTACACTCCAAAATCAAAAATGGCGAGTAATGTATAGCGAAGGAAAAACGAAACCTGCCCTGTAAAGGCCAAAACCCGTCTCTCCGCCGGTAAGGTTCTCGAGACCGTTTTTTTCAACTGGAAGGGAGTTTTGCTAATTAATTTTCTACATGATCGACGTACGGTTAATGCTGCCTAGTACTGCCAGCTGTTGGTGACAACAAAATCCGCTTACAGGAGCAAAAGACGCGGTGTCCCCATCAGAGACGTCCTTCTTCTCTACGCCAGGGAACACACAGCAGTTTTGACAAAGGGACAACTGGAAAATATGCATAGGGAAACCCTTGAACACCCTCCATACACCCCAGATTTGCCACCCTGTAATTATTTTTTGTTTGCGCCCTTGAAAGATTCACTTGGAGGGGTATGATTCGACAACGATCAAGATCAATTTTTCTATTGGAACCTTCGGTGTGAAACACTAAACTCTAAGAGATTTACCACTGCGTGCGTGAATATCCGTCTAGAACTTTAAAAAAAGTGATTCGGTGTTTAGGGGTAAATCTCTTTGAGTTTAACGATCAAAATGTTGAAGACTTCGTGCGCAATTGGCTGATGACCCAAGCTCAAATTTCCTACGAGCAGGGAATTCACAAGCTTCCAAACCGCTGCGAAAAATGTGTAGAGCGTGGAGGAGATTATGTCGAAAAATGATCAATATATTTTTTTATATTATTTTATAAATAATAAATATGTATGAAACAATTCCGGTTTATATTTTATTCACTCTTGTACCAATATAGAACAGATAGATATGTTGGACAAAGTGATGGGATATTATATTAAAAAATAAAAGCAGCTTTGAAATAGATTTTTTTAAAATTTTTGGTCTAAACAATTATTAGTGAGTTAAATTGATTTTATAATGAAAATTGGGTAAAATTAATCTATCATTATAATTAAAATCACTAATTATTAAATTTTTATTACTGATTGCTTCATTATTCTTCTTTTGAATGATTTATAATGTGATAAAACATAACCAATTATTTTTATTCTTACTTGTTTAACAACATACAGAATACTACACGATCAAGAGATTCGAATAAAAATGTGCTAGGGTGATATAATCCTTATTGTAACACATAAAACTGGCAACTCTGTGTAACCTTTTGATAAAATAAGGCTAGACTACGTGGAGCCGCACATGCTAAGCCTATAGATTGGGCTATTATTAAAAACAGAAAATTACAATTCTATTAATAACACTCGATTTTTGATTGAATTTTTTACATAGATACAATGGAAAATAAATGGCCAATTTCCTTTTCTATTCATTTTAATCCATAATAAATATGTTTTCATCACAACATACTGGATCCCTTATTTGTTCTCGATTTGTAATCCAGTCTATCCCAAATTGCCTCGCAAATGAAATCATTCCATCACGTTGATGAAAATTCTCACCGGTAAACTTAACGAACTAATCCTCTCATCTTCTTCCATACAAATTAACATACATTTCTAGCCTGAGTGTTTCAGTTAACCTCTATTACTAAATATCTTCAAAATTACGTATTCAGTAACAACGGAATGAAGTTATCTTATGTAAATTGAAGGTTGCTAGAAAGGAAATTCGTAAAATAACCCGTTAGGTTAAAAAAATTGGTTGGAATCATTGAAGTTGAAATTAAATTCAATAATGCACAGCTTAGAAAAAATAATAAATTTAAATGAATATCCGCTGAATTGTAGGATGACGGATGGACGGCATCATCTCAAATAGTTTTTGTAGTACGCTGATTCGTTCGATTTCAAATAACTGCGCTCATTAGTTCTTTTTGAGAGTTGTTCAATTAAGAGCCTGCGAAAGTGCTGAACGAGCTAGATAGTATTGCAATTCGCATAAAATTCGGTGTTGATAAATGTTCGTGTATAGGAATGTGGCCGTATAAGTGTTAAAGATGCATGTGGTGGACGCCCAAAATGGTACACGAAAGGTATTCTTTGGATAGATTACCTACCAAAAAGTCAAATCAGTAGGCCACAAGCATTTTGGAGAATTAAAAAAAAGGGAATGAAAAGAGTTCTGGTTTAGACACGAAGACTAATTTTCATCATTATAATGCACAATTCCACATGAATGCTATTGTTATGGTTACAAATAGGTTAATAAGTTCCCGGTCTGACATATCGAATTTAAACGTGGCCGTACAAGAGCCGATGATGTTAAACGCTTTGGCCGTCCCGAAACCCGAAAAATTCACAAAATTATTTCGCAAAAACGTATAATAAAACTGCAGGAGATAGTTAATATCATGAGGATATCGGAAGGAAGTGTTTACACCATTTTGCATGAATATTTGGAATGCGTAAATTGGTACCAAAATGGGTACCGTGTTTGCTCACAGCGGAACAAAAACAACAACGTACTGATGATTCTGAGCAATGTTTGGAGCTGTTTAAACGAAACGAAAAGGACTTTTTCATGCGGTACGTGACAATGAATGAAACATGGATCCATCACTATACTCCGGAGTCAAATCGGCAGTCAGCTGAGTGGACAGCAGCCGGTGAAAGCCATCCAAAGCGACCAAAAACACAACTACCGGCAGGCAAGGTTATAGCCTCTGTATTTTGGGATGCGCATGGGATATTGTTCATCGATTATCTCGCGAAAAGCAAAACCATCAATAGCGAATATTACATAGCGTTACTGGAGTGTTGAAAGGACGAGATCGCAACAATGGTTCAAAATGAACAATAAACAGTGCTATTTCGCCAAGACAATGCACCATGTCACAAATCCTTCGCAACGATGGTTAAATTGCACGAATTGCACTTCGAATTAATTTCTCATCCACCGTATTCTTCAGATCTAGCCTCCAGTGACTATTTCCTGTTCTCAGACCTCAAAGAAATGCTCGCTGGAAAGAAATTTCGCTCCAATGAAGAGGTAATTGTCATAACTGAAGGATATTTTGAAGGCAAGGGGAAACCGTTCTATAAAAAAGTTGCAGAAATGTTAGAAAAGCGTTAGAATGATTGCATTGCTCTTCAAGGAGAATATATTGATGAATAAAATCGAAATTTGCAAAAAAAAGTGAATTTCATTTCTCAGAACGGGTACTAATTGACCGATGTGTTAATCATGAATTTGGCTTCGCTTTAGTACCCTACCCTCCATAGAGAACAGCTTTTTCGGATTACCACTTGTTTCTACATTTGAAAATATACCAACCAGGTCAAATTATCCGATTTTTTTAACGATTAGGTCAAATTTGGTTTTAGAATATCATTCCTTTTGGCTGCTTCAAAAAATTTCAATGAAAAGCAACTCATATAATTGCTGCATTAAAATTAGAAATTTTAAATTTATCTTAAATTGAATATGTAATCAAGTAACAAGCTCTACAAAATATCTAATGTATACATATTTGATTACTTATTAAATATAGGTACAACTTAAATAATATGCATACTAGTCCATCGTATTAAACAAAGGCTACTTTTGGACCAACATTTCCATATTCTTTTAAAATTCTCTTAATTATATTTAATTCTAAATTAATAAAAAAATATATTATGAAACCAACATTGTATTTAATTAAAACATTAATAAATCAGTTGCATAACTGATTATATTTGTCTCTATAATTTTCGATCAAAAGAAAAAATATGGAAATATTATATAGACAGAGAACATTTTTTACATTAAGCCGTAAAGAATAAAATGGCAAGAGTATATTAAAAGGTTGCCAGAAAACTAAGTAATATACAAACACCATCTTGTTCCGTTCCGTTGATCCTTCGGAAATAAATCATATATAAAAAGCTTTCCAATAAGAGTGTCAGCACTTTGAAATCTAATAGCGGCAACAATGTTTGAAATGTAAATGTCACTCATAGATTGCTGTATGCAGTACATTGCGTCAATTCCCCATGGAAAGTTGCACGATTCAACTGTGCGCAGAAATTGGAAAGCAAAAAAATAATATTTTCCGACGAAGCATACTTCTGGTTTAATGGGTTTGTGAACAAACATAACTACATGATTTGAGCCGCTCACTATTTGGTGTGGTTTTTAGGCTGAAGGAATGACATGACCTTATTTTTTTAAAGACGATGATGGAATTCGTGTTGAGAGGAATGTTATTATATTTGGCTTAAACTTGTATTGTGGCGAACTTGTATTGAATGAATTGCACGGTTTGTAAGGTTATATTAAATTTCTAGTTTACAGAAATAAACGCCAAACAATTCTTAACCTTCAACGAAACATTATGTGAAAGAATAATCAAAAAGGGGATCTCAAGAATGCATTCCACCAGACGAAGCCGCGGAGGACATTTGAACGACATTATTTTCAAAACATAATGCCATTATTTGTTCAAGGTTTTCAACAAAAATAAAAATTACCGGCAATCTTATTGGACAACCCTTTATATATAGTGGATGAGACATTCGAAAAATCAATTATTTAAGCGATCGTGCGAGAGGTAGTACCATTATTCACGATGGGATGAAAGGATGACTCGACGATTTCGATTTATTTTATGAAATTCAAAGAACCATACAAACAACCTTTTATTGAGGTTTCCATTGGATCACCCAAATATTTCCAACATGCAAATATATTTAAATATCAACCCGGCACCATTCATTACCATATAATCTTACACCAAATTTGTAGCTACTTGGTTACCTTTTTTGAAAATTTGCGAATATTGCAATGAATTTGATGCAAATTGCACTTACAATTTGCATTTATATACAAATGCTCATGCAATATAGTATGTAATGGTTTCAATTCAATGTTTAGAGCTGCCCTAATCTCAGTGTAACATATCGGTTAATAAGTCCCCAGTCTGACATATAGACGGCTTCACTTACGAAGAGTCCTTACCAGTGGTCCATTATGCCAACCTTCAAACGTCATGTATCAACATTTCATTACAATCTGTCTACTAGTTTCCGAGCTGTTGTGCTTTAAGTGACGCTACTTTTGTTATTTTCAAAACAATGAAAAAAAATATTTCGTTTGTTGATAAAAATAATGGATACATTACATTACCCAAGCTCTACCCCAGGAAAATAAACCATAATTTTTTAATTCGAACGTAGCCCTACAAGCACCGATGATGCTGAACGCTCTGGACGTCCAAATGTGGTGGTTACACCAGACAACATCAGAAAAATTCACAAAATTATTTCACAAAACCGTAAAGTAAAGCTACAGGAGATAGCTGATATCATGCAGATTCGAAAGGAAGTGTTTTGAACATTTGGGAATGCGTAAATTACTATCGAAACGGGTACCGCGTTTGCTCACAGCGGGCAAGGTTATGGTCTCTGTATTTTGGGATTTGCATTGGATATTCTTCATCGATTATCTCGAGAAAGATAAAAACATCAATAGCGAATATTACATAGTGTTATTGGTGCGTTTGGAAAACGAGATCGCAAAAAAGGCACCAAATGACTAAATGCTGTTTTACCAAGACAACGCACCGTATCACAAATCGTTGGCAATGATGGTTAAATTGCACTTCGAATTGCTTCCTCATTCACCGTATTCTCCAGATCTGGCCCCCAGCGACTATTTCCTGCTCTCAAAAAAGTGTCCCCTGAGAAGAAATTTCACTCCAATAAAGAGGTAATTGCCGAAATAGAAGAATATTTTGAAGGCAAAGAAAAACCGTTCTATAAAAAAGTGTAGAAATGTGAGAAATGCGTTGGAATCATTATATTGCTCTTCAAGGAGAATATATTGATGAATATATTGATACTTATTGACCGATCTGTTAGGTAGAGATACTAACCTTGAAACTGATGATTTGATAATATCTGTAATAACAGAATAAATGAACAAGAAAATACCAAACAAAATTAAATGGTACAACGATTATAAATAACATTCCAATTAACATTTCGGGTCAATTTAAAAGATGAAAAAACATTATGAATTAATAAATGTCTGTGAAATGCGGGATTAGATAAATCGGGATCGAAATTTGTAAAAAAATATGTTTTATTTGTCAGACCAGGGACTTTAACCCATGTGTTATATCATACCATATATATATATATATATATATATATATATATATATATATATATATATATATATATATATATATATATATATATATATATATATATATATATCATCATCATCATCATCATCATCAGCCCGTGTCGATCCACTGCAGGGTGAAGGCCTCTTCAGTATACTTTCACGATCATCAATCCATCGTGCTTTCGGTCTTCTTCGCGGCCGTTTCCAATCAAGCGGTATCCACTCAAGGATTGCTTTGGCCCATCTATCATTCCATCGCCTCGCTATATGGCCTGCCCATCTCCATTTCAATTGCTTTACTCTTCCAATGATGTCACAGACTTTCGTTTGTTCCCTGATCCAAGCGCAGGACTTTCAGTCTCGTCTTGTAATGCCAAGTATACATCTTTCCATTCCCCTCTGTGCTACCCGAAGTTTTTCAATTGATTGCGATATGTGTCCAAGTTTCACTTCCGTATGTCATAACGGATAGAACGCTCTGATCGAAGACTTTTCTTTTCAGGCAAAGTGGGAGTCTGCTCTTAAACACAATGTTGAGCCTGCCAAGTGCCTGCTAGCCACATTTAACACGCCGTTCCACCTCCCGGGCGGTATTCCCTTCCATTGAAATCCTCTGCCCAAGATATATAATGCTGTCCACAATCTCCAAATCCCTTCCTAAAACTGAAATTCTTCTATCCTGGGCGAAGTTATTGAAATAACCTGACTCTTTTTCAGGTTTATTTTTAAGCCAAATGGTTCTCCAGCCCTTTGCAGTTCTTGCATGCGTCTTTGCAGCTCCTCTGGGTCTTGTGAAAGGAGAACGATATCATCTGCAAATCTAAGATGGTTTAAGTAAGCACCATTGATCTTTACACCATCCTGTTCCCAATCCTGTTACTTCTTCAAGTCACCCTGCCGTACACCTCGTTCTACATTAATTCCCACTTCAAAATCATCAAGGTGAATTGTGGCTGTAGCTCCATCATATGTCGATCGTAATAGGTTTGCATGTGCTTTATCTGCCCCTTGGCTAAGCAGTGCATCCATTATTGCATGCTTTGAGATGGGAGTCTTATACTTTCTTACATCGTAGATATTGCTTGTAACAACAGATGTTACTGTTGAACAAAACTGTTGTACTGTTGTTACAAAATTCGTAACTCTTCAACTCAACGTAAATGAACCACGCTAATTCTACAAATCAGTTATAAATTGCGAGCAGATGATACTTCTGCACCAAAAGCCAAATAAAGATGTTGGATGCATTGCTGTTGAGCTAGATCACAATTCGCATAACTTTATGGCACGAAAACAGTTTTTTAAAACCGCTATGTAAACGAAACTATTTATCAAGTCATTTTAACATATCAATGCTATTTATCCTAAAATTATAATTGTTATTTTTTCATGTTACAATGTGCGGTAAATTTTGTTGAACAAAAGATTTAACTATTAGGATTACCCGATGCCATAAACTATTGCAGGTCACGTAAGAATTTCTTTATCTAATATCAAATAAAATGAAGAAGTGTAAAAGTTATTAACCACTTGAATAAAAAAAACCACTTAATTTTGATAATTAAAAAAATCAACTATAGCTATTAGTATTTAAATTCTTAATTTGATATTAATATGTTTGATACATTTGACGCTTACCTATAAACTTACTATAATCAGTAAAGTTCAAACACCTTTGATATGACTTTATTTTGCAAATTGTTACTTAAGTTGGATACAAATGTCAAGTCATCTGGTCGCGACATTTGACAACGGATAGTAACACTTTACACTCTAAATAGTCATTATGATTATGACATTTATGACGATAAAAATGGGTTTTAGACCGAAATAGTGTCTTTTAAAGTATAACTACAAAGGTCAGATGGTCAAGGAAAGTATAAAATAAATGATACTATTCATACCACTCGAATAAACAAGTATTGGATTTACTTCATGATAATAATAATTTTATTTCAATACGATGAAATATTTGAAAAGTCTTTTGATGTTTTAAATTCATAGAAAGGCAGAATTGATCACGCCCTAATGATACTAACATGGTGAGCGAAACGTGAATCGGGAAGTTAAAAGAAGTGATTTAGTGTTTAGTGGTAAATATTTTCGAGTTTGTACAAAAAAACAAACTAGTACTTGATTAATGATTATACAGTGATGATTCTAAACATTTTAAGCATGTCAATTTTTCTTCAAACAAGCAATTATATATCTTTATATTTTACTATACATAAGACATAAAAGAAAGAAAGAGAAGGAAAGACATACCTCGTTGAATTAAATATTAAGAATATTAATAATAATAATAAAGAGGGGCACCATCTATCCCCTTCAGGGACGGAGAGGGTAATGGTGGGTTTCCTCTTCTTCTTCATCCTGTTGATAAAGTGTGTTTAAAAGTTATTAACCACTTGAATAAAAAAATGACTTAATTTTTATAATTTTATTTAAAAATCTTTTGCTGATTTCGAAGAGGATCCAATTCCCCGACTAAAAAATTGTTTCGTTGACATTGATTTGAACGAATGAAATATGTAATGAATTTCAATGAAAGGACATACTTTTGAAGACAAAATATTAAATTGAGACAAATAAATTTATAATTTGGGGTTAATTTTACAAGTCCTGATATTTTTAGAGTGAGTCCGCACCGATTTGTCCAAGCACTAGACAATATTTGGTCATTTTATATCCTATACTGCATGAATAGGTTGAGAGATATGGACATACCACCTGATGATAATCTTGCCGCTGGCAGTGGAACTTATTATTATTGCCGTGTCCCATATTGTTCAGTATAATTTTACTCCGATAACAAATTTTCATGTGTAAATTGAAAAAGTCTTCTTCCTTCTTCTTCCTGTGGTGCTACAGCCTTTCGTACACCTTGACCTCCTTCAACCTTCGCCTCCAACCGGATCAATCTCCGTCACGTGTCTCGCCCATATGAGTCGCTGAATCCTCACATAGTCTACAATAGATTTGCTTGAGTTATGCGTGAGCCTCCAAATTCCATTATCATTATCATTATCGTTCACAGCACTAAAAATTCTTCTGAGTTTGCTTCTTTCAAATACTGCAAGCATCTCTTTTGTTTTCATTGAAAAGGTATATATTGAGTAGATATTACATTTCCTTATTAAAATTTTTAACATTGTAGTTTCGTATTTGAAGAAGATACTGTGGGTCGAAACGACAGTCGAACAATTTTTTAAATAGAGTGGAAATTTAGACATAAGTCTTAGTTATTGTATTTAAAATTAATTTTCGTTAAGTACCGACTACCTCCTACCTAAATAAAGGGTGATTTTTTAGTGTATGCAAACTTCCGATAGGGGTCGCTGTCAAAGAACAAAGAAGTTTGTGCGCAAGTCTGTAAATCTGTGCCTCAATAGTCTGACAAATAATCATGAAACGTTTAACATCACAGCAACTCTTGCAAATTGTCGAAATTGATTATCAAAATCACTGTTTTAGGTGCCAAATTTATAGAGCACTTTGTGAATTTTAACTTCGTGATATGTTCGCCGAATTATCGACAAATTCCGAATACATTTCATGTTGCTCGATATTAAAACAAAAATAAGACAAAAAAATGTACATTCCGAAGAAAATATCGTCGCTGGTGCTGGCAGTGTTGATGAAGATCCAAATTTATCAATTCGTCGCCGTTCCCAGTGAGTTGGGATTTCTTCGACTACGAGGATTATTTAATTCTGAATGTGAAAGGTATTGATCTGGAGGATATATGATTCCAACAGGACGGCTCCATATGTCACACAGACAACGCAACAATCGATTTATTGAGGGAACAATTCGGTGAGAAAATTATTTCGAGGGACGGACCTGTAAATTGGCCATCAAGATAATGTGATAACGCCTTTATATTATTTTTTTTTGAGTTATGTTAAATCTTTAGCTTATGCCGATAAACCAGCAACTATTGACGCCATGAAAGACAACATAACTCGGACAATTACTGACGTAAGACCCCAATTGTTTGAAAAAGTGGTCGGAAATTGGATTGACAGAATGCGCTTTGTCAGAAGTAGGCGCGGCGCATATTTGTCCGAAATTGTTTTCAAGCATATTAATGCCTCTGAATGTTATTTCGCATAAAATAAATACTTTTAAGACATCTAATTTGGTTGCTGTTTTATTTGAATTTAAAGTTAACCATGTTAGGTCATTGTCAGGAGATGATTCAATATGATTGAATTAATATGTTGAATCATATTCTAATGATGCAAGATACACCAAGATTCCATTATAAGAATTGATAGACTGGACGTTGTTTATGTATTTGTTATTTTTTTTAACTTAATTTGTCACATCAGAAATCAGGTCAAACTATTAGCAGTGTTTATTACACGCCACTGTTATATGAATTAAGAATGGTTGACACACAGGAATTAAGGAGTATATTTATTTTCTGTATAAATGGATAACTAATCTTGTTCATTTATTAATCATATAAGCTTTTTACACACTTAAGACGTAAAATGATGATAAATAGTTTGAGCATCCAAACGTTCTAACTTTGATATATACCATCGCCGTCTTCTGAATACTAATAAAGTAACAGAAGCTGCTGTACTTATATTACAAGCGATCGTACACTCCCAAATCACCTCATTAAATGAACTGATTTGCCATAAGGCGTTATTTTATTAATTCGTAACCAATAAAATCAAAGAAAATTATTCCTTCGGACAAACAGTTTAATGATTTTTGCAACGATAGAATGATCAAACTTGAATAATAAACGCGCTTATTTTAAGGTACCAAAACGTTCGCCGTATGCTAATGTCGGTATCCAGTTATGTAAATTGAATTGCTAGATAGTCGAGGGGCAACAAAAGCTAATATGCACTTGGCGATGAGGAATGTTTGCAGTCTTTGCATTCCTTTTTTAAGAGAGTCGTAAAAACCATTCCTGTTTCTTCAGACATTTATATTGCATTAGCACTGTTGGTCTTTGTTACTAGATAATTGTTAAGACATTTAAATTAAGTAAAAATAATTAAATAAGTAAAATAAATAATCAAAATATTAAATTTCAATAAGAACTCACAAAATAAATAATTTGTCTTTTTTTGTATTATACTTTTAATGGCACAATTTTACTCAAACATATTCACAATAAAGCTCTAAATCACTTTGTCAAATGCACTTTTTGCCGACCCTGGACTCACCATCTTTAGAGGTTAATTAAACAACAAAAAAATGACGTTTGCAGGTCTTAAAACATTGACTATATGGAGTTAATGAATTTATTATCGAGAATATCTCCATAAATATGAATTTTTTGTAGAGAATTTAATTTCCTATAAAAATGCTCCTATATATTTTTCTTAAATCCGTATACTTCAAGAGATACTTACAAAAAACTACGATTTTATCAAAAAATTAACTTAGATCGTCTAGGTACGTGTTATTTTTGTTTTAAAAAAATTAATTCCCCCGTATTTTTTCATCAAAAGTAAGGTTTTTTGGGGCGTCGGAAAAAAATGAATTTTTAACAACCACCCTAATATATATATATATATATATATATATATATATATATATATATATATATATATATATATATATATATATATATATAATATTATAGGTTTTCATTTTTAAGAGAATAATACTAACATAAAAGTTGTTGGCAAAAAAATTACGTAAAGAGTCTTCTTCAAACACTCTTGAACGGGCAAATAATAAACTTAGAGGCAATATCAAACATTTGTTATAGCTATGAGACGAGAATGCCGAAATTTTATTATTTTAGATAAACTGAATCTAAATGAATCTAAACATATGATGGAGAACAACCAGATGCCGATTGAGTAAATTTGTTAGAACAATAATTAAAGTTATTCGAAATAGCCGCTGATGTTGCAAAAAAGGTTGTTTATAATTCAAGAAAGGTTAACAGAAATCTGAATTACAGTTCGAGCACACACAAGTCCAACTCAACTTCAAGAATACAAAAGTCAAAAGCAGTTTTTCAGTAATAACATGAGTATTTTTAATCCACCCTAAGGCCCTTTTCACACTATCCACGCCACGCCACTCCACACCACATGTCGTCAATATATTGGTCCCTTTCACACTTGTCCACGCCACGCCACAACCCACCACTCGTCATTTCACACTTATCGACGTTCTATTAACACATTATCCACTTGAAAAGTGAGACTTTTCTGTTCAGTCTGCTTTTGCCATCGTCATGGACTATTTGTCTGAAGAGTGGGGTGGTATGAGTTTAATTGTCCTTCGAAGGTTAAGAAGGCGCAGGAAAAAAAAAGAGAATTTTAGGTACACCCATATATTTCGAACGGTCTGCAGTTTTAGAATAAAGTTTGCGCAGACAAGACACTGTCTTGAGGAAGTTTATTACTTCCCAGTAGATGCTGATAGTAACATTGGGTCATTTCTGCATATTCAGAAAACAATGCATTTGCAACTTCAGACCAGGTAAACTGTTTTTTTGTTTATTTGAATTATCATCGAGTTGTACGTTCCATAAACATTCATTTTTCTTTACGCGCGTCCTCTATTAACTTTTTAGTATTAAAAAAAATCCATGTAATCAAAATTACGAAATAAATTTTCAAAATTACAAAAAAGTAATCAAAATTAAAAAAAAAAACAAAGAACAAACTTGGGGTCAAATAAGCACTGATAACTGATATGATTAACCACGTGTGTTAATCATAGTGGTTGTGGAGTGGATTCTTTCAGGCCTACTGTTGTCGAGAGGTGGTGTGGCGTGGATGGGAGTTGCGTGCATGTGGTGCCCGCCTGCTGTTGATCTCGAGTGGAACCCTTGTGGCTGAGTATAATTGTTTGGCGTGGCGTGGATAGGTGTGTAAACCCCCATCTACTCCTGTGTACTTGGTGTGGCGTGGCGTGGAGTGGATAGTGTGAAAGGGGCCTAAAGCACTTCACTTCGCACTTCAATACCAATTACGCCTTATATAGCAAAAGACAACAGTTCGTGAATGTAAAATCATTTCAAAATTCTTGTACTTCTGGACATATACTCATAACCAATACATATTTCCACATTTTCTGTATAAAATATTATATGAATTTTATAAGAAATTATTTCATATCTGCATATAGTTCATATAGTTAATCAATCTTCATATAGTTAATTATATGAATATCTTATTCGATTAACTTCGATCGTAAGAAATTATTTATTTTAAGTATATTTGAAGAAATTGTTTGTTAATTTAACAAATTATTAACATAATTATTTGTGCATTCATCTTTAGTACTAGAAGCACGCACCACATTTTTTGATGTTGTTAAATATTATCCGTTTAAAATGATCATCGTCGCCAGTACACTATAAAGTAATACCACGTATTTTACAAATATTCAATGTTTGTCTTATATCACCACAAATCGAAGAACAAAAATGTTGACCTCTCTGTTTATTTTTGAACTCATTAATAATTAGCACATTAATCTCGTTCGGTTTATTTTTCGATCTCATTTTTCTTGATCCTTTGTGTAACGTGAATAACGTTTGAATAAGATCAGTTCTTGGATTTGACTAACTGAGAACATTTAGGGAAATAAAAGATGTTATCGTCATATTTTACTTTTTCAGTTAAAAAAAAAGCAAAAGAATTACAGACGTTCATAAAAACATATGTCAGGCATAGCAAAATTCGGTTTTGAGGTTTTAGATGCTTAGTGATGCATTCCACACTAACAGCCCAATTGAGATGGATTTAAATGTTCTTAAGGATTTCACTGATAAAAATCCATTACTATTTGCGTTTTGCGTACCAACTGCACCACCTACATATTCATCTGCGATTCCTTGCGAAAACGTTACTGGCGATAGAAAATTTATCATTCACGAGAATGAAGAGCGAAGAAGATAACGGGGTACAAAAATGAGACGCTGCAAATAATTAAGGCAGAATTTTATTGTGTAAAACACCAGGAATTGTTAAAATGGAAAAAAGTTATCTTTTACCAAGACCTAATACGCCCCTAAGTCTGGTCTGGTATGTTTACCTTATCTTCCATATCCACCTGGCTAATTTGTCTTGTATATTATATAAATTCTAATTCATTCTAATCTGAAAGAAAACTTTTTATCAGCCTAATAATTAAGTATCAAGCTGATATTGAATCAAAAATAGACACAGACTTGATCGTTGTATATCATGTTCTTTGTAAGAGAAATAAATATTAGTAAGTCGGTTTAATTAAAGGAAAAACAAAGGAAGCGTTTGAAACAAAATTAACTAGGCAGGATTAAAGATGTCCTATACAATTTACTGAAACACTCGGTTCTATTCAGTGCTCTTTCTAGGACATGGCCCATTAAACGACACCCATTAACACAGGATAATCTACTTTAAGCTAACTTGAACAACAAGAAAGTGCCTGTCCGTGGCTTAATATGCAACCGGATATTCTATCTGCAAACGTTCTACCATGTTCAAATAACAGAATATTGATTTATTGTTGTATTTTGAATATTTTGTAGTGGAATTTGAATTAGTTAGAAAATTTTCAAAACCAATATATGTATGTTGATGTATTCTGCATTCTGCGGAGAATGGATACATCTGAAATTCGTAGTGCTATTTTTGAAAAAGTAGTGATATTTTATCACTGAATTATAAAGTCAAATTGGGTGATATTGCTGATACCATAACTATATAATAAGACTTTTTTTTTGATTAAAAAAGTAAATGTGTAACCACTTCACGGCAATGTTTGGATATGATAAAGCTTAACAAAAGGGATTAATTATCTAGTAATACCACTATCTCTTTTGAATGGCTTCAATGAAGGCATAACGCTGTCCTTTCAACGGCAAATAAAGTTTTTCGAAGAGGTAGAAGTCATATAGATCCAAATCAGGCAAATATGGTGAATGATTGATGGTTAAAATGCCATTTTTTGCGAAAAAATCATTAATGAGCGCCGAGCGATGAGATGGCGCATTATCGTGCGACAAGCGCCAGCTGCCTGATATTTGTCAGTACGTCAATAAAGGATGCACCTTTCCAACGCTTACGTCAAAAATTTTTTTTTTCGTATATATATATATATATATATATATATATATATATATATATATATATATATATATATATATATATATATATATATATATATGTTTCTAAATCATTCCGGGTGCCGATCTGTTCATTCTGTGAAGAGTCGTGACGTTTTGCAAAAATCTCATTTGGTATTTTCAAGTGTTTCCGCCTCGAGTGAAGAGTCCAACCGACGTGCATGGGTCATTGCGCTCGCTCTTATAGGCGGCCAGCGACTGCGCAGATTGTATCAGAGTAGTCCGCGGCGCTCGACAACACTGCCGGTCGTCCGTTTATTGATTTTTTCATCGTCGCCACGTCGCCGTGTTTCTTCTTTTTCGGAAGCGATTTCCATACTTTTGAAATGCTGCGAGCACCGTTTCGCGTATTTAGCTCACTCCTTTCTTCTATTTCAAGGGCTTCTCTGATTGATCGACCTTGTAATGTTCACTATTCTCTATTTCTTTGGCACCTTCAAAATTGATTTTATGTCCTGATGGTGCTGGAACAGAGGGGAAGTGGTTTGTTTGTTTTTTAAGTTATTTTTATGTTCCTGTATTCTGGCCCAGATCCGTATATATATATATATATATATATATATATATATATATATATATATATATATATATATATATATATATATATATAAATATATATATATGTGTAACAAATTTATTATTAAAAAAATTAAAATTATATATATGTAACTTTTTGTAACAAATATTTAAATAAACAATTTTTTTTTAAATTTCCTAAAAACGAGAATATTTTTTTTTCATGCTCCACGCAAAAACTTACCCAATCCGTCAGGCTGTCGCCATTCAACAGCAGCAAGCGTCCCTCAAGACCGGTTTTTGGCCTTAAGCCGTCATCCGTGGTCATTCCGTGGAGTACGGAAAAACAATTTTCTTGTTTTTTGTTGAATATTTTTAATGTTCTTCACGAAGCGTCTATGCAATATTTCATGCATAGCTGGTGCCTAGATTGGGCCTGGCCTTCCATCAGTTGCTTTCAAATGTTCAGTTCGAGCCCAATTGACGACGGCTTAAGGCCAGAAACCGGTATCGAGAGACGCTAGCTGACGTTTGATAGCTACTGACGGAATGAGCAAATTTTTGCGTTGAGCACGGAAAAAAATGTTCCTTTTTTTGAATATTTTTGAAAAAAATATTTGACTATCACGTTTGAATCGGAAGAATAAACGAAGAACAAACACGAGAATAGAAAACGGAAATATCTTCTGAGACCATTTTAGAAAAACAACTAAAGAAATATTAAAATTCATATAAATATTTTAATATTATCAAAAATCGGGTTGCGTTTATTAGAAAACATATTACGTGTAGCCTTAAATATATCGTGACCATTAATAACGAAACCCGCAGAACTAGTAATCTTTATGAGGCATCTATAACATATGCCTGATAAGCAAAAACCTTGAACCATCCTGAAAATATATATAAAATATTTCAGATTTTTTTTATATTCCTTGACAAAACAGCGATTTCTACATATGCTACAAAAAAAAACTTTAGCCTGTAAACATTAAACATTTATATAGTATTAATAATGTATATTATTATGAGAAACCTTTCTATTACATACATTATAATCGAAACTAAATAGAATACATGAAAAATCAGAATATAGCCACAAAATAAGGATAACATTTTTAAAAATTTCCAAAATATATTCAAGAGCAAAAATATAATTTTTATTGTTTAGAATTAAAGCTCCAGATACATTTGATATTAGTTTTATCATCAAGAACAAATATTTAGTCTGGCAACTATAACGCCCTCATCCAGGATAATCTAAATAGATTTCCTTTAAAGGCACTTATAACACGGCGGAAGTCAAAATGTCTTAAGTGGCAAGGCCTTAGTTCTGTTAGACATCTGTTGTTATTTTAAGTTAATTGTTCTTCCGTTTCGAAAAATGAAAAACTAATTGTTTTGAAAAACTATAGATGCAAGGCATTTTGTAGCAGTTGGTTTATTATTGTATTCTTAAATTCAAAATACAGTTTGCTAATGAACATAAAACAATTTTAAGTGTTTTCCAATGCCAGGAAACTTTTGTTGCAACAAATCGGTTGTAATATATCTGACAAGCGCGCCATTTTATTGAAAGAAAACATTGTTAGTATATTCCTATAACGTTCACTATCAATATTAATACGACTTTCATCGCTGTCTTGAAAAAACTATGGTTTTATCAGTGCTTCAGATCCACAATTACTTGAAGATTTTCATAGGCCCCAATTCTGTAGTTATATTTATTCACAAATCCATTAAGCTATAAGTGCGCTTCGTAGGAAACGGAGACTTAAATTGGGTATCTTCAATGCATTCGACTAGATGAAGCCAAGGGAGACATTTATACGCCATTATTTCCAAAACATAATAATTTGTTGATCAAGATAAAATAAAAGTTACTGGATTATCACTTGTAATTATCATTGTGCCTAATTTTAAAGTTCTCACACTCTTATTGGACTCATATATTTATACACTCTTATTGGATAACATATATTTACTTCTCCTATCTTGAAAACATGGTACCATTACAGTAAATCAAATCAACATCGTGTATAATTAAAAGAGCATTAGTATCATTAGGTGTACCAATAAATTCTGACCTCTCCGAATTAATCAACTATAACTTTATTTTAAATTCAAATCTTTTTCATGTTGCTTTGGGAATTCGTAGTACCAACCATCAACATAAAAAGAAAACCGCATATGAAAAAACTTTGCTACACGACATAAACTCACAAATGTCACAAATGAGCACGATGTCCACCGACAACCACGTGAGTCACTGTATTCAGTTCGCTTTTCAACTAAAAAAGTGATCTCGAGGCGAAAGAAATAACTTGCTCTAGTTTGGGGGAAAATGCGGTGTTTGAGGGTACGTGCAAAAGATGGTACCGAACATTTCGGACGGGTAATTTCAACAAGTGGAAAAAATTCAGAAGGTAGGTCGTTGGGTCCCGCATGTGCCCAGCTCAGAAAATAAAGCGAGACTCTTCGACACAGCAGTTTGCCTGCTGTCAAGATTTATATAGAAGGATTTTTTGTTTAAAATCGTGGCAGGTGATGAGAAGTGGGTTCTATACGATAACCCTAAAAAGAGAAAAGCATGGGTTTATACCGGGGAACCATCAACGTCAACTCTAAAGCCGAATATTCACGCGAAAAATGTATTGCTATGTGTTTGGTGGGATATGAAAGGTGTGCTATAATTTGCGTTGCTAAAATCCGGGAAAACAAGAACAATATTATGTATCAATTAACGATTAATGCATCAATTAACAAGAACAACTGATGTATTTAAGTGACGAAATCGAACAAAATCGACCGCATACTGGTAAGGGAACACGGCAGGTTATACTGTTGCGCGAAAACGCACGACCCCATGCGGCGGCAGCAACCAAACAACTTATTGATACATTGAGCTGGAAAGGCTCTTATGCGACCTATTCTCCAGATATGGCCCCTTCAGATTTCCACCATTTTCGTTCTCTGCAAAACCATCTTGTTGACACGCCCTTTCACACAATTGAAGAGGTCCAAAATTTATTATTTTTTTTTCAAACGTTTTTCCTTTTTTCCCAACACGGATTCGCCAACTGCCAGAGAACTGGCAGAAATGTATCGAAAGTGATGGAGATTATTGACATGTATGTTGCTTTTGTATAAATAAATATTAATTTTATGTAAAAAAAGGTCAACATTTATTTGTAGACCAATAGTTAAACAATATTTTCTGTGTACTGGGAAATGAAAAAATCCAGATTATTTGGATGGTTTTTTACAAATAATCGCAGTAGAACTAAAAAGTAAAATTATCCAAGCTAAAAAAAAAATGCGTTCTTGTATTTCAACTTGCGTTGTGTTCCATTGTTTGAACATTTTCAAGTATTTATGTATTTTATACACCTCATTGATCAAATTATTACTAAAGTGGACACTTCATAAAGCAATATGAATAAAATATTGGATAGCCTATAAATTTAAAAAGAAAACCGACAGAAAAAGCTGTATCGCATTCACGAAGAAAAATAGAACTATTGGAATCATAAAATTACAGCATGAAGTAATTAAAACACTAATATAAGAAATCCACAAATAGTCTCGAAATAACGCAACTGTACAAAATTTCAAGTTACACACCATATAAAAACCATTTCTATAAATTGTAACATTTCTAATGGAGAATCGTTTTGCATGACGCCAACTTGGCATCAAGTGACTACCATTAATTCCGAATTTTACACCAAAATCTTAACACAAAAAGGATTTTCATATGGTAGTAAACTCTTATGAAAATATAACTAGAGAAATACTGTTATACTTTGGACATTTTCGATTGAAATAAATCTCATTCCTCAAAAAAAAAACTCCTGTAATGTTTTCAATTTTTATTTTTCAACATTGTCCAAAGATTTTAGGTCAGCCAATATTATCAAATATATTTAAATTAATTTAATTTATTAATTTAATTATTAAATTAATTTTATGAATTGCATTGAAAACGTAACTGATGCTTCTTGAAGAACATCGTTAGGATATTTTTTATGTTTTAATTTATATAATTTAGCATACTTCATCCATTTTTCTATTAGGTGCTAAACTTAAAAAATCAAAAGTGAACTGTGATTGGTCTTCTTAGATTGGTCTTTTTTGGTAGATTGGTCTTGGTCTTAGATTTTTTAAACAAAAGTATTTATAACTAATTTATATAAAATAGAATGCGAAGATATATTTGGAATGTGCAAAGAAAACTACTGAATAATATCGAAGCTTTCGGGATTTAGATAGTTTCATATATATTTAGATAGTTTTAATGATTCAGATTGAGTGATTTCAGCATGGAAGATAGAACGATCTGGATAACCGAAAAAGTGTGGGCGCCCGGCTATAAATGACGAAAAAATTAGCTCAAACATTTAGAAGGTTAATCCTTCTATTGCAGCCTTTGGTGTGGAAAAACTCAAAGAGATTTACCATTAAATACCAAATCATTTTTCTAAATGTATCGACGCACGTTCCGTTAACCAGGTTAGCATCATCAGGGCATGATTCAATCTAGCAACATGAAAATCAATAATCCCATGATAATAGATCACATGATAATAGTAAATCTCTTTAAGTTCAGTGTTTAAAGGGTTATCAAATGTGTTATAGGTTTTATAGAGATACAAAAAGGGGGAAAATAACCTGAAAATGCAACATTGAATAGTTTGTTTCTTGTAACTTCATTGTATGACAAGCAAAAAATATATTTGTAGTGGAGCATCGACCTGGGGTTGTTAAATGAATTTATATCCATCTATAATGAGATATGAATAACAGGAAAAAATTATGAGTTGGTTCTGGCGAGCTATCCAGAACCATCAAAAACGTATCAATATCAAAAAAGGTAAATCACTGCTCGGAACTTTTTTTTTATATTGAATTTTTAAAGGTGGTATCATTTGTCACCAAAAATATTACCAAAGTTTCCTCTAGATCTGCCATCGAGATTAATTCGCCATGTATTTTCAATGTATTGGTTTTTCTCGATTAAGATTTTTATTAGCTTCTATGATTCCTGAGCAATAAAAATATTTTAAAAACACATTTGATAATTTAAAAGAAAAACATTTTTATTGTTTGCATTTATCAATTATATTTTCCATAAAAATCTACTACGACATGCGCTTCTCGTTTTATTTTTTTTCCTTCCATGGGATCTGCTCCGATGGAGTTATTTAAACATTTAATTTTTACTATAGGTCCAAAATAATGTAGGACTGATCAAATGCGATATTTATTTTTGTTATTGGTGCTAAACTATGTATATAATTCAAAGATAAACATTATTTATAAAAGCTGAGAAAAAAACAATAAACGTATTGTAAGGATGGCTTTAATTAAAAAAAAAAACGGCTAATTTACAAAACGAAAACAACAATGTCATTCTTAAAGCGTGTACAACTACTAAACACTTAACCTTCTTCTTTTCTTAACCTAACTTGCAAACATTAACTGGCGTTTGCTACGAACGCAAAATACGAAATATCATAAATTCTTACAACTCGGCCATTCCTGACGCCAAGAGCGCCTTCGCTCAACACAGTCTAAATAAAAGTATACACTTTTAACTACACGTAACATAAATACCTGCTTAAACAAATTGCGTTTATAGCATAAAGTCGTAATTTCTTCCATAAAATAAGTTCACATAAAGGTGTACATAATACCTCTCATAAATCTAATAAGTAGAAATTAGACATAATTAATAACATAAGCAATAGCCATAATAGGTATATAAGTAATAACACAAGACAACAGTTTCTTCAGATATACAATAATTTCTTAATTGAAGGTTAAACAGTGAAAAAAAGTTTTGTAATCGTAACACTGAAGGAATTACACAAATAGGCTAAATAATAAAAGTGCTCTTGAAAGATTCACGAACACTTGCCCATTCAGTTAAATCATGATATTGCCCTATAAACCACTATCTTGCAGCTCCTTCTAAATTACTTTTAACTGTTTGAAAACTAAAGGCGTCTATGTAAGGCCAGTTATGTAAACTTGCCGTAGTTTCTTTTTGTTGTAACCAAAATTGAGCAAAATTTAGGTCAGTTTCTTAAATTTGTCTATTGACTTAGACAGATCGGGCATTATATTAAAATTTGATACCTATAATCTCTAGGTTTCAAGCTGAAGCATTCTGCTGAAACCTAGAGCTGAAGCATCTGCAGCATATGTATATTTTGTTGCAACAGCATACTTACTAAATTCATAAATTGAGGATTAGCAGTAGAGTTCACAAAGTTTTGAAAGTCTTCCTCACTAATCACACCTTTCGTTTGAGCGGAATCGTTTTCAGAAGCTACTTTTCGAATAATAGTGTGGACCTCTAACCTCACAATTTTAACTTTCACTTTTCATAATAAAACACGGACGATTTTTCCCCATTAACTCCCAAATAAATCCTTAATCCCACTTCTGAAGTTATAATGATGGCTTCATAAATTAAAAAAAAAGGGTGATTTACAAAAAAACAACAATTTTATTGTTAAAGCATGTACAACTACTAAATACTTAACCTTCTTCTATTTTTTTAACCTAACCTGCCAAAATTAACTGGCCTTTGCTACATGCGCGAAATACGAAATAACATTATCAACTCTTACAGTATGTCGTAATTTATGAAAATTAGTGATTTCGTGTTAATCATTACCAACTTGTCGCGATGTTTGTCCACATTTATATGTCACATGGCGTTCGGAATTAAATAATAGCTATGTATAGTACGCATCAATTTACGTTTAAGTATGCTTATTCAAATCAATCAGATACCATCTAAGACATTCCAAACACAAAATGCAATATAAATGCTAATACATTTGATCCATTATCGAAAATCATGAAACCGCTCTGATGTTTTCCATTTTGATTTTTCATATTGCTCCAGTGTTTCTAGGTCACTCAATACTATGTTATGTAATCTATCAAATTTATGCATTACAATGCAAACGAAATACATAACATTTCGAAGAACATCGTTGAGATGTTCGCCTTTAACTGATTGTGATTCACGCCGCGTCTAACGCAAAAAGCAAAAAGCTCAGTTTAATACGGTAACATATTGCGACAGAGTGTGTGCATGAGTGTGCTATATAATCATCCGTAAAGGAATGTAATTATACGATCAGTGAACATAGTGAAACCGATAAACAACGTACTCACTTCCACGATCAGTACGAATGTGATTAAATGGATTTTTGCAATAACACTTTATAAATAAACATGCGGTATCTGCCATAAATGGACGAAATAAAATTGATTTTCGATTTCAAGCCCCATTTCAACTCGTTAATGTGACGTTTAATTTCCATTCAATGTTTCATTTTATTTGAGAAGTGCATACTTCATATTAATGGGAAAAGAAAATGTCTGGATTTGTTTTCATTTATTTTTTGTTATGCTGAAATCATTAAAATTATGTTACGTTAAGAAACAAGTACTAAACAGATTTTTATATGAATTTATTTTCACATTGCAATATATATCGTAACAACGCGTGAAGATTTAAAGCACTTGAATGGTTCAGAGCATGAAAATTCATCTTATTTTAGCTTCGGCTATTAACATTACTAGTCTGTTCAAGAAGACCACCAGAGTTTCCTAGTGTAAAAACTGAAGGAATAACCATTCAGTCATGCTGGCAACAAAGACAAGTAAAATCGAAAATAATGCGAAAAATCGTTGGTTAAATTTATGAAAGGTATTTCCCTTAAATATATATGTATATGTATATATATATATATATATATATATATATATATATATATATATATATATATATATATATATATATTATATATATTATATATATATATATATATATATATATATATATATATATATATATATTATATATATTATATATATATATATATATATATATATATATATATATATATATATATATATATATATATATATATATATATATATATAATTATCGGAATTCAGTTTTTGTTGCATTGACCTCTTAAGTTATTATTTGAAAATAAAATAAAATATTTGTATATCATATATTCCATACGTTATTGCATCAATTTGGTTTGTTTTGTTACAAAAAAAGGAAAACTTACAAATTTCTATCGTTTAATTTAAAAGTTCAAATTATTATCACTAGTTTTCTACACCATAACACGTTTTAAATGATTCACGTCACATTAAGAGACACGATTAATTGTTTTATTAAATTAATTGTTCAAAATTTCCACCAGCCCATTCTTCGTGAAAGAAACTTCGTCGGTTGATATAATATTGAACAAAAAATTTGAATTCCTTTAGTTTTGGCACAATATTATTAATAATCATCTCTACCCTTATCAGTAGTATTGATAAGGGTAGACCAATATTTTTATAATATATAATAAAAATATTAATGTAAATTTATATTGTTTGTAAAAGGGTTATGTATTGTAGAGTTGTTCTGAGGATGGTTTATAAATAAAGCACATAACATTTATTTATTAATTTGATCGAAGTATATATATATATATATATATATATATATATATATATATATATATATATATATATATATATATATATATATATATAATTTTATAATATAACAAAAGAAATATAATCGAAATAATAATAATTTTTAATTAATAATCTTAATAATTTTTAAACGGTCTGAAATGTAAAGTTGAAACTTGCAAGTGTAATTTAAGTCACGACAAGGCATAATATGATGTTATTGCTGAAAAAATATAAACAGTGGCGTAGATAGGCTATTTTTATAAATAAAAAAATAATGAATGGGTATTTTTTTAAGCACCATGTAAAATTTTTACAAGCACTCTAATATAAAAAATTAATCATGTTTAAGAAAGAGATGACCATACAAGTCATGGCCATCGATATAAGGTAGTTAACATTTTTCTGTAGCAGAAATTAATTTTTCTATTAACAATTATAAAAAATAAGTCGTCACTCTCTATAGATTTTTAAACGGGTATTCACCAATTGAAAATAACCGGAATTTTTTTTTTCTAGAACATAAACTTTACTCTGCTGCTTGAACTAATAAACAAATTTAGGCATATAATTTTAAAATTTCTACATTAAACACAGTACAAATCCCTATGAAAAATACTAAAATAATAAAATCACTATATCAGCCAAAACGTGATAGAATTTTTAGTAACCAGAACACAAACAGTTACTTGATACTGGGTTTGATGTTGGACTCTAAAACGCACTTTCAATAATATTAATAATGTTTATTTAGGAAGATAAAATTCAACAATCGAACCTTTCAGTTCAAGTCAATTTATAACCAGGAAAAAAAGTTCTAAAAGACAAACATTAGTTAATGGCTATTTGATAGTGCGTTTCTAGTCAGTGAATTTATTCATGCGGCGAGAAAGTATTGAATGTCAATGTTGCGGTAGTACTTAAGAAAACACGAGTGGTCTATGGAGATGTTTCACAGATACCGGAACAGAAGACAAGTTATACATCAAGACGGAAAATATTTAATGGACATTTTGATCTTAACTAATGACAGACATATTAAGATGATGTTTTAGATTTTTATTACCTAATATTTCAAAAGAAAAAATATTTGTGTTAATAGAAAGGTACTACAAACTATACAAATATATGACCTTATTAATATTGAAATGGGAACAAATACTTTAAAATTTTATATGTATAAAACAGTACGTAGAAAGAGTAAGGACCCTTGGATGATATATTAAATAACTATTTTTATGGGTACAATCCCCTGACCCGCTAAAATCGTCATAATAAAGTTTGTAGCTTACTAAAAAGACGTGACCAGGTTGAACAAAAAGTTCATTGTCACAAACGTTTACTGTCATTTGTAAGAAATATAGCATTAGAGAAGATATCATAGTTTAAAGATTGTTTGGCACATGTTGAAAAATGATACGAAGCTCATGCTATAAAAAACTTTTAAAAGAGAGTTGCAAGTAAAAGAGATATCAATAAAGCTACATATGGGATAAATAAGAAACCAAAAATTAAATAGAAGATGAGACAATATTAAATGTATCTCTTTTTAAATGTAGCAGGAGAGGGTATAGACTGTATGATCCAAATTTGGTAATTTAATTATAAAACTCTCATTGTTTTGGTGGTCTAAGAGTTTAAATATGATTTTAAAAAGAATATGGTCAAATATATTAGCAAAAGAAGAACATAAAGTTAAATATCCTGTAACAGATTATCATGTGTTATAACAAAGAAAGCTATAATATAGTGCCTGGCAACAGAAAAAAAGCACTTTATATTTAGATTTAGAATTTATATTTACATTGAATAAAACACTATTTAAATTATTCAAGTATTAGTATCATACTCGTTGAAATATGAAGAAAAAGCAGTGAAATATTTGTTTTAATTTAATCAATGATTCTTTACATAGTTTGAAAGAAAAAAGTTCCTTACAACTATGGTCAAAAACCAAGCGTTTGCACGAACAAAACTAGAAAAATTATTAATTGAGCTATGATAAAAATGAACATTTTAAGCAAATATGTGTAAAAACATATTTGGCAAATTTTAACTGAATATTGTTTAATGAATAAACTGCAAATAAACTAATAAACATTGTTAAAACATTTTTTTATTAAAAATAACCCCATACTCGAAGTGAAATGTCGTGTTGATCAATTGAGATAATTTCCACGACATATGGTGTTATTTCAAAATACCGACAAAAACTATTTCAATAGTAGTAAGTGCGTATATTTAAATTCTATTTAAAATCAAAAATGTACTCTGAACGCGAATATCACGATATGTTTATTATTTAAGGAAATGCTCACATTAAGAGGAACGTATTTTTGCTGTTACTGACGAAAACTGGTGAGGCGGTGCCAGGGTTACACAGACTCAAATGGTGGACATTTTGAACATTTAATCATGTTTAATCATGTGATGTAAATCGTTTAAAGCGTGTATGGTTTTACACCATATTTAAAAAGTAGTGCTAGTAATTTCAACTTTGGCTAAACGTATAACAACTAAAAAGTATGGAATAAATGGCTTTAAAAATATTAACATTTTATTTCCAATATATATATATATATATATATATATATATATATATATATATATATATATATATATATATATATATATATATATAACCAAATCTATAAAAATATTTCTCGTAGCTTCGTCATTGCTTTAAAAAGTTTCGACAGTTCAGGTTTTTTTGAGAATTGATTTAGGCAATCATTTTACATTATAATTTAACTGAATTATTTCCTACAATTAATTTCAAGTTAACCGGTTCTGAGAAAAGTAATATATAAAGTACTGATAAAGTAATTTAATACAATACTTTTATACAATATAGTTAAAGTCATTTTTAATTCGATTGTGCTAAAAATATCATATTTCTGATTAGACAAACTTTTATAGTTAAACTGTCTGACTGCTCTATAGAATAAATACAGCTAAAAATTAATGTCATTTAAAAGTAGTGGAAAGTAAAGTTTCAAATTGTGTGTTTTGAATCTGACTCGGTCTATAGACATAACCGAGTAATTCTAAATTAACCAAACTTGTTAAACTATTCTTATATTTGGAAATCAGTTGGCGTGATTAAACCTGTTTTTATAAAACATTAGCAATTTAATGGCAATTCCCTCGGTTCGATTGGTAATTAGTCATTCCAAGATCAGATAAACCAGCAACATTCCATGAGCCTATCGAAACTACTTATCTGAATGGGAATTGTTCCTTTGAACAGCTTAAAATCAACTGAATTATGGCGACTGGTATCCAGTTTTAGTCGATCGCGAGGCTATTCATTTAAATTTAATTTACCATGTTACTGGCAAAGGATAATTATCATATTACTACATAGGATGTTTCAGAAAAAATATATAATTACATAGGACGCATAAGAAAATAATCAGATCCAATAAAACTAAACTTGTAATCCCTGACATCAAAATGAATATCATTTCTTCTGAAAATAATGATTCTATCGCAGAGAATGCATATATATTTAATAAATTCTTCTATTGAAACATTTGGTATGAAACACTAAACTCTACGAGATTTATCACTACACACCAAATAACTCTTTTATCTTCTAGACGCGCGTTTCGCTAACCATGTTAGTTCATCAGAAGATGATTCAATCTTTAGTTAGCTGAACACAGCTATAATAATTTAGCATGTTCAGCTCAATTCCCACTTTTAATCAGCATTACTGAGTTTTAAATGGTAGATTACATTGACAAGATGTATATTTGTTAGTGTAGAAGGTTTGTTTGTAAGTACCTTTCGAGAAATGCAGGCATTAATTTATATTTTAATTTAGAGATTAAAATAATAATATTTTGGTATACAGAGAACCAACCCAAAGAGCGCACATTAGATTTATTGGTGTATATCTGTTGTACAAGACCATAATTTATCCCTATATTGTGTTATAAGATAACTCTATTATTTATCTTTTTATTTACACATGTAATTTTTATGAGCACAACATTTTAATTGATGATCAAGAATCACACCAAGACATTTAATTTGATCAACGGTTCCAATTTTATGCTTCTCGATGTAAATATTACAGGTACCAATAATTCCCAGAATTACATGTTCTGTTTTCTCGGAAATTAGCTTAATTTATTACCACATAGCCAATTATCTAATATAGAGAGTTCTGAATTAATATCATAATCATAAATAATATCATAACAATGAGAGTTTTATAATTAAATTACCAAATTTGGATCATACAGTCTATACCCTCTCCTGCTACATTTAAAAAGAGATTCATCTAATATTGTCTCATCTTCTATTTAATTTTTGGTTTCTTATTTATCCCATATGTAGCTTTATTGATATCTCTTTTACTTGAAACTCTCTTTTAAAAGTTTTTTATAGCATGAGCTTCGTATCATTTTTCAACATGTGCCAAACAATCTTTAAACGATGATATCTTCTCTAATGCTATATTTCTTACAAATGACAGTAAACGTTTGTGACAATGAACTTTTTGTTCAACCTGGCCACGTCTTTTTAGTAAGCTACAAACTTTATTACGACGATTTTAGCGGGTCAGGGGATTGTACCCATAAAAATAGTTATTCAGTATATCATCCAAGGGTCCTTACTCTTTCTACGTCTGTTTTATACATATAAAATTTTAAAGTATTTGTTGTCGTACCTTTCTATTAACACAAATATTTTTTATTTTGAAATATTAGGTAATAAAAATCTAAAACATCATCTTAATATGTCTGTCATTAGTTAAGATCAAAATGTCCATTAAATATTTTCCGTCTTGATGTATAACTTGTCTTCTGTTCCGGTATCTGTGAAATATCTCCATAGACCACTCGGAACGGGGGAGGTTCATATTGACAGTGATTCCACAGTCAGTTTGGTTTATTGTTAACCTGAACTTCTTCTTCATGTCCCTCTCTTCCTTCCCAGTAATTCTATTCTGATTATTCGATCCCTATGTTTTGGGATAACGTTTCTTATATTTATATACTGGACCTTTCTAAAATTTGTTCCGCAATTAAGGATACACCTAATGGTTTTAGGGTAAGAAAATCAAGTTCGACGCGATGTGGTTCGCCCTTGGGCTATATATATATATATATATATATATATATATATATATATATATATATATATATATATATATATATATATATATATAATATATATATATATATATATATATATATATATATATATATATATATATATATATATATATATATATATATATATATATACACCATATACCATTATCAGAACAATTACAATTCTACAATATATATTATTTTTATAAATAGTACAAATTTATATTTTAACACATACCATCTATATCTTATAAATAATTGAGTTTTAATAATAACTATATAATATTAGTTATATAATAACTATCCAAAAAAATTCTACGAACCAGTTATTAAAAAGAGAATATACAGAATATATAACCATAATAGCACAACAAATAAACCGAAAAACAAAAATTACATACCGTACCAGAAATATATAATAAAATAAAAAAAGTTCTTAAACCATATAATACAAACATAGCAGAAATACCCAATAATAACACTACACAAATATTTACTAATTTAAAACCACTAACACCCAAAATTGAACAAACAAATTTAATTTACAAAATCGATTGCTTAAATTGCCAAAGCTCATATATTAACCAAACTAAACAATATTTAAACAAACAGAATAAATAAACATAAAAAAGTATTAGAAACCGAGAACCAAACGTAATTGCTCTTTGAAAACATACCAGAGATAATAAGAGCACAACTTTAATTTTAATAACATAAAAATTTTAGATTTCGAAAAACAATATAAAACAAATGTTTTATATAAAAAAAACCAATAATACCATTAATTTCAGAAATGATATTGATAATTTAAGTTGTGTATATAATGACATAAATATTTTTTTGCATCTAATTCCACTACAAGTGAAAAATCCAAAATTATTAAATTATAAGAAAAACAAAAAATCTTCCATGTAACAAATTAATAAAATGTATTAAAGTCAAAAATATGTCAACTGAAAAGTAAACAAAAAGTGTCATATTATATGAAAAAAATTAAAAAACTTAATTTTTCAAGCACATATAGCTAGTATGTGTTAAAATATAAATTTGTACTGTTTATAAAAATAATATATACTGTATATAAATATCATATATATTGTAGAATTGCTTTGAGGATGGTTTAATAAAATAAACCAAACCAAAAATAAAATATTGTTATTATAAATAATGTATTGTATTTATATTGTATTATATGTATAATATATATATATATATATATATATATATATATATATATATATATATATATATATATATATATATATAATGTATTTATAAATTGACAAAAATATAATTGAATATCAAAAAAAAAAACAAAAATATATTATGTATATACAGGTTGGTGCATGGTTTGCCAAATTAAAATGGATAGGAGGGGTCTTTTGCTATCTCCTCAGCCTCCATAAAGCATTATTGGGCACACAGATTTTTTATGTTAATTTGTTAATGTTTTTTTTGAAAAATACCAAAAGTCAGCATTGACACTTCAATTTAAAAAAAGTTATGGGTATATCCTCCAAATAATTTTTTTATTTTAATGTGTAGTCTAGTTTTTTTGTGGACTGGTAAAGTTTTTGGAAGAAATAAAAATAAACTTAAAGCTCAACTTTAAATTACACATAAAAAACAACTAAAAGGTATCATGTTCTTCGAATTCTTTAAAAAAATCGCTGGTTTATCCTCTTTCTAACGGTATGCATTCATGCCATAAAACGTTTTACTAACTTCACTAATTTGATAAATTTGTGTATCGGGAGCCTTTAGGCTGATATTCGATATGTAGGATAAAACTTGTTTTTGGGTAAACAATGCATGCAAAGCAAGTAAAAACTGTTATCTCCCTCGTACACAGTTCATACACAGTAGAATTGCATCATCTGTCACTCTCTTTTATTACGTAGACGGAAAACCAAACTCCAAAACGCGCGCCGTGGTTTCAGGTTTTTTAGTCGAGATTTGACTGTCTTTGCTGATTAATGCATTTGTTGTACGCGGCGCCGCTAATCTTTTAATTCTGTTGTGTTATCTGTTTTTTTGAGTTGTTAGGTTTTGTTTAATTTTGTTAGTTTTTTTTGTGACATTTTGTTGATTTGATTATGGCTGCATTCTCTAATGAAGACCCGGACATTTTGATGACATATGGAAATGTCAATGGTGTGGCACGATAGGCACGATAAAGAATCTATCAAGAACGCTTTCCTAACAGACGCTTACCATCCCGGAGGTCAGCAATTCGACCAAGATTTGTGATTAATTAAAATATTGATTATTAAGATTTTATTTTACTTCAAATCCAAGGAACGTTAGTACCCTATGTAAGAAAGAGATAGCAGTCACACTTCACTGCGCAAGAATGAGATAGCATTTTCTACCTACTTAGCGTATGTTATTTACGCAATATCAGCCTAATGCGTCCCGATACAAAAAGTTAGCAAATTAGTGAAGCTAGTAAAACGTTTTTATGGCATGAATGCAAACCATTAGAAAGAGGATAAACCTAAGATTTTTTTAAAAGAATTCGAAGACCATGATCGTTTTTAGTTTTTTTTAATATGCGATTCAAAATTGAGCTTTAAATTTATTTTTATTTCCTTCAAAAACTTTGCGAGTCAATTAAAATAAAGTAGATTAAATTTTGATTTTCATGGAACCCTACAACATTACACATTAAAATACAAAAATTATTTGAAGGCTATACTAATAACTTTTTTCTTAATTCAAATTTCAATGCTGGATTTTTTCAAATAAAGAACTAAATAATTAACAAAAAAAAACTGTGGGCCCAATAATGCTTTATGGACCTAACCAAACCTAACCATATATATATATATATATATATATATATATATATATATATATATATATATATATATATATATATATATATATATATATATATATATATATATATATATATATATATATATTCTTTATCGCTTCTTATGCATAAATTTGCTTACTATAAAAATTCTTGTTTCATTTTTAATTATTTTTTGGTTAATCATTTTTCTTTTGCAGATTTTTAAAGTTCATATTAAGGGAAAATAATCAATTTGAAAGTTAACGGCATCACCAACTAAACTTGGCGAGCTTGGCCATTAGACTTAATTCCGTCAAGAAAAATTTTGTAAGTGATCAACTCTTCTAATTGCGTTAAAACTCTGTGCAATCTGAAAACTTTGTTCTAAAAATAAGAGTATTTTTCTTTTCATCACACTTTTTCGAGTTGGCAGTTTAGGCGAGAATTTGATTGTCGCTATTTTGACTGTAATTTAGTTTTAGAAATGTTTAACACTTTGATAAATTTATTAGCGAAATTGTAGTTTCAAGGCGAGGATAATATATTTTTATGATTATGACACTAGCTTGGAGTTTATTCATTTATTATTACCGTATTTCTTTACAACGGAGAGCTGGTAACTACTAGTCTTAGTATGCTCCTCTTCCGTCGTTTTATGGTAAGTTAAAATGCAACGTAAAATAAATATTATCCATCAGTTCCAGTCAATCCAGTCAGCATAAATAAATAATATATTATCCAAAAAAACATTAAATGTTTGTTTTGCTATTTAAGATTTCTCATGTCGACGTTCGTGATTTTGGGAATTTCAAAAAATGTACAGCTAATTTTACATACATACAAAACTTAGCCTTCTTAGCCCGTCACAACATTGACATAGCCTGCATCAGCGAAACCCATCTTGCTAATAAAGAGAAATTGAAAATACCAGGTTATAACATCTATCGAACCGATAGAGAAGCTAGGGTAGCCTCGGGCGGAGTCGCCATTTTAATCAAAAACAAAATATCTCACACACCAGTCGATATGCCAAAAGTTACAAGCTTAGAAATTGTATCAATCAAAGTAAACTTTCTCAATAGCACCAGCATCCAGTTATACACTGTCTACAAACAACCCAACAAAAAATTAATGGACAACGACTTACAGGCAATTCTTAATACCACAGAGGCAACATTGTTAATTGGAGATCTTAACTCCAAAAACACTGTGTGGGGCTGTCGCCAAACCAACCCAAATGGCGTAAAGCTAAATGAAATTGCAGCAAAGTACAACCTACAGGTACTCGCACCGGATGATCACACATATTACCTATACAGGAAAGATCACAAACCTGATATTTTGGACATAATCGTACAAAAAAATGTAAGAAAAGAACTACATCAAACAGTGCATATAAAGCTCGATTCAGATCATCTGCCAGTTATAATTACATTTCAAGCCGAACCTGTTAAAAATTCTCCTAAGGCAAAACTCATCAATGGCAAGGTAAACTGGGAACTCTTCAAGAACAGAATGGACTCCAAACTGGTACAAATACCTCTCACAACGAAAACAAATATCGATAAACAAGTTACACATATTACAACAACAATTCAAGAAAGCATACGCCTCTCAACAACGCCACCAAAAACAAGAAAAACATTTAAAAACAATACCCCTCCTACCTCTACAAATCAACTAATTAAGCAAAAGAATCGGGCCAGACGAGAATGGCAGAGAACAAGGGATCCTGCAACCAAAAATCTAGTTAATAACTTGTCGCATCGCATTAAGCGAGAACTAGATACTCTTAGAATAATTGAATACCAAAAACGTATAAGTGATCTAGAGCCGCAAGATCCAGGATTGTGGAGATCTACTAAGAAAATCGTACGAAAATCGGAAGAAATCCCATCTCTTCTGGTTAATAATACATTACTACATAGCGATGAAGAGAAATGTACTGCTTTTGGTGACCACTTGGAAACACTGTTTGATCAACAGCATACACAACAGGCCTTTGCAAATTTGGTACAAAATGAAGTGAAAACCCACAGACCACTAGCTGGTGTAGACATCAAACCTACATCGCCACAGGAGATAATGTCAGTAATTAAAACCCTATCGATTAAAAAAGCACCGGGCCATGACCAAATACCGAATTTAATACTCAAAAATGCAAGCAAAAACCTGATTGCCTACCTAAGTTCACTTTTTAACTCTTGTCTAAAATTGGGATATTTTCCACAAACATGGAAGCACTCATACATTTTGCTTTTCCCAAAGCCAGGAAAAGATCACAAACTTATTTCAAGTTATAGGCCAATAAGCCTCCTATCTACAATGGCTAAACTCTTTGAAAAAATTATATACGACAGATTAAACCAAGCGATTGTCAACGAGAACATAATTCCAGCCTTCCAATTTGGTTTCAAACAAGGGCATTCTACGTGTCATCAACTTCAACGCTTAACAGAAACTATAGAAGAGGGGTTTGAGAACAAGGAGTACACTCTAACCATATTCTTAGATTTGGCCCAAGCCTTTGATAGTGTATGGCATGACGGACTAAAACATAAAATAACATCAGCTAAGATTCCAGAATATTTAAAAGCCATCCTTTTTTCATATATAAACGACAGATCCTTCCAAACATCCATACACAACGCAACATCAACTATTAGAAAAATTAAAACCGGCGTGCCACAGGGGAGTATACTTGGCCCAATTCTTTTTAACCTATATACACACGGCATACCAGAAACAGAAGCCTCTCTTCTAATGTTTGCAGATGACACAGCTATTCTAATCAAGGAACAGAATCTTGAACTTGGGGTAACCAAACTTCAAGAAGCTACAAATACCATTGTAAAATGGCTCAATAAATGGAATTTAAAAATCAATACAGAAAAGTGCGCAGCAAAAATTTTTACTTTAAGGAGAATCAATAACCCTCCGATTATTCACATAAATCAACACCCAGTCGCTTGGAAAACAAACGAAGAATATGTTAAATATCTGGGTGTACACCTGGACACCAGATTAACGTGGAGAATACACATAATTCGCAAACTCAACGAAGGGTATGCCAGACTCTCTCAACTCTACCCACTTATCAATAGGAGATCCTCATTAAAAACAGAATGTACCTTATTGCTACACAAATCACTAATTTGGCCTTTAATCCTTTATGCATGCGTTATCTGGGGCAACGCATCGCCTACCAATGTACATAAAATGCAGGTTCTTCAAAACAAAATATTACGAATAGCTGTGAATGCCGAATGGTACGTAACTAATCGACAACTGCACCAAGAACTCGGTCTACTAACAGTGTCAGAGTATATTAAAAAGCGAACGATCATCTTTCATCAGAGGCTAGAGCAATCTCCCAGCACTGAACATTATCTACTAGGGCGCAGAAACATACATACAAGACTGAAGAGGAAACTAACTCAAGATATGTATTTAGAATAGATTTGTGATGTTAATGTTAAAACTTTCATTACAACACTGTCTTGTAGAACAATTGTAATTGTTGAGCAGACATTTCCATAAATAAAAAAAAAAAAAAAACATACAAAACTAAAACTATTTTTTTTTCTTATTTTCTTCTATTTTTTTTTCTGTATTTGTTTTTTTGGTGAATAAGTTTAATTATCTGCATTGCTTGTGGAGATTTAATTTAAATGTAAATTAACCTTGTCATGAACACTTCGAGGGTGAATCCCAGTGGAGCAAGATCTATAACGAAACTTTTGGAAAACCTCTAATAATGTCCAATATACCGAAATTCTTTAATCAACATGTTTTATACAGATGTTTCGGGGCTAAGTGGATATTAAAAACAATGATTTTTTAATTATATAAAATGTTGACACTTACAAATACTATTATTATGATTATTGCAACTTTATAAAACACAATTGATACTATATTTTATTAAGTATAGGATAATCCCGAAAAAAGAAAAAGGAATTGGGTATGATGCTATACCAGCAGAATGCAGAGTTCCAAAGAGTAGGTATAAAAATGTACAGCAACAAGGCAAAAATACTCACCACATAAAATAGTGATCTAACAATAATACACGATGCAAACTTGAAAATATTATTTTCATTTATTTACAAGAGCCATACTATAAACGCTGAATTACGAAAACCAGGAATCAGAAATCTCTCGAAGACTGAAACTGAAATGAGTAGTTGGGAAGCGATCATGCTCAAAAAAATCACAAAATAGAAAAAAACTAAAAGAAACGATGAGGGAATAATTAAATGGACGAGGGAATAAACTGGAATAAAATATATAATTGAACACATAGGCAAACAAAGAAGAAGTTTAGGGAGTCAACGACTTAGATGGATAGATAATATAATAAAGGTGTCTAGTGAAAGTAGTGGCGAAGTAAAGTTCAAGAGAGAGACAGGTGGAAGGAAAGATGGGAGGCATGTCCAACAAAGCACCACATATTGAATAGAGGAGAAGAGAAGAGAGAAGAACCCTAGTAAGAATTAATCACGAAGTTTCTTGCTTAATATATTAATTGCACTAATAACTAAAAATAAAAGCAGTGAACTAGAATATGCCTTTGTTTTTATTAACATAAGTGAAGTTTCATTTTGATGTATCAATTCATTTATCTAAGCACATGTGTATTAGGTTTTTTTAAAGGAAAAATGAAAAATGTGTGCCATCACCGAGTATTTATTTTAAAAAAAGTATGTACGGTTAAGACCGATTCATATCAATACGGTAAAAATGTTACCGAGAGACCACTCTCTAAACACTTATGCAACAAGCGAAGAAAAGAATCATAACATCATTAATTATCAATAAAGTGTACTTTATAGTATTAGAGAACAGCAATCTTTGGATCGCTTAATAACTGTGGATAAGGCATGGATTTACTTTATATCAGAACGTCAAAACGGTTCCATTCAGGTAGGGTTATGACATCCACTTTTTTGAATGCAAAAGGAATTGTAAAGCTTGATTTTCTTGAGAAAGGTAAACACGATAACTTTTGGATAGTTGGATGAGGAAATTCGCGACCCGACTTGCAGATGGAAAAGGTCATTTTTCATTTGGATAAAGCACGTCATTATAAAAGTGTTTTTGGGGATTATCAATTTGAAAAAATTGAAGTACGAATTGAACATAGGTCGTATTCATCAGATTAGGTTCATTTTAACTTCGATTTGCTCCTAAACTTCAAAAAATATATGGGTATCATAACACCTAGGAGGGTATTTTACACACCTTCAGAAAAACCAACTTGCAAGAAATATAATTACTAAAGAAGCTTCGAAGACAATGTATGGGATGACTATATTGAATAGCTTTGCAAATTGGAATCTGAACCTTGATTGCTGGGCTAAATACTTTTTGATCACTTAATCAAGACATTATTTAAAACACATGGAACATAACATACATGGAACAATCTAAATATTAAATTATATGCATTTCTAATTACAGAAGAGTAAAAAAAAACGCATTTTTGGAGCACTAAGTAAAATTCTTTATTTATAAACAAAGGAAAAAACGAAAATACTTTTGTTACACTAACTAATCTACAAAACACTCCTAAAACTAGGAAAATAAACTTTAAATCGTTTTGTATAACTCGTCTTCATAATAGCTTTACCTGCTTTAATTAATTTTTAAGTATTCGTGCATATAAAATATTTCACAAGATTTTACAACTCGTAAAAATCTAGGAAAGCGAAAATTCGCAGAAATCATATTACCAAAAATTTTTACAGCTTATATTACAAATCTGGTACGTGCTCTGTCCCATGGATTTCGTAATAAAATGTATGTTGTCATGTTTTATTAAAGGAAAGACGATGAATATTATTCACCGATAATATCATAACTGATTTAGGGGATTTAAAATCACCATAAAAAATGTTAAAAATTCAAATAACTTTATTCATAGTTCAAATAACATTAGAATAACCGAATATCCAACAAATGAACTTTGAAAAATGCAAAATTTTAAATAAATAGTGGCTCATAATTCACGCAAGATTTAAATTTGCCACCATTTGTGCCGTAAAGTGTTGACAACCAAAAAAAAAAAAACAGTTTGACAGGTGGCAGTTTAGAATTAGTAAAAATGGAGCACTACATGAAAGAACAACGCGTTTTCATTGTTGAACAATATTTAAAAAATAATGAAACTTTGGCTGCTACAGTTCGCAAATTTCGTACAAAATATAGTCGGAATATTGATTTAACTTCGTCAACTAAAGAGAATCATTAAAAAATTCAGGGAGACTGGATCAATTGGGGACGCTAAACACACTGGCCGTCCAATAACAAGCCGTTCAAATGATAATATCGAAGCAGTGCGTGAGAGTGTTGGTGGAAGTGCAAGAACATCGATTCGGCGTCGTGGCCAAGAATTGCAAATTTCAAGAAGCTGTCTACAGCGTAGTTCACTAAAGATCTGCGTCTCCATGCTTACAAAGTTCAAAATCCATTTGACATAAGAACTGCAGCCTAATGACCATGCACAGCGAACAGAGTTTGTTGAATGGATTGTTGAATAACAACAAGTGAATGTTGATTTTTCAAGCAAAATCATCCTAAGCGATGAAGCTCATTTTCACCTCGATAGCTTCGTTAAACATGAAAATTTCCGCATTTGGGGTTCAGAGAACCCACATGTAATTGTCGAAAAATAGATGCATCCACACCGTGTCACTGTTGTGTGCCGATTTTGGGTTGGAGGCGTCATTGGACCATACTTTTTCACAAATGATGCTGGACAAGCAGTTACTGCTACTTGGTGCTCGATATAGTGACATGATAACCGAGTTCTTTCTGCCGAAATTGGATGATATTGATAAGGACGACAAATATATAGTCATTCAGTAATTAATTAATTAATTCAGACATTACTTAAATACATAGTCAGCCAGTAATTCAACTTGTCCTTGGTTTGACATTGGTTAACCTCATTCAGAGTCTTCTATGTAGGGATTTTTCTCTCCATGGACCCGACCTCTTTCAACTGCAGTGGCGTTGATGCATCAATTTGACATATCGCTCTATGTAATTCTGACGTCTCTGCTTGTTTGAATAAGTATGCTCGCATGCTTTTAATTTGTTGATCAAATTGCTTGTTAATATCGACCTAGCTGTCGTGGCCAGGTGGTGCGTTCTACAGCATTTCGAGGGTGATGCTTTTGTGAGCAGTATTCTGAGCTTAAGCTGCAGATTTTGTATATCCGTCTTACTCCATTTGACTACTTCAAACGAATACGTTAATATCGAGACTGCATAGGTGTTGTTTGCTTTAAACATATTTCTGCTATTCAAAACTGCACTTGCAACTATATGGCATCATCTCGTTAAATATGTGGGTCAATTTGATGTAAGTGCACTATAACTTCTTTAGCCAATAATTTTGTAGTGCATCGAGTCCTAGTGCTTTCTAGTTATGGAGTTCTTTAATTACACTAGCTAATTCATCGATTCTGAATGGCTGATCTTGCATTTCATGAGAGTTTTTATAAAGGTGACGTTCTTCTCCTATCCAACAAGAATTAATATTATACGATGTATATAAACTATTATTAGTAGCTTAACTAATAACTAATTAACTAATAGTATTAACCATTATTATTAAATTAAGAATTAGCCCCTGATGACTGATAACTGGAAATTAGATAAGATTTCCTAATGTTACAACTCATGATGTATGCATTTCATAAGTGACTTTATTAGATGATGAAATTTGAGTCATAACGAATTCCATCTTTTTGTGTCTACTTCTAGAATGAGGTTTTAGTTATTTCATTTTACCTTGTACTTTAGTAATAAATCAGCAATAAGCTATTTTAAGATATTGTATCACGTAATCTCTTTATATATTATTTAAATAAATAATCAAAAGGAAATATTGGTCATAAGAACTGCTTTAAATCTGACTTTCACATATTATCCAATTCTGACCCATAAATCTCCTGGGCTTAAAATGCGTTCTTTTTGTACATCTCTGCATATATCATTTTTATAGGTGTGTGTGATACAGAGCCCATTTTTTACAGAATATTTTCAGAAGCGCTCGTACAGACAAAATTAAAACTAAAAATAACCCATTTTGCATCAACTATTACCCTGATTTATTGAATTTACTTTCTAGAATATATTTTTATTTTTACATACCTATATATGGACGCCTTTTTTGCAAAAATAATGCAGATATTATTTAACAATAATGGTTAAATTACTTATATCAGGTATGGCGGTTAAAAGGATAAAAATTCTTAATACAAAAAATCACGTTTAATTTAGGAGAAAGGTAAAAAAAGGTTTATTCAAAATATGCGTCATCGCTAGCTGGACATTTTTCCGATCTCTCTGGCAATTTGTGAATGCGTTCTCAGGAAAACCGTACATTTTTTGAGGTGGTTCAGTCATCAAGTCATTTTTCGACATCTCCGTAATTGTTGAACTGTTTCATGGAAAGTGCGTGAGACATTGATGAAAATAAGTGGTAGTTGGAAGGGCCTAAGTATCCGTTTCCATGCCTTCTAGATCTTTCCCATGGCATGCAGACAATCACAACCTCTCTGTCATTTGTTGTTGAGTTTGCATATCGTCTCCTTCGAATAAAGCTTGCAATTGAGCATCTTCAAATTTTTTCGGTTGACCTGGGCGTTCTTTGTATTTCAAATCGAAATCACCACTTTTGAATCATCATAATCAACGCCCACAAGCGCCTTGCTTTGGGACATTGTCACAGTAAGTTTCCACAAGCACACACGGCCTACACTCGCGTTTTTCTTTTGATTGGACAAGAAAAGCGGTATATGCCGTAAATGTTCTTTATTTGACTCGAAACTAGACATGTTGATCACACGAAAAAAATATGATGCTAACTCGAAATTTTATAAACATCAATGGCGTTTTGAAAGATACTATCGTACCAACAAAATGATATGATATTAGATTGTGAACTGGCCCTCGTTTCCAGCGCCATCTCTTTAAAAAATGGGAATTATTAACCGCCATTTCAGTATTTTAGAAATTGTGAACTTGTATAACAATCAACAATTGGTATTATTTAATAGGTTTATGTAATAGTGTTTATGTATTACAAAACAGATTCAGAAATACCCCAATAACACGAAAAATTGTTGAATTAATTTTCATACAATGGATAGTTTAAAATATAAGAATTTGTATGTTAAAGAGAGAAACTATATTTGGTACTTAAAAGTAAACTGTGACCAGCAAACAAAGGATCACTCCGCAATTTTTGAGATATGTTAAACTAAGTGTAAAAAAATATTTATTGCGTTTGATACATTATAAATACCTTACAGCGTGAGAACCAAAGAGTTTTCCTATAAAAATGTCAGAACTTTGAAACGCAATAATAGCGGCAACACTGTTTGAAATGTATATATCACTCACAGACTGGAACAACACCTTGGAATTGGAAGCCGGAAGGCGACCGTTAAGTTGGAGAAATAATAGTATTTCCCGACGAAGCGCACTTCTGGTTTAATGCATGTGTGAACAAACAACTGCAAAATTTGGATCGATGAAAATCCTCAAGTGTTTCAGAAGTTACCTTTTCATCCTCAGAAAGTCACTGTGTGAAGGAATGATAGGACCCTATTATTTTGAAGATGATGGTGGAAATCTTGTTACAGTTAATGCAGAACGCTATAGGAATATGTTAAAAGAATTTCTATCGTCTGATCTTTGAAGTGATAAATGTGTATATAAACGATGTTTTCTTTTAACAAAACCATGTTGATCTCGCCAGACAAACAATGTATTGCAAGAAAAGTTTCCTGGGCGACTTATTTCACGAAATGGCCACTTGGAAATATAACTGGCCACCAAGATCATGCAGTCTTACGCCATTGAATTATTTCTTGTGGTGTTTATGTTTAAATCTCTGGTTTACATAAATAAACCTCGAACAAATTTTGACCTTAAAATGAAACATTCAGGCCACCATTGAAAATATAACACGCGATATGTGTGAAAGGGTAATCGAAAATTGGGTCTCCAGATTGAATTAAACCAGACGAAACCGAGGGGTATATTTGAACGACAATATTTTTAAAACATAATGCCATTATTTGTTCTTCAAGATGATATACAAATTACCGGATTATCACTTTACCGGCTTTACAGTAAGGACTATCACATTGTGCCTGATAAAATTCTGATACTTCTATTGGACAACCCTTTATTTTAAGAGGACATTACGATATTAATGATAGTTATGATATTAAAGTTGGGCTATGTGAAGAAGAATATCTGACCAGGTACGATAGGCGAGAAAATAAAGAACAGCCCAACGTCGATCACAAAAAATATTAATCGATGAAAAAAGTTATATATAGAGTTTTCTTAAGAAGTGTATTAATAACAATCAAGTTAAAGCGATTGCAGATAGTTAACAGCATTGCATGTTTGAAGTTCCGCTATTTCTGTAAACTTTTTAGCGAAAATAACATTGAAGTTATCGAAAGTAACTAATAATTACACAGATCGACATGATTTTTGTAATATTGATGAGAATGCTCTTTTTGGGTTTCATTTAGATAGTTATGGGATGAGATCATTGAAATTATTAGTACCTGACTTTGGACTGGACAATGTAGGAATTTCCACAAGACCGCAGAGGGAGTATTTCCACAGTGTTCTACGAACCTTTAAGGCCAGTTTTATTGTTTTCTATGGTTTAGTTTGCTTCTGTCTCGTTTACAGTACAGTCAAGAAGTTGATTTTATATAAAATGACAAGTTCTAGTCGTCGATTTTGCAAAAATCAAGCGGATAAGTTTTGTAATATATGCGGACGATTTATTTTAGAGTCACAAGCTAGATCTATATCCGAGGAAGCTAAAAAAGCCAATCTTTTTTCTGTGTGAGTTGTCACATAAATTTAGTGCAGAGGATGCATCGCAAGAAAAATTCTATACCGTTTGCTGTTCATATAGTGTGGGGAGAACCTACTGACCATATAAGTGATTGCTACTTTAACTGATGCAAAACTAAAAGAAGGTTTATTATACCTCAAATAAGGAAGTGTTTAGGTGATTTCCGTTTTCAAGAAAAATTAAATGAAAAGGAAATGTCAGCTTGGAAGTGTTTTGTAAGTCTACTGAAAGGATTTCTGGGCAACGAGAAAGATGAAAAATATAAAAACCTCATAGATGATCTCTTGAAAGCCTATGAAATACTAAGGTGTCACATGTCCTTAAAAATGCATTTTTTGCATACCAATTTGGGCTTTTTTCCGGAAAATTTGGGTGCAGCAAACGACGAACAAGGAGAGAGGTTTCACTAGGACATCAGGACGTGGATGTAAGATACCAGGGACGCTGAAACCCATCTATGTTGGGCGACTACCGTTGGTTTTTAAAAACAGATGATACACTACATGTGATGGCATGCTACAGAACACAAGAGGAAACCTGAAAGTTTTTGTCGCTGAATAACATCTCATGTAATATATTTTGATTCACATAATTCTCAGTAATGTATTTGCATAGATTTAACACGTTTTACATGTTTATATTAAATAAATATTAGATTGTAAAAACTGTACGTGTTACAGTTATTAGCTTATCATTTTCGGATTACGACTACAAAATACTTCATATACATCCATTTTCATCCATATTACCTCAAAAAAAGTTTAAATTTGTTGACGTGTGTTATTAGCGAAAATAGTATTAGAGAAGATCCACCATAGTTATATGACCTCACAATGTACCACTTCTGATTATGTTTGGATTTCAAAAAGTATCAACGTTATCTTAACTGGAGTCTATATGTGAAGAAATCGATAATCGATTTTCGGCCAGATTTCAGACATAATACATTATAAAATAAAGGCACCACATGAAGCTGTGAACATGCCATAAAACTGATACGCACCTTACAATGCTTTCTTAAAGAAATCTAAAAATGATATTTTCATTACATCACAGAGATTCAGTTGCAGTAATACATAAAAATTACAATGAAATCGGACAATGATTATGACAACGACAAGAGATAATGATATCGAGAATGATGGTTCATCATTTATTAATATTATGACATAAAAAGTTTGAAGTATATGTTTTGTTTCGTTCAAGATCTAGTAATATAAATATGTAGTAGTGCTTATACTTAGTAATGTCTGAATGATTGTGGCGTGTTCATAGACATTTTTCTTTTTTTGGGGTGGGGTAAATAAAGAATTACTGGGTAAAAAACAAAATACCAAACGGAGACTAAATTCTCAGTGATTCTTTTTTGTAGTAAATTTGCAAAAATGTATAGAATTGAAATAACTGACTCAAGCTTTCCCATTCTCCAGATCTGGTTGCCAGCGATTATTTTTTATTTCCTAATTGCGAGGAATTCATTATTCCGACTATGAAGATGTAACTGTTGCTGTTAAAACACTTTTTTCTAACGACATCTAAGCCATTCGTCATCCATACACCAGATGTATGAACGTTTTAGGAAATTATCTGAAAAATTAACTTTTTATTTATCTCGTATTTGATTGCAACGCAATAACTTTAAATTCAGAAAACTAGAACAAGTGAATAATCGCATTGCTTTCAATGTGAAAAAAGTATACTGCGACGTTTATTATCTTATCTGAACGATGTGGTTACGAAACAATGGGCTCGGCTCGAGTTAGTCTGATGTCATTGGAGGGGCGTTTTTATATATTGTTCTTTATTTTAAAATACTGAAGTACGTATATAAGTATACTCTGATCTTTATTCAAAATCCGCCTGATAAACACCACTCTTCTTTAATGACTTGGGCAAATATAACACTTTGATATTAGTTCATTAAATAACAACGTCTGCAAGATATCTGTAGACTGTCGACTTTTTTTAATAATCCTGCTATAAAATATAATTCTCACCTGGCAGACAATATAGAATCTGTAATTGTGCTATTTTATAATGACGCAAATAATATCCAAGTCACGTTATTAATAACATTTTATAATTAATAATGTCAAATGTTTAACTGTTGTAATGGTAATTGGTAAAAATAAGTACAGTTACAAAAACTAATGTTTGTTTAATTTGTCAAAATTGTTATGTTATACATAAATCATTTAGAAAATTACCAAATTTGGTATAAATATTCGCCAAGTATATATATATATATATATATATATATATATATATATATATATATATATATATATATATATATATATATATATATATATATATATATATATAGAAAGCTATTATGAACGGAAATGGTCAAATATCTCGAGAACGTTTTGAGATTTCTTAATGAAATTTTGTACACAAACATTAGGAAATGTTTGCCACTTTTTGGGTATTTTTTAAATGTTTTCTTTTTTCTGTCGCATGTTTAAAATCCAAGGCTAATTCGATTTTTTTTTAATGACAATAGTAGTTGAATTTGGCATTGTCGGAAAGATCATTTTGTTTCTGATTTCAACAAGGTAAATATTGTAATTTTTTTAAATAGATTTTTAAAAATGGCTAAATGGTGTTTTGGTCTATTTTAGGTTAGATATATTTTTCATTTAGTATGTTATGAAACAATAGATGCCAGATGAAGTATTTGATTACACTGGACAATTCTTAACATCAATTTGTGACTTTCAAATTTCTATCAATTGTTATATGGTATTAAAATGTATTTAACTGAAATAGAAGGAATTGAAATATTAACAATTGTTGGAAACAGTGACAGAAAACACCCTTATACTGAAGTTTTTAGAATATTTAATGAAATGCATCCGAATAAAAACATCACTAAGTCAACAGGTTCAAAATCGCTGAAAAGATTCAATGATATAGGCAGCATTAAAAGTCATCCAAAATTATGAACAGAAAAAACAAAACTAATGACGAAAATTCGTTGAATATTTTAATTGATGTAGTAGACAATGGTAAGGTTTCCATCCATCATCGTCTTCAAAAAAATATAATCCATATCATTCCTTCACTCCAAAAACAGCACCAAACAGTGACTTTCGGAGAAGTGCGCTTCGTCAGAGAAGATTATTTTTTCCTAAAGTGAGAGGAAATGTTTTCCTCCAGAGCCCAATTCGGGAATGTTCGAGGCAGATTAATGTACTGTACACCGCAGTCTATGAGAGGCATTTACATTTCAAACAGTGTTGCCGCTATTATGCTTCAAACACTCTGACGTTTCCGACACTCTCATTACAAACCTCTTTATATGGATTGTTAAAAACTCAATAGTTTTCTCTCTAATAAAGTTTCTGGTATAACTTCGCGATCAAACGCTATATTTATATACCACTAGCATGCATAACATCTACAGAATGTGATATTTGTGTAATAAAGTTGCGGATGAATTGGAAGTCTCCGGTATACACACAGCGTGAATATTTGATCACGTGCATACCTGCACATTTTCTTGTTGTTTAAAATCGTTCTCTTATAATTTAGATTGATTAAAAACTCATAAAATGCGAAGGTTGCTAGTTATGTATCCGGAATAACAAAATAAAAACAAATGTTTATTATGAAAAATATTCTCCGCGATGATCGATACACTTTTGCATACGTTTGAACCAATTTTCCGCTTCTTCTGACGTCGAAAGTCGTCGACCCCGTAATTGGACTCTCAGGACTCATGGTGAAGACTGATCCTGCGTCGCTGGTTGTTCTACGATTCTCTAGTGGCACTGCACCACATGCCTATTTATCCCAAAAAAATAGGCGACCATTTTCTTCGAAGTGCTTCTTGGTCGAACAACTTTTGTTGGGTTTGGTTCATTTTAATAGACCCATACAGTCGACTGCTGTTTTCTAGCGCCAACAACTGATTTTGGACTACCTTTATATTCGTCCGTGAGTAAACGACGGCCTCGATTGAATTCACTAAAACAGTGATATAAAGTGGTTTTAGATAGTTCTTCATCGACAAAAGTCCAACTGAGTCCGTATGACAAAACACTCCGAGTACTTATACAGTCAGCAATGTCGAACTTTACAATGTATATGTCAGATGGTGCCTAGCAACACCATTGTTGCCAATTCTAGATACATAAATAACAACCCTCGTATATTTTCATCATTCCAAATCACCATTTGTAGTTTTTGACATCTTGCTTTCCTTTCAATCTAAGGGTTGTTTCAAACTTGATTTTTAAGTTATTAATAAAATAATGATATTCATTTTCATTTTATTCATATTCCCAGTGTAGAGTCATTCATTACAATAACTAGAACAAAGCATTAATAAAATTGTAGTAACAAATCAATACATAATATTAATTCATTAACAAATAATCTCTTAGATAAAAACATTATATCCATCTATGCATAATAGCTTAGTAATAAATTTTATTTAAAATTTTTTTTTTCAGATTATTCAACGAAATAATAACTGGAAAATCCCCACTTGAATTTTAACTTAAAGTTCCTCTAGACCTCAGACAAACCTAACACAAATATCAGCAATGACTCATTATGGAAAAGTTACTGACCTAAGATTTCATAACATGTCTCAACGTTATACCTTGACGCGATATTCGAGTACGTAAACGTGGCATTCGACCCGCTTCCTTCGTATCTACGCTAGAACGTTCGTTTCGGTGGGTGTGTCTCGCCTATTCGACAACCGATTCTGGTCCGTGGCCGTGAACGGTGCACATTCACGTTTTGCTAGAAAACCGGTACAGGTTTCGAGTAACGCATTGACGGTTACGTGAGTACTTTCACGAACTCCATCGCAACGAAGAAGTCTCAGTTCAAGGAATCTCCTATGGCTTTCTTTTACACTTTATAATAGCTAATGATGAGAATGCATTCTTCAGTATGCATCGCTCGAGAATGTGGCTACAGTGTGGCTTCAAATAACTGTAACTAAACCGAATAAAATATATGAAATTATATTTTCTTAGTGAATAATTTTACTTAAACCTAGCTGGCATATACTTTGTAATAATTGTTGAATATTTTCTACTTTGACTTATATCCTTCTCGATGTAGTATACGAGGGGATACCAGTAAAATTCCAGACGTAAATGAAACAATGATAAAGAAAAGCAGATCGTAGGATATGCAGATGATTTAAATGTATTAACAACATTAATAGGGATATATAATGAAATAAAGGGGAAGGCCAAAAGGGCCGGTCTAGAAATAAATATAGACAAAATAAAGGTGATGGGAAAAAGCACTAATCCAAGAAGAGAACAGAATTGGAAAATAAGCGATGACAATATTGAAGTTGTGAAGGAAATTTCCGTATATAAGAAGAAAACTTGACCAAAACATCATAGGAGATGTCAAAAATCGTATTATAAGTTACTTAGTCAAAGGAAGATGAAAGTTAGGATTTATAATACACTCATTCGGGCAGTAACCACTTATGACTGCGAGACGTGGACCCTCACAAAGAAAACAAAACAGGTACTTATAGTAGAGTACTCAGCAGCATTTTTAGTACAGTGAATGACAATGGAATTTGGAGTCTCAGGTATAACTTCGAACAAGTAATTGTACAAAGATTTGGATATTGTAGAATATATGAGGGTTCAGCGACTCAGAAGGCGGGACACGAGGCGAGAATGTCAGAAAACCGAATACCATGGAAAAATATGGAGTCACGAATAGGGGGTAACAGAAAAAGAGGTAGACCAAAGGCTCGATGGCAGGACAATGTGAGAACAGATGCTGAAGAAATATTGCACATCAAAAATTGGCAAAAGGCTGCTGCAGATCGATCCGGTTGGAGGCGAAGGTTGAAAGAGGTGAAAACTCACTGACCACGGGAAGAAGAAGAAGAAGAATACAATTGTACGCATCTCTTTCAGTATTTGTGTCTTCCTCTTCAAGGTCTTAATCTCATTTAAGCTCAATATCATATAACGGGTGTCTAAGAATGTTTTTCTTTTTTGTTTTACCTGTTACACACCAAACACATGTAGCGGGGGGCAAAAGGACATCAAGAACGAGCACGAATGTTGACCGCGTTCGCCAGTCTGAGACGATCCATGACAGTCTCTACGACTCCGCGCAGCTTCTCTACATTTGTACATATCCACGATTCATCGCAAATATTTACCTTTCCACGTCTACAAATTTGTTATTGTGCAAGAGATGAAGCCTGATGATCCAGCTAAGCGAGTCGAATTCTGCAGGATAATGAAAAATCGTTTTAGGAACTTCAGTAACATGGTTATATGATGAATCGAATTTTCACATCAAAGGCCACGCGAATAAATAAAATTGCAGATATAATTTTTACCTTACTTAAAAAGTAAGGTTTTCAACCCATTATCATCCAACTTAAATATTTTAAAGCAGAAAATAGCAGACGAAATCCATGAGATTCCAAGAGCGATGTTCCAGCGAGTGATGTTTGTTTGTTTTTCATAAATAAAAATTAAAAAAACTCTGTAATTTAACAGCAATTAAACAAATTTCAATTAATTCTGATGTTTTATTTTTCTCAGACATCCTTTTTAACATTCTGAGACATCCTTTATTTGAAATTTTATACAATTTACGTTAATTTTTATTTTATTTTTATGCCCATTTATTAGGAAATGTTAGAACCAATTAATTAGTATTACTACAATGCAATGTATATGAATTTGTACTGTTCTTGGATATATTTTATCAAAAAAGAAGTGTGCAATTCAGGTTAGACGATCTACCGTTGTTTTATTGAAATTTTTGCCAGACGAACCTGGGATATAACTTGAAGTAACTTTATAAATTGTTTTCAATTCTTTAGATACAAGAATAATGTTACAAGAGGTAAAATAAATACAAAATACTATAGGTATTGAACTAAAACAATAAAGATGACCATAGTAAGTAACACATAAATGTTACTAGTTGCATCTGGTGGTAAAATGGCTAGTATTGCATATTATTGACAATTTATTCCTATTTTAACAATGTGTTAGAAAAATGATATATCCTTCTAGTAATATAATAGTAGTTACGTGAGTATTTTCACGAACTCTATCGAGACAAATAAGTCCGATAATTTCCTAGAGCATTCTTTAAATTTAATGGTGAGTGTATGACGAGAAGTGAATAGTTGTATTAAATTCATTCAATGTGTACAAATATATCAATCTAATATATACATAATGTTCTTATACTGTTGAATATTATAATTAAGTTTTTAGAAAATTACAATAAAATTTGGAAAGCAAATCATTAGTAATTTTTTTTTCATTGTTCATACATATTTACTAAGAGTCATCCAATAAGAGTGTCTTAACTTTAAAATGAGGCACAATGATAACTACAAGTGATAATTCGGTAATTAATATTTTATATTGAAAAACAAATAATGGCATTAAGTTCTGAAAATAACGTTGTTTAAATGTCCTCCTCGGCTTCGTCTGATGGAATGCATTTTGAAGACCTAATTTTTGATCACTTTCGCGTGACATGTTGGCCAGAATTTTCAATAATTATACGGATTTGTTTATGTAAACCAGATATTTAACATAAACCCACAAAAATAATGCAAGGGCTTGACATCACATGATCTTGGTGGCCAGTTGCTATTACCAATGTTTACAAAACATTGTTTATATCCACATTTATCAGCTTAGGTCAAAGATATTCTGTTAACATTTTCCTACAGCGTTCACCATTAAGAGTAAAATGATTTCCATCATCTTCTTCTTCTTCAAAAAAAAGATCCTATCACTCCTTCAGCCCAAAAACGTTACTACGTTTCAAAGTTCTGACACTCTTATTGAAAAACTCTTTATTTTCAGAACAATATGGGTCAAAATATCTTTGTAAATTAAGGTAATTAAAAAATAAAACAAAAAAGTTTTATCAATTAACTCCCGAATTTATATTTCAGGATGACACTTTAATTTTCCCCAAATAACTCTTATCAAATATAAATAAACTTCTTCATATTCAACATCTAAAAACTCATTATTTAGAAGGGTTTTCATGTCTCGGTGTCATTTAAATTTTACATTCATCAGTATAGATAAATTTGCGAAAAACAACTCTGTTTCATTTCAAACAAAATATCGATAATATGTCAGGCTAAAGGTATTTCTGTACTAATATACAGAGCCTTCAGTTAATCTTGTAACCCACTCCATGATTTATTTAAACCTAGGAACTTTATTTTTTATGTTGAATTATTTAAAGGTGGTAACATTTGTCACTAAAAATATTAATAGGTGTTTCGGTTAATAATGTCGTTTTTTTCGCAAAATTTGAGCGTTTATTTCCATAGCAATACAAATCACTGTAATAAGCAAAATATTGGCCATCGTTAGCTATTATTTTTCTCATCTTTCTGTCAAAGAATGAATTCCACACCAAAAGAACGTTTGTTTTTTGATGTCCACCAATCAAAAAATTGTCCAAAATTTCCACATAACGCTCTGAATTAACGGTAACTGCGCGTCCCCTGCCATCTTCAAAAAAGTACGGGCCGATTATTCCTCCATATATTACAGTCCATACAGTGACTTTAGGCGAATCTAGGGGCTTCGATGCTTGTGTTTTGGGTTCTCACGATGACTGCAAAACCTGACCACGATAACTGCAGAACTTTCTCTGTGTTACAGTCGCCGAATCATTGTTTTGTAAAATTCTCGCATACACAATGCACGGCCTGCTCCCGAGAAACACCCTATATTAACCAACTTACTAAACGCGGGGCTATCGATTGACATGCGCCATGTGCCCCGCACAGTTGTTGCGTTTGCGCAGTGAGCCAATAAAATAGAAACTTTCTTATTGCACCTTGTATATTATTACTGAGTAGTTCACTATAATTTTATTTACAAAAAACGAAAATATATTTTTTTATACATCAATATATACTATAAAACGTAACAAAATTATTTAAAAATATTAATTTTATGTTGCAATATTTATAAATTATATCATCAGTAAGTTCTGTTAAATCAGTCCATAAAAATATTGTCTCAAACAAAAGCAAATTAAAATGTTACATAGAAAACAGTCAATGGGAGTTAGCAAATAAAAAAAATAGAGTTTGCATTTTGTTCTGAAAAAATATCAGTAATCATCTTGTACGCTAATTGTTATTCGAATTTGTGTGGGGTGGACATTTTGTGGAAAGAAAATTATAAATTAAACGTTCAGTAATGTACTGTAATATATTGGATTAATGCAAACGTTCGTCCCCTTTCTTGGCACTAGGTGGCACCTTCAAAATTGTGTTATTTGCTCATCATCATCATCATCATCATAGGCTGTGTATTCCTGCGGAACTGAAGCCACCATTGAAAGTTCTTCTGATCTATTTATTGCCGTATCGTATTTGTTGTAGTATCACTCCGCATCGTGTGTCCTGGCCTTGTCTATAATTCGTCATTCCTTTCTCTGCTTCAATTTTGAAGTCCACCCTGGCGATTCAAATCGCACTATGTCTGTCTCAGTTTGGCCACTCCATCTTGCTTGCGGTCTTCCCCACTATTTCCCCTGGTGTATGAGAATTGAATTAGCAAATATTTATATATTAGGTGAACTAAGTTTTAAATTCCGTACAAATGAATCCACAATTTTAAAAATATTTTTGTTTTAAAAGGTCAAATTTGGCCTATGCTGCATATAATCTCAGTCCTATTGGTGATAACAACAAAAGAGCATATACGATTGTCCATACATTTCGTGCTTGATAAGACATTTTTGCTGAAACTACTGAAATGATTTAAGTGGCATATGGAAAGAAGGCTGTAAGTCATCTTATGTGTAAAAAATGGTATCAACATTTTCGCAAAGGAAATTTCAGTTTTGAAGATGAGTTGTTTGCTAGACCCCCCGAGAAGATTGAAAGACGCCCTCACAAGGGCGAACTGAACAACATTACTCAACTGAACTCTGCGAAAACTGAAAAGGATCGTGCAAAGCATCTTGGTAGCAGGGTGACTTTACATAGCTAACTTATAATAATGACGATTTTGTGGGATTGGAAAGGTATGTTGTATACAGCCAGTACAATCATGTCAGACCTCAATCAATAGCAATTGATCAATTTAAATGATACGTTAGAAAAAAAATTAACATTACTGGCCAAGGACCGAAAAAGAATAATTTCAGTACAATCTGTATGAAACAATTATACTTTTCACACAACATTTAAATATTATAAAATAAACGAAAAACTTATCTTTTAAACGAAATGAAAATTAAAACAAAATACTTAAAAGGTGTTTGTTATGATGTATATCCTATTTTTAAAACATTTTTCGCACCATTGTTGTCCCTATCTGAATATTAGCGCTGTTTAATCATTGATTTATGCAAAACTGGCCTAATTTGATAAGGTCTAATAAATATTATCATATCGGTAGCAAAATGTTGAAGCTAGTCGAGAATATTCCTTTACCTTTATTGAAAATATTGTGCCATATTGCGAGAAGTTTCTAAAGTATAAAGTTTCTGTAAAATCATAAATATAAGGGATGGGAATTTTTCAACAATTTAAGTATACATTGTATCGGTTTTGTTTCATTATAATAATGCCAGGATATTATTTTCATTTTGCATTAAATATATTTCAAGAAATATAATAAAATATAAGACAAAATAATAAAAATAATCATATTAAAACCAGACTTTGCTTAGAAAAAGTATATACTTTTTATAATATAAATATTGTTCAAAAAGGATGGTTTTATTTTAACATTTTCTATCTTCAATTATGTTGTAGATTTATATAAAATCGATTCTTAAATCATAAATCTAGAAACCTATTTATACGCCCTTTGGCAAGGATTTGCATTTAAATAGCACCAATGCAATTGATAATTCTCTTTTTTGGGTAACATATTTTAGTCTATTTAACCTACATGTATTGTACTGTTGCAGCTTGTCTAAAATGTCATTTTAGTTTGCAAGACACATAAAACTTAATTTTTTTCAAAGAACACAATACACCATGGAATATTTCACAAATTATTTGAAGACATTGGATGAAACAATGGTGGAAAATGATTTCATAAGAAGCATAAAATTTACAAAATACCTAAGTGTGTTTCAACTTCAACAATAACTGTTTTAATTTTTGGCAATACAGAAACAGAAGATATGAGACTCCAGTAGGACAACGCCTTATTGATAAATCCTTTAGAATGATCTGCACAGTCGCAGGATCAAAACCTTAAACCATTTATGGGGTATTAAAAAAATGAATTCGAGAACAATCGAAACAATCTAAAAAAAACTTAAAATATGTCCCTCGACAAAAATGGAATAACATAAAAGGTGAAGAATACCACAAGCTAAAAGTCACTTTAATACAAAGAGTCGTTGTTGTAGTTGTTGTTAAGGCGGACTAAATACTTGTGGGTAAACACTGATTTATGGATAAATAAATATATGAGGTGTGACTAGTAGATAACGAGACTGATGCTGTAAAACATATTTTGATTTCATACATATTAACTTATTATCACCTTCAATATACACCCCACAACGCTCCATGCGAATCTGTTATTGTTCGAAACAGTGATGGAAGTCTTCTTCTGCCAGCTCTCTAAGAACCCGTGCCTCTTTGTCTTTCCCAGCTTTAACGGACTCAAATTTTGTTCCTTTTAATGCAGATTTCATCTTAGGAAACAGATAGAAGTCACACGGCGAATAAGGCGGATGGTCTAACACTGGGATGCTGAACTTGGCACAGTCACATAAAAAGTGTAAAATATTAAACCTGCTCTGCATTTCTAAAAATAACCTAGCCTACTAGAGAAATCTTTTCGGGAGTTGGAGTTGTATAAATAGTGGAAGAACGCCAGAAGAATACTTTTCAATAAATTTGACTCTAACTGCAGCAGCCTTTATAGGGAAAACTACTCCAGGTTTATATAAAATCGTTTTCAATAACCTATATATTTATTGGTTAATTTGTCCGTTACTTTGTGATAGTTCATTTTTTAAAAAAGGAATAAAACCATTTTTTACTATCACTTTTATTTTTAAACAAAATTTTGTGTGACTATAATTTCGCAAAACGACTTTGCATTCTCAAACACTACTTTAAAACTTTTTTTTTGTTTTAAAGTAGTGTTTGAGAATGTAAAGTATGTTTACGAAACTATAGTCACACAAATTTTGTTTAAAAATAAAAGTGATAGATAACAAAGTAATAAAACAAAGTAAAAGTAACAAAAAAAATTGTTTTATTTCCTATATATATATATATATATATATATATATATATATATATATATATATATATATATATATATGTATATATATATATATATATATATATATATATATATATATATATATATATATATATATATATACATATATATATATATATATATATATATATATATATATATATATATATATATATATCTATATATATATATATTTATATATTCCTCAAAACACAAAATTTCAGCAAAATTCTTTTTATATGGTTTTGATATAGATATATTGTTACTCGAATTTTGGTATAAACATATTCGTTTAATACATGGTTGGTTCAATAAAAAAAGTTATTGACTGAATGTCTGGGAAACCAGCTGTGCCATCTTTGAAAGTCTAGCTGCATTATGTGACACATTTAAGCTTTCATCATTACCAGAACATTTAAGACGTGAGCAATTCTTGCTCCTTCGTACTGACATAAAACGTGACTGTATCTTTCGAATGTCGGTGCTAATCTATTTTGCTATTTAAGCTATTTTGTGTATATCTCTTATACCCAATTTAAGTACAAGAGATATACATTTTACGATGATTCAAAAGTCTATGGTAGTGACGCAGTAAAAACATACATTACATAAAAAAATCGTAATGACAGAGAGAGCACTGAAGACAATCCGCGGCCAGGTACATATTCTGAACTAAATATAGTGTCCGAAATTCTTCGAAATTATCTTTGTGTGCTTCCCAGGCTCATTGAAATCTTTTCCATTCTTTAATACACTAAACATCTTATTTTAATATAGAACTTTTATGAAAACAAGGGTACAGAAGATAGAAGACGCATGAACAAGCAATATAGTATGCGACTTCTTGATTATTATGGGAAGGGTTTGTGACATTTAATCAAAATAACAAAGCTAATTACAAACAAGTGTAAAAAAGATATATCAAATCTAGGCGTAAAGATACACACTATTGTGTATATTTAGAAAAACTTTTTTTGAGACCAATTACGACCAAGTCCTTTTGTTTTCAGATGACGGAACCACAGCCACAGGTACATATTTTCTGTTGTTTTCATAATTTCTCCAAATGAGAAGTTGGGTTTAAAATGATCAACTTATGGTGATTGTCCTTTTTTCCCTTTACCATCGACAGTGTCCTGAATGCATAATTTCTCTATATTGTTTCTTCTGGATGGAGTGGCCGAAGAAGGTACGTATAGATCGTCGAATTGTTAGAAGTCTTTTATGCACGTTCATATTTAGTTCTCTTAGGTAAGAAAAATATTCAATCTGCCTTATATTTATGAGCTGGTCTTTTCTTCCTGTACTTAGAACAAATCCCGTTTGAAGAATGATTGAAGCTTTACGTAACCTTACTAACATGACATAGGGGTAATTGTTCTATAGTTGCTGCAAATGTCCTTGCACCCTTTCTTGTGTAATTGTACATATACTGATCGAAACCAATCTGACGTCACACACTTCAATCCCAAATATAGTTGCATGGATTATTACTATTTTATGTTCGCTTAAACCTTTTATCATTTCTCTTACATTGCTATTGCTTTCAGTCGATTTTCGATTTAGTGTTGCTAGTTTTCTGAGTGCTACTTCTACTTGGCTTCTCAACATTTTTCCTACCAAGTTATCGGGACATGTTCACTGAATTTAGAGAAAACTTCAGGCTTTATTAGGTTTTGGCAGTGTTTCTCCATAATTTTGACTTTAATGACATCACTTTCATGGTTTAATGTTTTGAATAAAATATTAGTGATAATGATAAAGGTCACTAAATCTCAAAAAATCACAAAATCCAAAATATTTCGATAACTGATGAAAGCTGGACATATGGCAGTCCAGCCATATATAGGAACTTGTTACAAATTATATTTAAAATAAACCCTTGAAAGCACACTGAAACGTATAGACTATGTATTGGAATAAAAATCTAAATACACTTTTCCATGAATATCAACAACTGTAGTAAAAAAATAAACAAAATAAATCGACCGATCGATTTCATACTTCGTATGAATTGAAAATTCAATATAAACATTTCAAAATGTTTCTTTAAAGCTGTATTTCTTTCATATGCGATCCATTCTCTTCAAGAAATGTCAAATGGCGAAAGTCATGAATTTTAATGATGCATCACTGATTGAATAAAACATTCTAAAAATGTACATCGGCGACTAGAAAATACCCACATGGTGCGGATATGTCATACAATGGCAACCCGTTTCTCGTTTAAAAATAAAACTGTGTCTTGTGCGAACGTTTCTTGGCCGAGAAGGTCAATGGCCACGTATCTCGTTCGCTAATTTACTGCCAGTGGTTTTTTAGGCGCGACTGGATTCGGTATTTTTACTTTCAGAAACCGATAAACAATGCACGATTGCCAAACAATCCATTTAAAACATATTTAATTTCATAAATCAATGGTACCATATGCATAAAACGTATCGTTTGAATTGTTACTCAGGCCCTATGATTAAATTTGAATAATATATTTAATATCCTCAATTAATCTTAGCATTGTTATATTGGTTATAGTTCTAATTTCTTGATACTGTTATTTGTTAGATTGATTATATTATAATTTGTTATATATTATGTATTATATAAACTATATATTTTGCTAGTATTTGAGATTTTATCCTCATATTACACATCTAAATATACAGTGTTATATACATTTCAAATTGTTACATGTCGAAATGTTAGCATCATAAGGAGATAATTCGCTAAAAGCGCGAGAAGTTAAATAAACAGATTTAATAAACTCGAAGAGATTGATCTCTAAACACCAAATAATTTTTTTAAACTTCTCGACGTGCGTTTCATTAACCATGTCAGCATCATCCGGAGATAATTTAATCTCCTTAATCTTAGATTAAATTATCTTCTGATGATGCTAACATTGTTATCGAAACGCGCGTCGAGAAGCATAAAAAAATGATTTGTGTTTAGAGGTAAATCTTTTCGAGCTCAGTGTTTCACACTGAAGGGTCCAATATAAGAATTTATTAAAAAATACGTATGGAACAAATAAAAAATATTTACTAGAATGTTTGAGTTTCTAAAACAAGTACAAATATTTAAACTGAAAAATAACCTAATAAAAATATTGATACTGTTTAATAACATACCAATTTCTTAGCAAGTTTAAAAAAGTTTACTAAAACTCAAAACAATAAAGGTGTTGAATACAAATTTTGACGTACGTGAGCGACATCTGAAAAGGGGAATATAAATAAAAAGGTATGATATGTAATAAAATGGCCGATGATCATCAAAAGAATGTACATTCCACGCTGCAGCATTTTAATAAAAATAAAACTTATATTGATTTGTTATTAGAGATGCATCGTAGTGCAACAGAACGATTAAAGCACTAGACAGATGTTTATAACTAAAGAATACGGGGATTGGTTGAAAAGTTCTAGGCCTGATACAGAGATGGCGTAAGTATGATTAAATAGCAGTAATATTTGTTAAATATGATGCGATAGAGGGCGTGCTGCAAAGTTTCAAAAGCGTGCGTTTCGTTGCATGATTATGGTAATCAGATAAGTTTTGACATTTTCTGAAAAATGGGTACAAGTTCGAGTTGTTATTAAATACTCTCTTATAAAAAATCGGGGTTTAACTCCGACGGACATGCAAAAAGCGTTAGATTCTGCTTTAAACGATTTTTCTCCTTCGTTTTAGACGGTAAAGAAGTGAGCTGTTGAATTTAAATATGGTTGTTCACCCAATTAAGCTGATGAACGCTAAAGACGTCCAAAAATCATTCGTAAAAACAAAATCGTAACTAAAGACGGATTAAAATAAACGCTTCTCAAAAGTGTTTATTTAAGGGTGATTATGTTGAGTTTCGTCGGCGTTTTTTAACAGTGTATAAAACATTGATTGATCATTACACGCCAATGGCGCTTAGTTTAATAGTTCAACCAAGAGGTAAAAAAGCAGGTAAAAATGCTCCAAAGAAAGCGAAAAAGGTGCGAAAATCTGTAAGAAAAGTCATCGCTAGAGTTTTTTTGGGGTTCTTGTGATGTGGTGCCCCTAAATAACCTGGGGGCACCACAGTACTGGACTAACTAAAAGGTGCTATTCAGGCTAAACATCTAAATCTGATTAAAAAGAAAGTGCTCTTTCAACAGGATATTGCCTGCACACCCGTCGTGGGTTGCAGCTTCAAAACTCCATGACCTACGGTTCCAATACGTTCCAATACATCGAATTTGTCACCAAGCCATCACTTCCTCTTCCCAAACCTGAAGAAATCACTCATTGGGTGCAGAATAACTTCAAATGGTGAGGTTAAAATTGAAACAACTCCTTATTTTGTATAGTTGAAAAAATGTGGAAAAAATCACATGATATCACACAAAATCACCTAAAAGATTTTATCAACAGTGTGATCATTCAAACTGAAAAATATAATATAATACGTTATTATATTTATAAATATCATAAATATTATAAAGACAGAACGCGTTTTGTTTAATTTATATTTTAATAATATGTCCTTTTTTTATTAAAAACTGAAAACAATTACAGGGCTTAATAATTTAATTGTGGATACTGATTTCATTGTAATAAATTAGTTAATTATTTAAATAAGAAACATACACAATTTCAAAATTATTATAAATAGAAACGTGCTAAGAAATACAAGTAAAATAATATTAAATATTCAGATATCTAAAGCACAAATTCAGGAAGAAAACATTGCGTCAGGCAAAATCGATTATCCATAAACTTCGAAGGCAACAACAGTGCCGTTGCATTTAAAGAACATCTTCGAAATAAGTTTAATATTATTCAAGGCCTGATGTTTAGATATTGCTTTTATTTTTACATCAATTTAAACAGTCAATTCAATAAGGCGTTTGCAGTAAAAGTGTACTACTCCATTAAAATAAATTAAATTAAAATTAAATATAAAATATTTCAGTTATAATTGCAAATAGACTGATTAATCCTAGATAAATAACTAAAACTTTTTAAAATAACTGTATATTAAGTCATTTGCAATTTGTTTATCCAAGAAATCCCAATAGTCCAGCATAAACGTCGGTTAGTGTATTAACTCAACATTATTAATAACAATAGTCGTCAACTGCGTAATTTATTTATAAAAACAATAAAAGGTGGGGTAAACATCACGCCACCATTGTGTTTTGGCGTCATTTTTTTCGTGGTATTAGTGGCAGTTTGGGTTTGGTTATTGTGTAATACAGACGTGCAAGTTTTATTATGGATAAATCTACGCGAAAAGAACGCAGTGAAATTGTTGTAATTTACATTAAGCAATTTCAAGAAATTGGAACAGCCGGGGATAAACCCCGTATCAAAAACCTAAGAACAGTGCGCACCGCTGAACGACGTGGTGCACAATTTGGAGTTTCTCCGCGAAATGACGTTGTTTCGCCGTTGTTCCTGAATCTTGATGTGATTTGCACATGCTTCCCTATAATCTCAATTCTTCTATTGGAACCTTCAGTGTGAAACACTAAACTCGAAGAAATTTACCACTAAACATCATATCACTTTTTTAAACTTCTCGTCGTACGTTTCGCAAACCTATTCAATCTCATTGAATCATGTCCTGATGATGCTAACATGGTTAGTGAAACGTGGGAAGAGAAGTTTAAAAAAGTGATTTGTTATTTAGTGGTAAATCTCTTCGAGTATAGTTTCACTATAAGATTCAAATTGTTCAAGATCTGTTTCCTAAAAACAATAATAAGTGATTAGAATAATGTAAGCCCATCTTAAACCACTTCCATTAAATTGACAATTTGCAAAAATTATTTGACTCCCGATTATTTTTTATTAGATTTTTGAAGGTAACTGTTTAATACCAGGCTGCAGTAATACCAGATATGCTGACAAAAATTACGAAAAATGTGTTAAAAAAAGCCAAAACTTGTATTGCTGCTAATGGCTCATACTTTACTGACAGAACTATCAAAAATTAATTCATATAAATAAAATAAACATATAATAGAAATAAACCTGGCCTTGTTTCTTTTAAAAGTTTCAAAAAGTTAAAATGGTAGGGTGGTATTTGCCCCATCTTCAAATTGACACTATCCGAAAACAGTGCAGAAATAATTTCTGCTATAATACGAAAATCGAAAAAAATATCAAAACAGGGATTGGTAGCTAAAAGTATACAAATTATTTAGTCTTAAAAAGTTGAAAATTTACTGGAGAGTTTCAATGGTTAACTCTTATTTCCTGCAACAAAATCCATCATTTTTATAAAACTTCATTTAAAAATCAGACATCTACTTTTCACTATAATAAAAACTATACAAAAACATCGTTCCATTGTTATGGAAATATAACGATTATGATAAATAGTCCACCTTCATAACTCGATAATCCAGAGACCCCAATTTAAATAATTTCGATTTCGAACCATATTTGTAACACAAAGCTATATAAATTGATTGATAACGGCCACTTAAATCGACCTTAACTTAGGTTAGGAATGTAGGGCGTTCAATTTTGGCCTTAATGCAGGACAGAGTGACTAGACGCCACCTCGAGATAATGATAAAGATTAATGATGTAATCCGAGAAGGCAAAATACGCCTAGCTAAGAGTGTTTCTAAAGCCGCTTAAGAAGTGATATATTCATAAAAATACAAATATTTATCGACGTGATTTATTCACAACATATTTTATACATTAAATGAGAATTTGTATTTATTAAAACCTACTACTTTCTAATTTTTGTATTCTTGTTAAAGAATAAATGATTTTTTTTTTAAATGAAATTTTAAATGAATTGAGCGGTTTTTTACATTTTTGAATAAAACACCGATGATTTGCTTAAGTATAGTCTCATTTTAGAAGTGTAATATATGACATTTATAAAAATGGAGTCATACAAAATACACCAGCATGTTAAAATTGTTGAATTATTTTATGAAAATGGGCGTTCAGTGAAAAATGTTTTCAGGAAATTACGATATATTTATGGTTTGCACAATCATCCATCTGAAAGCACTATCAATCGGATAGTTTCAAGAAAATTGAAGAAACTGATTCGTTGGAAGATAAAAGAAGAGCAATATATAGTCGTAGTGGTCGATCACAAGATCATATTGATTTGGTTCGTGAAAGTGTTGCTGAAGTCCTAGAAATATCCATTCGTCGACGTTCACAATAATTTGGACTCAGTGAATCCAAAACATAGCGTATTTTATGAAAAGATATAGCTCTGAAGGCATATAATGTTCAAATAAGACTGGAACTAAAAACCACTGGATCATTCAAAACGTCATGCATTTGTCAATTGGATCAAAGACATTTTTGAAAAAAATCATGTTTTCAGATGAAGCACATTTTGCGATTGGTGGCTATGTTAAACAATTTGGGGTGAGGAAAATACACGATTGATTCAGGTTACTGTTATGTTTATGTGATATATTACTGTTATGTGATATGCATTATCTTCACGAAGTGTAATTGGGCTGTATTTTTTACAGAATGCTGCGCTGGTGAAGCTGTAACTCTTAACGGTGGTCGACATCGTGGGATAATAGGATTTTTGTGGGCTGAATTGAATAATATTGATCTGGAGGATATGTTGCTTCAACAGGATAGCGCTACACCTCACTCTCCTAATGAAACAATTGATATATTGAAAGAATAATTTCCTAGACCAATTATTGCAAGAAACGATGATGTTAATTGACCACCAAGATCATGTGATTTGACACCGTTAGACTATTTTCTTTGGGGTTACGTGAAAAGCCCGGTCTATAAGAACAATTCACAATCGAATCCTGAACTAAAGGATGAAATTATTCGAGTCATTGGTGAGATAAAGCCACGGTTATGCCAAAATGTCATTCAAAATTCGTCTATGGAGCTGCAAGCAATGGTTATTTGGCAGATATTGTCTTTCGTGTTTAAATGTCATACACTATGCTTCAATTATCATTAAAAACTTTTTTCAAATCAATGTTAATTATTACATTATTACGCAAATTATGTATTTTATTCAACAAATGAAAAAAAACTCAATTTGAAAGACCCTTTGTTTGCAAGATTGCCGAAATACCATCTTCCAGCGAGACAATGCTAATCCGTACACAGCTCGTCAAATAGTGCAGCTTTTAGAAGCACTCTGGATCAGCCGCCAAGATTCCCAGCTTTATTGTCAATAGGATATATGAGCCGGTCGACAGTAACTTTAAACAAATTGTAAGCATGTGTACAACGCGCATAGACTAGTTTGCTATAAAAAGACATATCTAGTTCAATCTATGCCTCGCAAAGTTACTGAATGTTATAACAACCATGGTAGACCTACTAATTATTATTTTTTTTTGTATCAAATAAAGATTTCTCCAATAAGAATGTCAGAACTTTGAAACGTAATAGCGTCAACACTGTTTGAATTGTAAATGTCATTCATAGACTGATGTTCAGTACATTGTGTCAATTCGACATGGAAAGGTACACGATTCAACATAACTTAGATTATTATTATTATTATTGTTATACGATGATGGAAATCGTGTTTCTCTTAATGGAGAACGTTATAAAAATATGCTGAACATTGGTCTAAATATGGCCTTTGGGTTGAACTGATAAATGTGGATATAAGTAATGTTACCTTTCAACATTACCTTCCTTTCCTTCCTTTCACTTTCAACTTGACACAGACCTCGCCCGACAATCAATTCATTGCAAGAAAAGTTTTCGCTTTATTTCGCGAAATGGTAATGTCATCTGGCCACCAAGATGATTCGATTTTATGCATTTGGATTATTTTTTCTGCGGTTGTGATAAATCTCTGGTTAATAGAAATATAGCCCAAACAATTATTTGGCTTTAAACGAAACAGTCAGGCCACCATTGAAAATGAATATGCGTTAAAGAGTAATTAAAAATTTGGTCTCCAGAATGTCCCGAACAAGACGAAGCCGATAGGGATACTTGGCCGACATAATAGACAAAACATAATGCCATTATTTGTTCTTTAAGATAGAATATAAATTATCGGATTATCGCTTATAGTTATTATTTTGCCTTATTTTAAAGTTCCAGTACTCTTATTGAACAACCCTTTATAAGAAGAATTTCTTAATTTTTTCATTACATAATACCGTATGAGGCACACGAAAATTACAAACTTAATTTAATATTTTTTATAGTGTTACTCTCTTTGTTCTCTATTATATTTTCCATAATATTAAAATAAATTTTGTTTGAATAACAATCGAACAAATTAAACAAAATTTATTTAATACAATTGCTATTAGCATTTAATTATATCTAATTAAACATGTCTGATAACTTTAATTAATTTTCAAACTGCATATTTAACTTACTCTAAAAATTATGAGTGTTGTAATCAACAAATAAAATCAAATCAATAAGCAAGTAGGTATTTTAGATCACTATTTTAAAATTCTTTTTATCGCACAACTGTCCTCTGTATTGATGCGGAGTTTGTACGTCATCTGTCATTTAGTTTGTTTACAGTGTTCGATTTTGTCAGTTCAACTCAAGTGTGTTTTGCGATTTTTATAATGGATAAAAACATCGAACAAATAATTTATGTCAAATTTAGCATTGCAAATGGAATTTCGTGTGCCGAGTCACTGAAAATGTTGCAGAAGGCTTAGGGTGAATCGACTTTGTCAAAAACAGGTGCATATGAGTGGTACAGTGCGGTCGAGATGTGGTGGAAGATTTGCCTCGTTCTGATCGCCCATCAACGTCTTCAACTGAAGTTAACATCCCTAAAGTGAAGGAAATGGTGACAGAAAATCGTCATTTAAGTTTGAGAGAGATAGCCGCTGATTTTTCTGTGTCTCACAAATCAATTCGTACCATTTTAGGCGATTGTTAGGGCATGAAACGCGTTGCCGCTCGACTAGTGTCGAAAGACCTAAATTTTCTTTAGAAACACAATCGCGTAAAGATAGCTGAAGACATGGTAGAACGAGTGAATTCCAACCCCACATTCCTAAAACGCATTGTAACTGGTGATGGGACATGGGTATACGAGTTTGACATGCAAATCAGTCAACAAGCCTCGGAATGGCGCCTTCCAACTGAGCCGAAGCCGAAAAAACCACGTCAAAGTCGATCAAAAGTTAAGGTGATGACTGTTTTCTTTAATTATTGCGATGTTGTGCAGTCGAAATTCTTGCAAGAAGGTCAGATGGTAAATAAAGATTATTATCCGAGCGTTATGCGGCATTTGAGAGAGCAAATTCGTCGAAAAAGGCCAGATTTGTAGAAAGAAAATTCTTGGATTTTGTATCACGACAACGCATCAACTCACATGGGCGAATTTCTGGCCAAAAACTCAACAAACACCATCGAATAACCACCGTATTCACCTGATATGGCTCCGGCCGACTTCTTTCTCTTTCCAAAACTCAAATTACCACTTCGAGGCACCTGTTTTCACTCGATAGAAGACATAAAAGATAATTCGTTGGCATAAGTGTATAATGCCATTACACTACTTTGAGTATCGTTGACATACAAAAAATATAGTTACTTTCACTCGTTACTGTATATATTACAAATTAATATCATTTATTTTTTAGTTCAGTTTTGAAAACGGGGGGAGATTACCCTCCGAAACGTTAACGTTAAAAGTTTGTACATTTTTTATAACATTTTTATATCTTTAAAAATATTGTTCGTTAGGCAAATTTATTACAAAAAAGAATCACTGAGAAATTTGTCTCCGTTTGGTTTTTTGTTTTTACCCAGTGATTCTTTCTTTAAATAAGAACAGGTATTTTTGATATTTTTTGAGTTTTAGACAGTGGCGAAAAACCCAAATAAAGCAGAAAAAATATATGAACACGCCACAATCATTCAGACATTACTACTTTGAGGGCCATACAATAAATTTGGATAAATATTAAACATTTTCTGTTTTATTGACCAACTCGCGGTACTTTTCTTTAGTCCGGAATATATGTTTTGGTTCAAATATTTTTTTTCCTGTGTGAGTTTTGAAAAATACATTTAAGCCGTTTTTAAACTAGAAAATCGAAAAACTAACAAGAAAACTAAAGGAAAGGAAAACGCTAACTCTAGCGCCACGTTAAGAGTGAAAATTATTGCTAGTTTATGTAAAACAGACCTACAAAACTATAAATTTTCTAGTCGAGTTTCACTGACCACGGCTCTAATGAAATTCCCTGCAATTAAATCCAACCCCGAACATCCGTATTACTAATTTTAAAACAATGACTTACCATATATTTATATTAAAAAAAACTACTTTATAATGCTTATGGGTGCTTACCATTTATCTTTTTACAGCTTTTTAGATCTTTTTACATCTTTTTTTTCTGAAACTTTCTTTCTTTCTGACGTCAGAATGTTAGAATGTTAGAATTACTAGCTTCTCGAGGAGAACCGCGTTTTAGATTTGTAAAATCTCGATAAATCTGTCATTATCAAGAGAATCTAGTTGATTTGCCCCTAGGCCTCAATATGCGCACTCTCCAGAGTTCCAGGGTTCACAACTAGAAAACGTTTACAACTTTTTTAGATTTTACAAATCTAAAACGCGGCTTCACCCAGAACCTAGGTAAGAAAACCTGTTGGGGTGTCCGTTATTTCCCAAACTGTCTTTTTTCAGTTGGGTATTCTCTAAATCATTTCTTTATAGCTTAAAACAATTTGGAAAAAAAAATCCGATGCCGTTTAACCCTACCTAAATGACAATACGTTTCCCATTCATTTAACATGGGATTTTTGCACTTGTTAGACATTAATTTTCTAAGCGCTTATTATATTGATTATCTTTCTAAATATTCTTGATTCGGTTGTGATCCTTTTAGATGGACACATAATTATATTGGAGTAAAATATTTTTTTATAAGTTTTTTGAGGGTCTAAATTTATGTATATCGTTTTCCAAATACTTATCTAACATTTTCAAATTTACCGACTGTCCAATGTTTTTTATTCATTTAAATGTTATATATTTTATTTTGCACTTTCAGTAGTAATTAAAAACATATTTTAAATACAAAAAAATTGATATTTTATCTTAATTTAAGCCTCATATATATTATGTCGTAGCGTACACAAAAATTATATAATTAATCCAATAAAATATGGTTCATGCATTTTTTAATGTTTATATCTCGTTTAAGTTACTCTGGGCAAGTGAATACAGGTACAGATCCTGCTTTAGTTCTGTTTAATGTTATTGTTTCTAACCTAATAATAAATTAATATGCCAGTCTCATTTGCTATTTTTACTAAATCATGGTATTGTCTTAGGTCGTTCTGTAAACGATAAGCATCAACCTAAGCAGTAGTCGCTTTGGGTTTGTGTAAAACATATTTTATAAAAAAAAAAAAATTAAAAAGATATTGCTAAATACTTCTTAATATCTAATACTTAATACCTAAACCTAATACCTAATAGTACAAAATTTATTTTATAGTCAGCCCGGATTTTATAGGTAAACATGTCGTCGTGCCCCAATATTTTCCAAAATGTTATATTTAATTTCACTTTTATTATTTTTGGAGTAAGCTGTAAGCACCTGACATTTTGAGTCACATCGGCTATTAAATTGGCAAAATTTATCGGTGAAATAAACTTGATAAAATTACATCGTAGGCGTGATGAAACAGAACAGTTTTTGGCATGTTTACGTTATTATGTCGGATACTTATATAATGTTTAATAAAGTATGTAGCATACTTTTACGTTAGAATTAGCATTTTTTTGTAAATACCATAACCAACCTCATTTGATAATAACACGAAAATATTGAAAAATGTTTTTCTGTTGCTCTAGATAAATGTGACATAATGATCAATATATTCAATACCAGTTTTAACTTTCATTAATTTATAAATTGTATCCATGAACAAAAAAAACAGTTTTTTTACTGTATTAACTGTATCAGAAATGATGCGAATCCGCATCATGAGTCTATCTACTGCAGGTTGAAAGACAATATTGATAACTTTAGTTCACATTTTATCAGAAATTGGTTTTTATTGTTTGATTGGCATTGTTAGTGTAAGTTGTCTGTGTATACAAATATTTTAAAAACAATAGGTCGTACTAAACATTGTACTGACGAAGAACGCCGGCTAATTTTGAAATTGCGAGAACAGAAACTCTTATTTTTGTGACCAAGCTCTTATTTATTGAAAGTTATGTATTTTTTGAAATTTAGTTATTTGTTGTTACACTTATATTATTACATTATTTGTTGTTTAAATTTATTTGATATATCAGTCGATTACTTCCTTTGGCGTATATATAAACTGTTCTATTCTAGTTTGATCGTTGATACAAAATAAATTTATAATTTCTAAATAGAACTCTTATTTTTTTAGCCATTACTGCATATATATATATATATATATATATATATATATATATATATATATATATATATATATATATATATATATATATATATATACAGCTCAATATTTCGTCCCTCCATATGATATATAACAATGTTTTACATGACTTCTTTAGACAAATTGATTTTAATAACATAACGAGGTTTTCCGGAATATAATTTTTCATTCTATAAACCCTTTCTATCTCGGCACTGGCATGTGCCAGAGCCAATCTTTTTCAGTTAACGCCAATTTAGAAGCTTTTCGGAGGTCAACCTCGAAATAATGAACTCAAAAAAATATAGACCTTACATTTAGAGTATCTGTGGGCAAATTGATTTTGGAACGGATAGAGTATTTTAGAAAGGCTAGTAAAATGTATTGTAATAGTAGTGTACTAAAAGGTGGGTTAAATATCATGCTACTATTTTGTTTGAAGGTCCTTTTTTTCGTAAAATTTGTGACAGTTTGGGCTTGGCTGTTGTGTAGTGCAGACGTGCAAGTTATATCATGGATAAATAAACGTTAAAAGAAAGCAGTGAAATTGTTGCAATATACGTTAAAAAATAGTTCAATTATTGCAACTCGACGTTAATTTAGAAAGATCCTAATCATCTGAGGCCTCATAATACGACAATTTATCGTTCCCCCACTACCGGCACTCTATAGTGTTTTGCCTTAAATAACGACTATTCATTCTACTATGCAAACTGCATCGTAAATACTTTCATAGTAACGACTGAAGCAAGTATCACGCTACCATTTAAAGACAAAATACAGAATTTTTTTTTCTATAATTCCGGTTAGAAATATACTTTTTATGTCGTGCTTTTATCGCCTGTTCATTGTGGCCCCATTGAGACCACACGCTACCCAAAGCGCCTAATTGTTTTCTTGTAATACTTGTTATAAGGAAAAAAAGTCGAAGTAATGTTAGTTTGCTATCGATTAAGAAAAATACCAATATGGAACATAACAACTGTGGGCAACAATAAATGATCAGCTGTTGATTGGAATTTTTATCAAACAAAATAGTAATAAAAAACAGGTTTAGTTGTTTAATAATTTATATCGAGTTTTCCAATTAGACCATAAGAACTTTGAAACGTAGTAGCAGCAACACTATTTGAAATGTAAATGTTACTCATAGATTACTATGTTCAATATATATTGTCTCACTTCATCATAGAAAGACAAATGATCCACCAGCAATTTAAAGAATTTGGGACAGTTAGGGATAGGCCCCACATCAGAGATCCCAGAACAGTGTAAGTACTGAATATATTGCACGTGTGAAGGAGTTTCTAGAAACGTCGATTCGACAACGTAATGCAGAATTGAGAATGTCTCCGCGCTATTTCTGCCGAATTATGAGAAGCGACTTGTAAGAATTCCCTGTACGATTCAAATTGTTCAAGACATGTTGCCTACAGACAATAATAAGCCGTTCCAATACTGTAATGTTTTCATAAACCACACACCATCAAAGGGACAATTTTCATGCAAAATTGATTTGATTGCTCTGGAATATTTTATGGCGATTTTTGAAGGACAAGATTTATACAGTAGCGACTCATGAGGGAGGGCGTTGGGGCGCCGTCCCTCCAGTATTTATAACAGTAAACAATTTTTCAGAGCAAAACACCATATTTTATTTCCGTTCAATTTCTTTCCTATAATTCATTTTAAGATATTATTAAAAATTAAAATCTCCAAATGTAGAAGAACGTCTGTCGATCAATCACACCAAATAATGCGGATAAAAATTCCATCCACTCGCCACAATTTTTACATGGTTGGTCTGACTTTACATATTTTGTTGGTTGCCAGAATTCGGGGGTTTAACCGCTATCTGAAACAATGACCGAGCGTATCGGTAATTAGTTTTAAACGCTGATTTGACGGGTACGGAGCCTTTGATATGTCTCACGTCGCGTATTTCGTTCGCCTCGCGAATACTTGTTTTGATTTGGGATTTGCTACGTGTGTACACACTGAGTAGTACTTTTTATATAAAAATAATCAACTTTTGATTGCAAACATGAAAGTGTCTGATTTAAAACAGTTAATAATGACTAATTTAAGTTTGGAGGAGAAAGTTGAATTAAAAACTAACGGTCGTCCCACGCACGTGTTGAATTTGAGTTAAGTTCAAAAAGAATGTAAAAACAGGACAAGTTATACACGAAAATTTGACAGTAAATTATTTGTGAAAGTATTCCGATGATAGAAAAATACGATTTGAAGACCGAATTGGAAATTTTTTATTCAAGGTCCGAGATTTGTCAAAATGAAGACATTAAAGGCTGTTTAAAGACATTAAATTTTATTTTTAATATGGGACTGGATACAGCTTTTAAAAAAATCACTAAGACATTGAGAATACTAGTGACTATAACGATGACCTTTACCGATCACCATGACCGATGGTACCAAAGGTGCTTTTTGACTTTGAACTTGATTAAAACATATTTATGAAATTTAATGGGGGAAGATAGACTGAATGCTTTAGGTATGTTAAATATTGAGAGTGCTATGGTCGAACTAATTTCGGACTTTAATGAAAAAGTTATCGAAAAAGGTGTTTTAGACAAAACTAGGAAACGGTGAGGTGCTATTCACCGACAAAAATGTGTACAATAACCTTTATTGGTCATTAAACTTTGATATTTTTTAAAACTTTTCGAACTTTTCAAATTTTCTCTATTGATCTGCAGTTACAATAAACTGTTTGAATGGTTTACTCTTCGAGAAACAGTAAGTGCCTACTTATTCATTCCTTTGTCTGCGCAACAATCAACAACCCATCCTCTAATGTCCTTGTAAGTAGTAACAACACAATATTTTAATGTTTTCTTGGTTCACTCCCTGTATAGGGTTTCAATAGTACGAAAAGTAAAAAGGAGGAAGGGGAAAGCAAAAAACAATCTTAAGCAGCACTATTTTCTTCTACGCCCTCTCACTTTATAAACCCACCAGCTGCCACTGGATTTATATAAATAAACCCCAAGCTAGATACTTATATATATATATATATATATATATATATATATATATATATATATATATATATAATAAGTTTATATATATATATATATATATATATATATATATATATATATATATATATATATATATATATATATATATATATATATATATATATATATATTATATATTAAATATTAATTAAAAACATAAATCAATTAAATAATAAGGCCTAATTTCAATTTTTTAATATATTTTTTTTAATAAATACTATTTAGTTAGATCAATGTTCTTTAGAACGTTATGTCACCGTATATTTTCACAGTTGAATATTCCACAAAATAAGTTTGTACATTGCGATGTATGGTAAACGATTTCGGGTGACCTATCATTAGTTTTATTTTAAAAGTAAAATTTCAGAATGAAATAAACTTTTACCGAACAGATTCATATTCATAAGCAAGTCAAAGTTCTGTTTTAGTAGGGCAATTCAAGCCAATTATGTTTTGATATATAGTTTCCATGACCACCATTGCCTAAATAGCTGGAGAAATTAAATTAACATTACAGACTAGCATACCATTAAAGCACACTGGCATGTCAATATCTATATGCGTTTCGATAGAATACTAAAACGTAAGACGTTAGATCACGATATTGCATGATTCTCGAAATTAAAACAGATGGTTCATTTTCACTAAAATTATGCCAAAATTTTAAAAAAGCTGTCTTATCCTACCAGTGTGTACCAGTTGGCTATTTATCAATCTCAAAAAGAATCTTGTTGGATAACATTGTTGGAAAACTTGACAAAATGGCGAATGCAATTATTTGATAAATTCTCCTTTACAGAAAATATATTAAATAATAGATAAATAATTGTAATCGAAATTAATATCCAGCTCTTTAATATAATTATAATTGCATTTACAATTTAACTAAATGTAAAATAAACTATAGTTATTTTTTATCATTTCTTTGTATAAATGTACTCAAAATAAATCATATTTTATATTATTTCACTGATATACATGTTATCAAGGTAACCGTCATGATCAAACATCAAAATATTAGTCATAAAATGTAAGCTTAACCATACAAACCGTTTTAATTCCGGTTAGAAATATACTTTTTTATGTCGTGCTTTTATCGTTTATTCATTGTGACCCCATTGAGACCACACGCTACCCAAAGCGCCAAATTGTTTTCTTGAAATATTTGTTATAAGGAAAAAAAGTCGGAGTAATATTAGTTTGCTATCGATTAAGAAAAATACCAATATGAAACATAATAACTGTGGGCAACCACAAATGATGAGCTGTTTATTGGAATTTCTATCAAACAAAATAGTAATAGAAGGATTTGGGTATGATGAAAATCCTCAAGTGATTCAGGAGATGCCTTCATCTTCAGAAAGTTAATATTTGTTGCGGTTTTTGGGCTGAAGGAGTGATAGGATCTTTTTTTTTTAAGCAATAACGAAAAAAACTTCTCAGTCTTCTACAATTATCACAAACATAAGAGAAAACTATATGGTGCTGTACTAAAATATCTTTATCTCTACCTCATAAAGGAAATCGTCGTAACCTCAGGGTTTAAATGCGAAAATTGTTTAGGTCTGAATATAAAGAGCTTCAAATTAGAAGAAAAATCAAACAAATATTTGAGCTAATATCCTGCGCTAGTTCCCAACTGATGGCGTTCTTGATAACTTGCATACGTTACATCTCAAACTAGTTGTAGCCGCACAGTGTGAAACAGATATGTGGAAGGATACCTCTCAGAATCAGAATCTTTCAGATCATAAACTTTGGATTAAGAATTTTAATAGTTTTTCTAGCCACGCCATATAATTCTATAATTGCAGATGTAAAACGCACTATAGTATATCCTCAGTTGAAAATCCAATATCCCTTTTCTTTAAATCCAGTACTAAATAAATTTACACCAATATCCATTAAAATAATATCAAAAATTAATGTACTTAAGGTTAAAAGAACCAAAAATCAAAATACATTTCTTTCCTTAAATAAATTTTGAAATATCATGTCATCATGCTCGAAATATATATACCAAATTACATTTCTTTGCAATGAATGTTACCGTGCAGAAGAGACTGATGATGAAGAAAACTAAACCTAAAATATTGATCTCATTGTTCATTGATCTCATTATCAAACCTGTTGATTTTATTTTACGTTTAGTACGAGTTATGCTGCTAAAATGTTTCTTAATCCTAAGAGAACGTGTATACGTATAATTAAATTTAAAATTAAGATATATATATATATATATATATATATATATATATATATATATATATATATATATATATATATATATATAGTTAAATAATAAAAACTGCTGTTTTTTATTACTTGATCTCAACAAAGTGAAATTTTAAAATTGCAAATTTTGTTACCAAATTGTTTAATAATTTAATATAAATGTATCTAAATAAATAAAGTGTGATAGTTAAATAAATATTATTTAATTTGTCTTCTAAATTCCAAACATCTTTAACACGTTAAAGTTATGCGCGACCGCTGCCGTAACAAATGGCGCGCCCGCTTGATGGTTAATTCCGATTCGGCAGAATGTCAACCAGCAGAATGCTCTAAGTTTGTCCAGATCGTCCACCGCATCCTCTGCACGTTCTCAGGAATTAGGAACTGGTGATTACCTTTTGATTATTATTCGTCTTGTATAAAATGAACAAATCCATCTTAAAATACTGCGCCGAGTTGGATTGTCCCTATAAAGTCATACATGGAGAGACGAACGCTTACCCTGTATTTCTATCTTTCCTACCTGCTAGGTACAATCCATATTAAACGAACTGCTTTTTTATAACCCACTCTGCCCATTTAAAGGTTTAAACTATTGAATATTAAATAATTACTAAATTTCATTATTTGTACAATTCCTGTTTAATGATATTTAGCTTAAGAAATATAGTGCTTTAACATTTTCAAAACAAAAGTTCACTATAGCTCATCTTTGTATTTTTGTTAATTGCAAGAGCTGCATTTTTAATATGCGAATATTTAATCCATCTATTAAAACATATATGCATTTCATTAATTTCTCCTCATATTCTACCAGAATACTAGAATGTACCAGCTCCGAAAATATGAAACAGCAATTTGCGCATACATGGCCCTAGCTGTCAATGTAGTAACCATCAAACCGCAACATTGGCACTAGTTCTTTGTTGACATCTGACAAAGATTTTCAACTTACTACAACACCAGTTTCATATAACAGCACAGTTTATAATATCGTTAAACATGTCGAATTTTGTGCTTGGAAACTACGATTTGCGGACAGCATTGATTTTCTGTTACCATTTGAAGAAAACTGCTACAGAATCGCATCGAATGCTTGTCGAAGCTTACGGTGAACATGTTCTTGGTAAACCACAGTGCTTTGAGTGGTTTAACAAATTTAAAAGTGGCGATTTTGACGTGAGAAACGAAGAACGTGGAAGACGCGGATCAATTAAATGTGACACGAGAAACCGTCTCGTTTGAAAGTCATTGAACAGATTTAGAAGATAGGAAAATGGGTTCCACATGAACTGAATGAAAGACATCAGGAAAACTGAAAAACCACTTGCGAAGGCAGCTCGCCAGGTGCAAAAGAAAGTCAATTCTCCATCGAATTGTGACTGGCGATGAAAAGTGGATATATCTTGAGAATCCTAAGCGTAAAAGCCCATAGATAGCTCCAGGAAAACCATCGACATCGACTGCAAGGCCAAATCGCTATGGACAATGCTCTGTGTTTGGTTGGTTCAGGTGGGTGTGATCTATTATGATCTGCTAAAGCCTGGTGAAACCGTTAATACTGAATGTTATCGACAACAAATGTTATATCAAAAAAAATAACACAAAGCGATTTTGCTTCATGATAATGCACCTATTACACACAGCAAAACTGGTTAAGAAAATGATTGAGGCGTTTAGTTGGGAAATATTTTCGCATGCGGCTTACTGACCAGACTTGGCTTCATCCGATTACTACTTATTTGAGTCGATGGAATACGCACTTGCCGAGCAGCGTTTCACTTCTTACGAAAATGAACGAAAATGGCTCGATGACTGGTTTGCTTCAAAACAGCAACAGTTTTTTTGACGTGTATCCACAAATTGTCAGACAGGTGGGAAAAATGTATAGCTAGCGATGGGCAATACTTCGAATAAAATATTTTTTATCATTTTTATACAATAAACGTGTTTTTTCTATACAAAAAATCCGGTTTTATATTTACATATCTGGTAGCAAAAGTATATGGGTTTTGGAGGTACTTAGTTATGTTTCTGCAGCTCTTTGGCACCAATGCCCCACAAATGCCGGTTAATAATAGTGTGGGATACTCCTAATGACCCTGAAATTTTCCTAGCGCTTGTGACAAGTGCTACTTACAATGTTGATATCGAGAGACCGTGGACCATATGCTTCTTCTGGCATCTTCAAGACTCATGTCTTCCTTCTGGATGTTTTTGAACTAGAGCTGAGCGATGCGGATTGATATGACACTTTTTCTCTCTACTTAACAAATCTTACGAGTAGCACTAGCCGTTTTGACTCTTTTTAAAAAAATCTTAAAATCCCTAATTTCGCGTCTTTTTTCACTCATTTTAATATTGTTGTTAAAAATCGTCGACGCAATATTTCGCAGTGAAATCCCTTTAATACTGAAGAAGGAATTTTTATTTATCGGAGCAAAAATTTCAAATCGAATTAAACCTGTGAGGAGTGAAGTATAACACTTTATTTATCTAGAACGGAAAAAACACAAATAGTTTTGTTACACCCTAACATAATGACTTTTTTCGGTTCAGTAATATTTGTCTTTACGATTTTTTTACTTCTACGATTTGGTCATATCAGTCATAATTCGTGTAATATTTATTTTAATAATCAGAATAACAGTAAAAATATAATTTTCTTTGATCTGTTGTCTACGAAATCCGTACAATCCTCAATTCAACGCTTGTTATTTTGTTGGCACATATTGCTTAAAAATATGTGTCATGAATGTTTAGAGCTTTAGTAAGAACAACAATAAAAATTATTAATTGAGATTATTTCTTCCCTTGTTATACGAATCAGCAACTTTTAATAAATGTCCAACTCCGATATTAAATTATGAAACTGGAAGAAACAAAAGTTTGGTCACGAACACAAACATTTATCATGTAGAGTTATCCTAAGTTTTCTACGTAAAAATAAGCGTTCTATTAATAAATATTTCATTGGCCTTATTGAACTGAATTAATTATCTTGGAAATCAAATTCAAATTCAGTATAGAGCTATTATTCATATATTACTGTGGTTAAAGGATACAAATGGTTAACAAATTTATAAAATATAAAATACTGTAATACACTTTCTTCAAGGGGTTTTACAATTGTCAAATACCTGTTACAGCCTATTTTTTGGAATAGTCTTCAGGACCAGTGACGAGTACTGTTCTGTTTCTTCAGCGGATACAAAACGGTGACTTTTCAGCGAAGGGAAAAGGAAAACATTACAAGCAGTTATATGAGATGATTGCATAGCTTGTGGTATGGTTTTTACAAAATGTTTGACCCAAAAAATTACTAAAATGGTCCTGCATATATGTAAAACAATGTTACCAATCTATATTTTTTTTATTCGTGGGGGTAATTTAAATTAGAATATCACTAAACTTTTGGATACATTAGCATGTAATCCTAGCTATGCTATAAATTAGCTTATTATTTAACTCAAATCCGTACAAATCCCATCAAAAATCTTCGACTAAGCTTTTAGTTAACTTATAAATCGCCAGGTATTTTATAAATATCTTCCTTTATTATTACTTTTTTTTTGATAATATAACATTAACACTGAAAGAAAAAAACAAACGTTTTGCCATGACGGACAAAACGTTTATTGTATTATTCCAAATCGAATGTTTTAATACAATATCCGAAACAAAAAGTTCATCATATATACACATCCAGTAAGATCACTGACAATGTTGATATAACCAAGATTGGTACTAGTATAAGGACCTGTTAAACGGAAGTTATGCACAACCTGAAATAACATTCTGAAGGAAGAATATAATTGGAAGGTCTGCACAAACAGTGTTACGTAAAATACGTTTCCCATGTTGAATAATAAACGTGAACCAAAGGGGATAACAGGCGTTAGAAAACCTAGAAACAAAGAAAAATAATGGAATAATAAAATTGTAGTTTGAGGGTTAATATTAAGACCTAAGACAAGAACTAGTTTGCTATTATATTATATTATCATCTACGTAGAGAGGTATACCAAACATAAGGGTTAGTTTTACTTCACAAAAAGTAATCTGGAATGAACTTCAGGATATGAAATTGTAATAGAAAATGTAAATATTTAAATTATTTTGAATTTTTTATAAATTTCTATTAATTAGAATTTTGTTTAAGTGTATCACAACATACATATATATATATATATATATATATATATATATATATATATATATATATATATATATATATATATATATATATATATATATATATATACTTCTATTGTGGCGATCATTTCTCTATATGATGAAGTTTTTTTCCATCGAGTTGTTTCATGTTTTGAATGAAAAAAAGTCGCAGGGAGCTGAGTTATGGAGAATGAAATTGATGATGGATGTGGCATCAATTCGTAGCCCAAATCGATCAATTTTGCCGTTGCAACGGAGGATGACGTGAAATTTGACCAATAATTCAGTATAATACTATCTTGTTAAGATAATGTCGTGTGAATCCCAGAAAATAGTGGTTCAAACTTTCGGAACGGTGGAAGCATATTTGCCTTTTTTTGGTTTACCCGGTAAAATCTGCTGTTTTAACTGTTCCTTTCTTTCGGATGTGCAGTGATAAATTCCAAGTTTCACCAATAGTCACGAATTGCCCCAGAAGCTCCTTCGGATTACGCTTATACATATTTAAACGCCGCTGTGAAGTAGTCACTAGACTCACTCGCTGATCGTTTTTTCATGGTTAAATGTTCAAAATGTAAAAAATGTTTAAAGATATTTCGTACGCGTTACAGTTACTCTAAACTTTAATATGTGATCGACCAGCATGATATCATGGATCTGTTGGCAATTACCTTCTCTGTTCGGAAAGGCTTCCGCGGTCGGTAATGTTAAAATTACTAGGTTCTCGGGTAGAATCGCGTTTAAAATTTGCAAGATCTCGACGTTTCGGCTTCCACTTTGAAGCTATTATCAAGAGTATCACCTAGAAAAAGTTGTTGAAAGAAAAAACCAGTTTTTTTTCTAGTTGTGAACCCTGGGGAGTAGGTAGATTAATATAGGTAGATTAGATATTTTACAAATCTAAAACGCGGTCTTACCCGAGAATGCAGTAACGTCGAAATATTTTGAGAAGTTACTCTAGGGATTAAAACATAAAAAAAAAGTTCCTTCCTTAAACAGGGAACTCTGAAGATGGTTTTTTCGCAATATTTACGAAACGGTTTATGCTAAAGTCAACACATTCGGTATACTTTAATAAGTTGGAATGGTAAAACGTTTTTTGTGAATAATTGAATAATTGAATATTTTAGTCAGGTGCGTCTCCTTTGGTAAATGCTGCCATAACTTTTTTGTTTGTATATTTTTTAATTTCATAAGTGAAATTATTGAATATCAAAGATTTTTACGTAAAAAAGGTCCTCTTATTTTATCTCGTTAGGATAGACCGTTTTCCAGAAAACTGACTTTTTCTAAATCGATGCACGATTACATGAATATCGAAATGCATCTTAATAATGAAGTAGACGGATGTCACTGTAAATCTTTGTCTTCGACGTTTCGTAAAACTGGACCATTTACGCAATAAAGTCCAGATTTTTAATTTTTAAACTGCAAAATGGCCCATTATTCCTTGGAAGAAATAGCGAATATGCATTTTATGTATGGGAAGGCGAATGGGAATGTGTGGGAAGCTAGAAAGTTGTATGGACACGCTTTTCCCAGAAGAATACTTCCTTGTACAGAAACATTTACGAATCTCCATAGAAGATTAAGCAAAAAGGGATTTTTCATGCCTTCCAAACATGACTGTCAAAAAAGCCGGAGCATCAGAACTGTAGAAAATGGAGAACGAGTCTTAGAAAATGTAGCAAATAACCCAGAAGTCAGACAAATTTCTGTTCAAGAAGGCATTCCTAAAAGTACCGCGTGGGAAATTGCTAGAGAGCAAGCGCTTTATTCATATCATTTGCAGAAACTTCAAGCCTTAGAGCCTGATGATCTACCTAATCGGGGCGTCAGGACAAGTTTTCTATCAATATTCGGGCAGGGTCACTAGGGAATTAATTTTTTGATTGGATCGTTTGAACTTCCCAACCATTTAAATGGACAACAGTATTTGAACTTTTTGGAAAACCATTTGCTGGACCTAATGTACCATATCAGTCCAGATATGGCATGTTTTTTATGCACGATGGGGCTGCGTTTCATTTCTCTGTAAATGTAAGAACGCATTTAGATCAGTAATTTTTAACCAGGACGATGGATAGGACGTGGTGGACTAGTGCATTGGCCACTAGGTTCCCCAGATTTATATTTAATAAAATATTTCGACGATATTTCCGGACACCCTATATATATATATATATATATATATATATATATATATATATATATATATATATATATATATATATATATATATATAGGGTGCCCGGGATATATATATATATATATATATATATATATATATATATATATATATATATATATATATATATATATATATATATATATATATATATATATATATATATGCGCGCCTAAAATACCAGAAATCAATATATTTCTGACGTGTTCTCATTTATTTTCATTCAATTATAAATATTACCAAAAAATACTACGTTTTTCTATTGCATCACACATACTTAATTGCTTTTTATTTACAGAGGATAATTATTTCTGGTCCGAAAATGTCGTAGTTTTTGGCTGTTCGTGAACCAAACCCAGTTATTAAAGTAATTTGTTTCCAGGCACGAAATTCGACTGGCCATATCTTATTAAAGACGACAAGGAAAAAACATCAAGGCAGTATCTATTCATGTAAAACCAGAATAAACGAGAAAGAAACCGAAATAGGATATTACAGTTATATAGAGAAAGATAGGCGATACGAAAATATTGTAGTTATATTTAGATTTTTGATTTTTATAATATTAACGGAATTGGTAATAAATGCATAAATAATTGAAGTACCCCACTTCTGCTTTTATATATTTAACTTCGATACATGATATATGTTCATGATACATGTTCAATCATTCTATTGAGATTTTTAAAAGATTGAACATTCTTCCGAAATGAATTAATATTGCTCTCTAAAGCGAAATGTTAATATTCAATATAATATGCAAAAACAAACTCATCATCTAATCTTAACAAGTCGTTCTACGAGGAGATATTGAAAACTCTTCAAGACCGCCAGGATCGACTTGGTTCTTTTAAAAAATGGTCATATTGCTTTTCTAATTTTAAAAATTAATTTTCCAAAATTTATGTAGTAAATTTGTTAACAAAAAATTATATTGGAGACATATAAAACAAACATTAGATGTTAAAAAAATAAAGTAAAATGCCATACATGATACTACAAACAATACTACACATGAGAAGAATTAAGAATTAATAAGCAATCAATTATGAGAAGAATTAGACTGTGATGAATCAATTTCGTCGAAGGAAAATATAATTCACTCACATTATTTACAACATACAATGTAGTATTAATATTTAAAGTAATATGGTAATTGATATTCTTCTGAAAGTTTTTTCTTAATTTGGGTTTTTCGCCACGATCTAAAACTAAAAAATATCAAAAATATCTGTTTTTATGTAAATAAAGAATCACTGGGTAAAAACAAAAAACCAAACGGAGACAAATTTCTCAGTGATTCTTTTTTGTAATAAATTTGCCTAACGAACAAAATTTTTAAAATATAAGAATATTTATAAAAGATAGAAAGAAAGAAAAAATAATATAAAATAATCACTGAGAAATTTGTCTCTGGTTTTTTGTTTTTACCCAGTGATTCTTTATTTACATAAGAACAGATATTTTGATATTTTTTGAGTTTTAGATCGTGGCGAAAAATCCATATAAAGAAAAAAATATATGAACACGCCACAATCATTCAGACATTACTTATTCTTCTGAAAGGATGGAATTGATGAGATCTAGACTCATCACTAAATAGGAAGACCAAGTTTGCAAGCAAACATGTAGTAAACAGAATGAATCGACTTCATAGATGGAAGAGATTATTCAAAATCGGTTCGACAAAAACAGTAAAAAAATGTTATTAGGGAGAATATGACACAAGCTTTTGGTTGAAATAAAGACAGTTGTCTTAGAAAAATGGTTAAGAAAAAAAAGGACCTTTTAACCATCATAATGTCCGTCCTCATTTCAGTAAAATAATTGGATGCATGAAGTTCGATATCCACCATATTTGCCTGATTTGGCTCCCTCGTATCACTATTCAAATGTAATTTAATAAAATATATAGAACTATATAACGGATACCCTTCTATTGCATTGATTTTTATGAAAAGTAAATTCGGATAAATAAAATTTAAAAGGTTATTATTAAATTTTACTTGGACTTATTTTTCACAAACATCCAATATATTACAAGACAATCTGGTATATCTTTCAAGTTTTCCGTTTATGGCGTAGCTGTTAGCTATAACAACTTTTGAGTTATAACAGTAAATCTTATAAATTTTATGTATTTTAATTATTGTATTCTTCCCCACCTTAATAAAATGTCTCCCCGAGAGGTTCTCAGTTATTTTCGTCATTTTAACTTTATTTATAGCTCTTTTAAGATAGCTAATTAAAAGCAACTGTCTTTTCTTTTAACAAATTTTGTCAATATTTTCTAACTCTTACGTACAACGAATATCAAAATTGTGTTTAATACTGCCTTCCGACAGATACAAATTATAAATTTTGTTTTGTTTTTATAATGAACATATAACCTTTCCGTTATTTGTTATGTATTGATAAAATTTATGAAATATTATAGTTACAAACTTTGAACTTTAGTCTCGAATATGATGGTACTGTAATTGATATTAATTTAAAATTACAGATCAAATAGTAGATAGATAAAATTGATCAATAAAAACAATTCCGAATTTGCTTTCTAAAAAATGCTGATACTTTAATATCAAATTTAATGTGAGAAAATATAGCTAAATATATAAATTTATTTTTATTCCCGGGTGTACATCCGTTGATGCGTTTCTTTTTGTGAATAGTTTCTTTTAATTATTGAAAACTTCTTGGATTTTCAAGACAGAGTCTCTGTCGAGCCTGCAAAACAAACATTTTAAGTACTTTTCAGTACTTAAAAATCTTCACAAAAAGAAACGGACTAACGGATGTGTTCGAACATTTTACGGACGTACTCTCCGGGAATTTGGAGATTCTTTTGAAAAACAAATAATAGAATTGTTTTGAAAACAATGTCCTTCAAATGTAATCGTTCACTGGCTTCTTCTGGTGATTCATTCCTCTGGTGAAGCATTCTCGAGACCCAATTTTCGATTACCCTTGCATACACATCGCGACGAATATTTTTTCATGGTGACCTGAATGTTTCGTTTAAGGTGGAAAATTGTTCGGAGTTTATTTCTTTAAACCAGAAATTTAACATAACCCCACAGAAATTAATTCAAGAGCGTGATATCGCGGGATCTTGGTAATGACAATATCATAACCCGAAATAATGCGTCCAGTCAACATGTACAACTTTATGCCGAAGGTATTCTGTTAGTATATTCCTAGAGTTCACCATTAACAGTAACACGATTTACTTCATCGTCTTCAGAAAAATAAGATTCTATGACTCCTTCAGTCCAAAACCGCACACAAAACCGTGGCTTTCTGAGGATGAAGAATTAACTCCTAAATCACTTGAGGATTTCTATCGGACTAATCTTGCAGTTATGTTAATTTTCAAACCCGTAAAGCCTGAAGTGCGCTTCGTTGGAAAATATTACTTTTACCCCCAAAGTGGGAGTCACCTTGCAACTATTCTCGAGCCCAAGTCGTGTATCTTACAATAGCGAATTGGCACACACTATTTTGTTTGTACTATCTTTTAATAGTAAGTTATTTAATAATAAGTTATTAGTGTAATAGTTTTATATTAATATATTAATTTATAATTATAATTTATAAATTTAGTTTTGGGATATGTCAATCATATTTAATTGAACTTTATTATCACTGTCAATATAAATATCATTAACATATCCCAAAATTTAGTGTGTAATCTTATGGTTCCAATTACGTTCTTGTTTTGACGTTGTTATTGCAGCCCGTTGACCTTTAAACACACTCCAACTTTTTGTTTTTAATAGTAGAAATTGAACCAGTTCTAAACCTAAATAAAGTGTGAGGGAAAGCAACAAACTATTATTATGTGTGAGGTAAAGCAACTATTATGTTTCAAAAGCGCAATTTAAAAGAGTGTAATGAACAATTTAAACACAGATATCTAGAAAACGGTAACTAGGAGCGACATTTGCAAGATATATCTTATTTGCGTAATACATAAAGTGGACAAAAAAAATTTTTCACTAAAAATCCGAATACATTAAAGCGCAAAAAGGTTGTGATCTTTCAAACGTAGAAAAGTGTCGCAGACATTGCCCTCTACAATCTTCATAAACATTTTTGAGAAATTTAAATTTCTTATCTTAAAAAACCCCCCACTACCAAATTTCGTTCAAGAAAGATACTTTTTAAAAAAATTATTGACGAATTGAATTGAATTGAATATTGAAAATAAAATTATAACATTAACACCCTGTATCTTGGTTACTATTAACTTTTGGGCTAAGGTAAGTTGCTAAAAAATCTGCAGTTTTGCTGTGTACCATTAATTAGAGGATACCCTGTATATATATAATATAAAAGAGTACATTATATATTATTTTAAAATAAAACTACAGTTTTATATGATTTTCACTGAATTATATTATTCTGACATGGTTCGTCAACATAGTCAGAATAATATAATTCTGTGAAAATTGTATAAAACTGTATTTTTATTTTAAAGTAATCTATAATAGATTTTCATCAAGTAAAAGTTGAAACCGTCAATTAGTGAATTATATATAATTTCTATAATTAACTCTTATTTTCATATTTTGAATATTTTTTCTCCACGATCGTGCATATTCTTCTTAGTTCTGCATTGCTATGGTATACTCTGATCCTATAGTATATATTAGTATACTATCTAATAATGAAATGGCTCTTCCGCCTTTAGTACGTTTTTGTTGGATAGCCTTATCTATGTTTTCACCTTTGATATATTCTCAGTTCCTAATATTTGTAATCGTTGGTGTTAAAAATAAGATATCTCGTCTCTAAAACGACATTTTTTTCTATTTCTCTTATGCACGTACATTTCGTTTTATTGATGTTCTCCAATTTTGATATCAGCCGATTACCTTCCCCGTTATGTAATTAATATCATCATAATCTTGGGCCAAAATTATTTGATTGTTTGTAAAACAATAAGATATCGCATGGTACGCCACAAAGTAAATAATATATCTTCTAGAATTATTCCTATATTTCTATATTTTTTCTTTCATGACTTTAACACTCGTTCGAAATATATTATGAATGAGTTGCAGAAACACAACATATCTGTCTTAGACTTGAATTTACCTGAGATTCCTTTGACAAGTTGTTTCCGATTTTCACCTTAGCTATGTCAGTATTAAATACTTAGATATAATAAATAAAAACTGAATCATTGTGAGCGAAAAATTAACCATACAATTATAAAACTTTCTGAAAAAATATAACTTTTGGAATCCTGGAACAATTCTGTTAGTTTGGATATAGTTCCAGGGTAATGCCAACTGTTTTCAGAAATATGCATTTATAACTCGTGTAAATCGTAACCCTGTTTCTGTGTTTTGTATCAACCTACAAATCTAGTATATAATTTAACTTATTTCATCATTTATTATTTAAACATGATTGTGCTTTACGTTTGCTTAAAATCAAACAGATACTGGAAATATACTGAAAATAATACGAAAATAAAAATGTTTAAAAAATATTTTTTGTCTAAATTTCCACTTTATTACTACTGTTTGGCGCCTTTCGCGAACACTGTACGTTCTTCAAACTCTCAAAAATTTAGACAAAAAAGGTCTTTTATTAAACATTTATAACGAATTTACATCAAGTGAAAACCAAAAAAATCCACAAACAATCCACATGTTGTAGTTTTAAATCGGGGTAATATGTAACTGCGTGTTCTACGAATACATATATAGCTTCGAAAACTTTACAACTATATAGAACATCTTAATTAAATATCTTAGTCTGTTTTCCCCTTCGTAGGCCAATTTTCGTTAACAGTAAAGTAAGGAGTGGTACATTATACTATATCTTGTTGATTTTTACATAGCGATACATACGTTGAGTGACTGATATTAAACACGTTGAAAGCATTATTATAGTATAAGATTATAGGTTAAGGTTATCTTAGTCACCCAAAAATAGTCTAACAATATCATTTACGATATTTTAAAAGCGTAAAATTTTAACACACATATTCAGAGAAATACTAGGCTAATTCAAAAGTTCGCGGAGCGGAAATGATAAAATATGTTTATAGAAGAAAAAAATTACTTTATTCTTCCGTATATTCTCCCTTAAGCTCAATACATTTTTTCCAGCGGTTCTCCCAATCATTTATTCCATCTCTGAAGCGATTTTCGAGCGAAGTCCTTCAAAATACTCATCTAGGGCTGCTATAACTTTTTCATTTGATGAAAAAAGTCTGCAACGTAGGAATTTTGTGAGGTTTGGGAACAGATGAAATTCAAAGGGGGCCATATCTGGTGAATATGGTGGATGCTATAACAATTCTTAGTGTAACTCCTTCAATTTGGCCATTGGAAAAACATCTCTGTTAACACCTCTGTGTTCACTTCGCTAAACCAGGTCTTTTCTCGCGAATTTTTGCATCCAATTGATCCAAAAGGTATACCGGTAACAAAAGCAAACTAAGATTGCTACGTTCGCTAACGATACTGGCATGTTAGCGGTGGGAAGGGCTGAACTAGAAACCTCCAAGAAGCACTTAATAAAGTTAATGCAAGGACAAAACGCTAGCGAATTAAACTGAATGAAAATATATTAGTAGATATCAACTTTACAAATAGACGCGCCCAGCAGATTAATAGTAATCCCATATGTAAATACAAGTATCTGGGTATGAAATTAGATGTTAAGCTGAGGTTGAAAGATTATGTCAAGGGGAAGAATTTTATGTCAAATACAGATAAATGTACTAGATGGTTAGGGAAAAATAGGAACTAATAATTCATAACAAATTACTCATATAAAATCAGGCCTTAAAACTCTTTTGGACCTATGTTATCCAACTTTGGTGTTGTACCAAAAATACGAACGATGAAACCATACGATTTCAGAACAAGCTCCTAAGGCATTGAATGCCTCTTAGTAAGAATGTAAGAACTGCTAGAAATAGTGACTTTTATCATGAACTGGGTGTAGAAATGATTGTAGACGAGTTGAGTGAAGACATGATTATTAACGTTGAAGTAGCCTGTTTAAACAACGTGGGATAATAAGAAAACTTAAAAGAGTTAAACACTTGGAATTAGGATAATGGGTGCCGAAAGCAGGGTAATGTTCGGGCGTGAAGTGTACCTAGTGAGTAAAATCTGAGGAATATCAGTGGCTAACCCTAGCCTAACTTTTTAATTTTTAATGTTTGTCGAGTTTTTCGTTTAGATTAGTGGTAATTCAATTAAGGAAAAATATTCTCTAGTCTGCTTTAAGCTTTGACAATTCCTGTTCTAAATTTGATTGTGGAGAAAATGGAGATAAATAATGGTATAAAATGAAATATATTAGTTCCTTCCCAAGATCTTCAGATTATATGAAAAATTTAAACACCTCATTCCATAAAATATTGTTATGCACACGTATAAGCCTTCCATAAAATTTTATTATTGTACCATTTGGGTCTTAAGGAAACTATATTGTAGGCTTTGCGGAACATTTATAGGAAACGTACATCATATTAGAAAGTATAGAAAATTTACTGAATCAGGTGTACAGTTTAAAATGTCTATATTCCAATTTCGTAGTGAAAACCATCCATATTTATAGGCAAAATTGATGTTTCCATATTTAAAATTGTATAAAAATTTAATTTTTTTAAATAGCATAAAGTTGCTAGTTTTAGAAAATTAAAATTTTCAGATTTCAATTTATATATGAGTAAATCATGTTAAATCTATTTTGAGATATTAAAAATACTAGGAATAAATACGAACCTGAATCTTGGGGGGTATTTATTTTTAGAATTTATAAAGTTATATAAAGCTACAAAAGTACCTTAAAAAGAAACTAAAGTTTTTCTATAGGACAAAACTAGTCACGGCATCTAGTTATAAATGGACAAGTTCAATATTTTGAGAGTTATATTATCGATCGTGAACAATATTTGAATCATTTCATAGCAATCCTTGGTTTGATGTGGAATATAATGGCTATTTTGTGACCTCGGTATGGAAACCGAGATGGATAATACATTTACATAAGTTTTGGTTTTAAAATAAGAGAATGGGAATGAGTGCATATCAAGTACACAAGCCGAGTAAACAATAAAATATCTATATATGGGGGTATTTATTATGAGATTTATTAGACTTTAGAAGTTATACATACTTACGAAGTTAGAGAACAAACGATGAAAACATTTCGAATCTCAGGATGCTTAAGAGACATCGTATGGAGGAACAAATATCTCAACACAGGCAGGAAAATAAGAACATATAAATCAGCAATTAGACCCATCATTGCATACTGGGCTGAAACAAGACCAGCCACTTACAAGAGAAAGCGAATTATGTGAACGATTGAAATGAGAATAATAAGAAGCTTTCACGGGAAAACCTTACACGACAGAATTAGAAGCAAAAACCTTCAACAACAAAGTGGGATACAAAAAGAAGATAATAATGGCATAAACAAATAAGCAGGATGGACAACAACAGACTTGCAAACTACGCGAAATTGAAGAATCCCGTCGCAAAAAGAACTCTCGGTATGTCACCGCAAGTGTTAGGGAGGATTATAAAGTATTAGGGAGAACTGCGTACCGATTGCGATTTAAACGGTTGCAAGTCTACTGAAAACAATCTGATAAGTGATCGTCTGTAGACATCGACGACAATCAGTTACTTTGAAATTATTATTAAAATTCATACATAAAATTCAAGGTATATTTTTGGATACCTCAAAACACTACATTAATAATCAGCTCATCGTCTCACATCGTTTGACAATTTTGGATTCAATGAGGTACAATACCGCTTTATCATCCATTCTATTCGCATGATCAGACCCACTGTGACTTTTTCTGTTCGTAAAACTTTTTCGATTGTCTTATAATTCATAATGTTTTTGCTAAATTTTCCATTGCTTTTTATAAATATTATATCGACAATAACACGTATGATTCTGGATTTTTTGAGAATTATTCTCACAAATGCTTCATTTAACAAAGCTGCAAGTACGGTAGACTAGTAGTGTAAACTTCATTATTTAGTAACGAATCATTATTACTTTTTAAGAAAGAACATGTCCAAGAAATTCGATGTAACAAACCAGCTATTTCAATAACAGAATGGAAAACATAAGAAATAAAAAACAATAATATAAATAAATAATAACATAAAAACATAAACATACATAAAAAATAGGTACATTTCCTAAACAACAACAACACATTCAGTGTCTCTGTATGGCCGAGAAGGTTATTCAAATCAACAATTTCAACACCATACATTCTCGATGATACATATTCTCTATTTCATCATTTTGTAAGATTGAGCCTACCAATTAGAACCTCTGATCATTAGTAGTGTAAATAGTGATCATTAGGAACAATATTGGAAACTTTGAAGATTAGCAGAATTTTAGCTAAATATACTTTTCAAAAAGTATTAAATTACTAATTTCACACAAAATATCAACTAATTGGTCTGCAAAAATCAGTTGTTTTTTGTATTTGAGTATTGTAGTCTAACTACAAATATGTGATAAAGTTTGGAACCAATAAATAGCGAATGTGTAACATCTTACAAAAAAAAAGATATAACAGTTATTTCGTTGGGGATTTGTGATGTAAAATGTAATGATTGTAATCATAAATTTATTGGTTAAATAAGAAGAGCAATAGTATCAGATTTAAAGAACATATACCTCAAATAAGATAAAATAGACCAGATATACTAGGTAAGGCGGTTAATAATTCTTATTTTTTTAAGAGATGGCGCTGGAAAAAATGTCGATTCGTAGTCTAATCTCTTATGTCATTTTATTGCTCAATACCTGTCAAAACGCCATTGATTTAACGATTTCGACTTAGCGACATATTTGTTTTCGTGTGGTAAACATATCGAGTTTCGAGACAAATAAAGAGCATTTGCAACACGTACTGCTTCACATGAGAAAGATCCAGAAGGCAGGAAAATGGGTTCCAAATCAGCTGAACGAGAGATATGAAAAAGTGAAAGACGATGTGCGAAGTTTTGCTTTCTCGGCGTGAAAAAATAACTTTTTTGCATCCGATCGTGACTAGGGACGAAAAATGAATATATTTCGAGAATCCAAAACGCAGAAAATCATACGTTGACCCAGAACAACTATCAATATCGATAGCTTTGGCTTTGGAAAGAAGAGAATGCTGTGCATTTGGTGGAATCGGAGGGTGTTGTGTACCATGATCTTCTGAAACCAGGTGAAACAGCTAATACCATTCGCCAGAGTCACCAAATGATCAATTTGAACCATACATTGATCGAAAAGCGACCAGAATGGGCTACAAGACACGGAAAAGTGATTTTGCAGCATGGCAACGCCCCATCGCACGCTGCAAAAGCGGTCAGAGACATCATTTCTTCACATGGCTGGGAACTCTTGCACCATCCGCCCTACACACCAGACTTGCCCCTTCCGACTACTAATTGTTTTCATTGATGTTTCACACACTTAACATGAAACACTTCAACAATTACGGATATGTCGAAAAATGGCTTCTCAAAAGATGTACGGTTTTTCTGGGAGGGCATTCATAAATTGTCAGAGAGATATGGCGCATAATTTGAATAACCCATTTTTTACCTTTCTCCCAAATAAGAAAAAATCAAGAATTATCAGCCGCCACATCTGGTATCTAGGGTTGTCCAACATATTTATAAAACTAATCACAATATAGATTTAAGCAACGTAAAATTATCTAGATATATTTAATATAAAAGATTATTAGATGTGCACGAAAGTACGAAAACACTATAGGTTTCAAAATATAAATTATCAATAAAAAAAAATCAAAACAGTTAAACAGTAAAAACTAAAAGTTTTTTATATTCTAAAATTATTTTCACGAACGATGCAAAACATGTAACATAATTATGTCATGTAAAATATCAACACATTAACTTGATGACTGACAAAAACGTTAAGAGTACTTATCTCTGACATTATTTACTCGACTTACAATCAAGTCTCTTGTGTTGACGATCGTTTTAAATTAGTTAAATGGAAAGAATTAAACAAAAAAAATATTCGCAAATGTATCTGCGAAGAACAGTCAGTTTGTTCCTCCATGTCTTGTCCCAAGTGACTGACGACCCAACAGCTGCCTCCAAAATACAAATAAAAACCGATGCCGATTCGTTTCGCTTTCATCTTGACGTGCACAATTGAAAATTCCTCGCGAAACGAATATTCGTCGTCTTAAAACTTTTTCGAAACACGGACGAGAGCCGTCAAGTTCATGTTAAAAAAGAGGGAATAATAAATAGAACGATAAATTTTCGATGGCGTCTTCGCACGCAATTTAGGGAAAAACAAGAATCGGGCGAGGATAAGCAATAAACAGTGCGGAAGGCTAAATAACATTTTATCCTGAATTCCATCGAGTTTTCGTTTTTTTTTTGCTTTCGTTCTTCCTCTTGTTATAAATCTACTTATCTCCTTAAACTGAACTAAATGAAAGTTTTGTAACAAGACAAATTTTAGGAATATGTTTAATTTTATTTTTGAGATCGGCTCAAAATATTTATTTTTAGAATTTTGCATTATCTTAGTTTATGACATATCTTAAGATTGTTAACTCTAGGTATAGAGGACGTTTTATTGAAATTATGCAGACATATGAACAAATAAGCTATTAGATGCCATGATTCAAGCTGGAGCAAGCTAGGCGTTTCAGATAAAGTTAAGATATGCGAATATAGACGATGAATTTTCTACTGAGAGCGAAAAAACCGGAACGGAATATTACTTAGAAATGGACAGGCAGGTAATAGAAACACAGATATAATAGAAGAAATGACGAATCAAGAAGAAGCACTAAACAATCGGAACGCCTGATCAGAGGGGAGAATAACTAAATTGCCTAAAAAAGGAAATAGATCACGATGTGAAAACTGAAGATCAATTACTGTCCTTTGTGTAGCGAGAAAAATTCTGACTGGACTTATGTTAGAACAAATTAAAAAATTCATAAATGAAAAACAAAGAAAAAGGTTGGATTTAGCCCTAATTGATCAAGTATGCATACGACAGAAATGGATGAAGGAAGATATGTTTGTTAATTCCATTGGTTTTCAGGGTGCGTTTGGTTCACTGGACAGAAAGGTATTGTGGAAGATAGTGACACATTATGGCACACTTAACAAATATATAAGAAAAATAAAATTATTTTATGATATCTCTACAGCAAGCATAGAACACCAACACTCACGGAACGAAATGAAATGTGTTCAGGAAGTTTGAAAAACTGGAGTTCGCTGACAAGATGTGTTTACTAACATCAAATAAAGAACATGTGCAAGAACAAACATCGAGTTGAAGCAATAACGCAAAAAGTGGGTCTAAAAATAATTCCGAAAAACGAGAGGAGAAATAAATAAAGGAGAAACAATTCAAATAGATGAAAGAGATACAATTATAAGAAAGATAAGAAAGAGAACAATTCAAATAGTTGATTGAGATGATGAGCTCGAATGGTGATTCAGGAAAAAAGATAGTCAGATGAATATGCAAAGCACAGAATGGCTTCAAGTCGCTATGTAAGATATGTCCTACACGAAATATTGTAGTAGTAAACACAGTACACAGTATTGTAGTAGAAAAACACAGTTATGGCTATTCTGGAGTATTTTTAACTGCATTTTTAAACGAAACAGAAACATGGAAGGAAAATGAAAAATATCGAATATTATCGGGTTGTAAGGTTTTTAAGAGAAAGGATAAAGCAAATGATATATGTAAATGTCTGTGCAGTCTATTATGCAATTAACATTATTATTTGCAACTTTTTGCAAACGTAGTCGTAAGTTCATAAAGACTTTTTGCGAAAAATTAGCATATTTATTATCAAAACATGTATAGAGGTTGCTTTTCACCTCTTCTTTCGTTTTAAAATAATTCTCATTAAACAATTTTGGAGGGAGCGAAATATATAGTAGTCCGAGGTTGCGATGTCCAGTGAGTAGGGTGGATGGAGCAAATCATCTCCATTGAAACTCAACAAGTTTTTGTTGTGTACTGATTCAAACGTGATCGTACATTATTATAATGAATCATGATGCCTTTCCTGTTTGCTACTTCTGGGCGTTTCTATTCAATTGCTGCCCTCAGTCAATATAAATGTGAACAACAGTGGTCTGAGATTGATAGTTTGGACACGTGGAAAAAGCTCAAAGTGTATGGATCAATCCCACCAAATGCAAAGCATAATTTTTTTCCGACGAATGTCGTCATTCAGATACATAAGAAACGCTGATCCCAGCAATCTCCATGATTTTTTCATTGCATGTTTTGGACACAATCCACTTTTAATCACTAGTTTCCATCCGCGTCAGAAAAGTAGCTTTAATATTTTTTCAGTAGAAGATCGTAGGAAGAGTTTCGGCCAGCAGATATGGCTCATTTCGATTTCGTTCGTGAGGAACACACACATCGTATTGACAGACATTCCTTTTTTTTTTCGGAAGGTCAAAAACTGCCGATTTGCCAATTTTTAACTTATATGAGATCTTTATTTCCTCGATATGAGTGGCTAAAGCACGGCCAGAATGAAGTTGGTCTTCCAGATCAATATCATCACCGCTGAACTAACCAAACCGTGGTACCCATTCCATCATTCACCCTTTGACTACTTAAACTATATAAAAAAATAGAGATGAGAAAATCGTCCCCTTATCTACCTTAAGACACCAGCAAAAGGATGGATAGATACACCAAGAAAATGCCAAATCAAAGCCCCAGCAAACAAGAGAAATATAATTACAATTTAACATGCTGGTTCCGAGGAAGGATGGGTTCCAAATTGTTTACGGTCGTCCTCCAAAAATATTAAACATTCATCTTTGGACTACCATGATGACACCACAGGAAAACTTTTTAAAGATTGGTTTATAAATAGTCTTTTGCCCAATGTGCCTAAGGAAAGCGTAATTGTAATAGGCAATGCTAGTTATCATAACCGCCAAAAAAAAAAAAGTTCCTAATGCAAATAACACTAAATTGGAAATTCAGAACTATATGTAAAAAACGATATATACTTCGAAACAACATATAAAAATGTGATCTAGAAATATTAAAGACATTTAATATTAAAAAGGAATATGGATGTGATACCATTGCTGCCGATATAGGACATATGGTTTTACGCCTTCCCCCGTATGACTGTATTTTTAATCCAATTGAGTATATGTGGCATCAGGTAAAATCCAATGTCATCCAAGAGCAGAAAACATTTATCCGACTCTTAAGTGCAAGTGTTGCAACATTAATTAGGAAGGTTGTAGATAGTATTCTCGAAGAAAGTTGGATACATTCGATTAACCATGTTATTAAAATAGAAGATTCCGATGTATCATTTACTAATAAAATAGAACCACTTATTATTAATGTAGATTAAAGTGATAGTGAGAGCGAAACCGAATTAAATGTATAATTAAATTTAAGTTATAATTTTTATTGTACTAATAGATACATTTATTTATTTATTGTATTAATAAATTCAAAATATACAAACCAAGTAAGAAATGTTTTAGTCATACATAATAATAATTTAACAATATTTTATTTTTTCCAAAATTAGTCAGAAGTTAAACCACTCCGACTTTGGCGCCTTCGAAGAAACTAGGAATATTTTTATTGAAATTTATTGGGGCAATTAACATTTTGCCGAAAGGCAACGAAATATCTTGAACCGGACTAACGACTAACGCGAAGAGAAGCAAAATGAATACCCAAAAATAGAAATGAATGGAAAATACTAGTAAACAAAGTAGGAAGGAATTAACGCAGTGCGTGGAATTTACCATGTCCAAACTGGGGTATTTTCCATTAATTCTAGAAGCTGTATCGAAATAAAATACAATTATAATCAATATCAACGAGCTAGTAGCCCTTTATCACGGTATAATATCACTATTTTAATAAAACAAAATTAAACCTTTAAAATTGTTATTATATCATATCCGGCAAATTATAATTTACCCTACAATCTTTTTTCTGCGTTTTGATTTTAAATGTTGCGTGATCTCCATCATAATTTAAAACTTCTCATGTGAGAGTTATTATATTTTGCCTTTTAATGATCGGGTTATATAAAGAAATAAAAAAAATAATTATCTAATTTTATATAAACTTGATTTTAAAGTGAACATAACTGTTTAATTCATCAGGACTAACTAAACAAAAATACTTCCTTTGGCTCGAAAGATTTTTAAACCAGAACCCGCGATCCTTTTTGTTCAAAGGTTCAATGAGGTCAAACAAGCCCAAAAAGGGTCTTTGTAATAGTTTATAAAGGATTCCTTTATATGAAAAATGTAACAAAGAATTTGAACAGGTCAAAACGTTTAGTGCATTCTGGCACGAATCTGTAAAAATTACGGATTATTTTGATTTTTTATACTGATATTACATGTGAACACCCAGTAAACTAACGTAGTAACACTCAGTGCTTAGAGCAAGATGAGCTAAACATTTTAATAAGTCTAGTGAGTTTGAGAAACTCGATTTCTCAACTCACATAAAGTAGTAAAGGTTTATCGGACATGCTTTCAAGAAGGTGTTAGAACCGCATGACATTAAAGAATAACTTTAAAACATCAGAATCGCCGTCTTAGACTTCTTGTGTGAGGAACCATTTTGTCACAACAACAGTTACGAATTACTGATTCAAATATTATGGAAGAACAATTGGAATATTAAATAAAAACTACCGAATAAGATACTTTGGGCTGTTTTGAACATCTAAGACAACTCCTGGAATGGTGGCGTTAATATTCTGCCTGTAATGCAGAATTGAATGAAGTTGTCTTGGAGGGGAATCATGATTTTGTATTGACATTATGGTCAGGTCTTGGATAACGTGGGGGAGAAAGAAACTAAACCACCAGTTTTATGTGTATCGAACGCTAGATACTGTGATGTGGGGCGCTATTGGTATTGGTGGTAGATCACCTTTGGTTTTTAGAAGTAATCTGAAACTTGGCACATTGCTATATCTAAGACTGCTTCAGAATCTGGAAGACAAATCGTTCACCACTTTCAATAGTACGGTAATGATAAATTTCTTACAGTTTTTCGAAATCTACCGTTTAACTTGATTATCAAAATCTACAAGTGCTTTAACAATTAGGCACATGTGGGACATTATCGACAGGTAATATTTAAACATGATGAATGCTCAAGAAACCTGGGATAAAATACCTCCAGATCTAACTGACCGTCTCACTCGATCAATTGTTTTAGATTTCAAATAATTACTTTTGTTCAGGTCCCATAACGAAACTAATCAAAATTTTTCCAAGGACCAAAGAGCTTATAATTTTATGGTCTAACCATTAGATGACGATTAGAAATGCGGATAATCTCTGATGAATTCAGTGAAGAACGTGAAACAGCAATGAACAACAAACAAAAATTAATTGTTGGATTCGAAATTTGTGCACTAATGTTTTTTTTTTAATGTACTCTAAAGAGTTATCGAAAATTTGGGTACTTTTTATGGGCAAATAACTCTTATTTCCACGATTCCAAAAATTTTACACGATGCTTCAAAAAACACCCATTTAATATTTTTTTTATTTATAAAAATGTTTCCCTTCTATATTTATCTCGCGAATGAATAAACAGGTTTTGTGAATGTGTGTGAATATGAATGTGTTACAATATGAGCGCAATATTTAAATTGCGCGCCATTTTGGCTCTCATGATTCGACAGGTCAAGAATTGTGATAAGTCGATAAGAGACGGACCAGAGTTAATAAACATGGAGCGCTACACAATACAGCAACGCGTCATTATTGTTAAACATTACTATCAAAATAGTGAAAATTAGGTTGCTGCGATTCGTACAGTGCGTCCGATCTTCGGTAGAAATAATGTTCCAAATTTTTAATCGAAAAGAATAATCGAAAAATTCGAAAGCACTGGCTCAGTTATTGATATGAAACATATGACACAAGCCCGTAGTGGCCATTCAGAAACAAAAACATCATGGCAGTTCGTGAAAGTGCGGCCGATAGTCCAGAGTCCTCCATTCATCATCGTGTACAAGAATTGGACATTTCATCAGACTTTCTTCATTCGCAAAGAGAGATTACTAATTGGATCATTGGACAATAAGAAGTGAATGCCAATCTTGCAATTTATAACCTATCGACTTTTTTGGTGGAGTTTTCTAAAGTCTCAGGTTTACACCAACAAGCCTACGACCACCCAAGTACTGAAGACCAAAATTGAACCTTGGATCAACAAAATACCGCCACATTTATGTAAAACCGTTATTGAAAATATCACCAGAAGAGTACGTGTGTGCCACCAAAGCTATGGCGGCCATTTATTGGAAGTGTTGTTCCATACATAATTTCAAAATGTCTATATTATAAATCAATAAATATTTCAATACTTTGCTATAGAAAACCATGTTTTATTTAAAATTCACATTTTGCGCCCTTATTGTAATACCCTTTATTTATATAAAGGGTATTATAATAAGGCGTGTTTATACACGCTCTAGTTTAAGTATTTAAAAACGTATACAATACAGCTGATCTCTCTCAACAATAAGATATTCCCAATTATACGGTAGTCTTATCATTCCACAGTGACCCAGCACTAGCCTCAAGGAACCTTCCAACCTAAATAAAATCCAACAGTGATTGAAAACATGGCACATCAAAGACAATTAAATTAAATCGACCCAAGTAACATTTACACTGCGCAGGGCACTATGCCCTCGTGTACGCTTCAACAACTGCCAGCTCCAACAAGCAGAATATGTCAAATATCTCTGTATACATATAGAATGACGACTGACATAGAAAAATATTTATTTTCCAAAAGCAAATAACTAGGTCTCAAGCTAAGCTAAATGTACTATATCACTGGCCGCAAATCAAAACTTGCATTAGACAACAAAGTGTTGATATACAAAGCCATCCTAAAACCTGTGTGGACATACGGTATCCAACTATAGAGAAGCGCCAATACTGTAAACCATCGTTAATGCTCCCTACTACGTCCCCAATAAAGTAATCTAACGTAACATTCCCCTAGAATCTGTCAAAGAAACTATTCAACTAAGTGTTAACTACAGTGAAAGAGTGCCACTGCCGCTAATGTATTAGACATTAATTAAATGTAACACTAATTAAATGTATCGGACACCAATGAAGTGCGTAGATTGAAACGTCGGTTGCCATACGACCTAATTACAAGACTCTGATAAGTCTAGACTTTAAAACAAATGCATATAAACTCACATAGACAAAAGACTTTAGACTTAGATTCAATTTTAAAGGAGATCACTCAGTGAAGTGATATTCTACATTCTATTCACTTGTATTATACCAAAAGCTTATTGCCCACTAAGCAGATCAATTCAATAATACTAAATGGATATTATGGAGTATTCATTACCACTTTCAGATGACATATTTATACATAGAGATGTGGAAATTCAATTTTTAGAAATTTTACTTGTAATATAATAATACTTCGTACATTAACATCTTTTTCACTTAACCCCTTTTTCAATATTAACATCTAAAATTCAACATCCTCCCCTGACAGTGAAACAGACCTAAAAATACCATCTAAAAGTAAAATTTACTGGACTGCTTTAGAACATGAAAACAGCCGCACGTTAAAAATAACATATGCCAATGTATTTTATCATATGTTATTTCAATTTACATTTACTCGAAATTCCTTTTTTAGCATTAATGGAAATGCAGATAATCATTAGTAATAAATGTTGGAATCGCACAAAATTTGGTTCATGCTGATCTCTTGAGCTTTTTTAAAAGTGTGAACATTATTTATTCTTTGAAATCTGAAAATCTGCTTTTGAATAGTAAAGATAGATATGTGCCGGTCTATTATTTGGTTTACCCAATTAATTTTTCAATGGAGAGTGGATTATGTATAAATCATAAAACCAAATGATAAAGTGTTTAATAATATGACAGACAATATTGGAATAAGACATATCAGAAGAATCAAGAATGAAACAGTGAACTATCATTTAAAAAAGCTTACGTATGAGAAAGATACTCATTATGGAAAATCATTACGAAGTTCAAGAAAGCTGTGATTTCTCCACACCTTAAGGAAATTGCCAGTTCGTAAGCGACAGGCAATTAAGAAAAAACCGACCTGTTTGCTTACTAAGTAGAAAATATCTTTCAGCTCTCACCGGTTACAGAATACCCTACTTGTGCACTTGCATTTTTATTTCATAACTGGAGAAATCCAGTAAAAAGTAAATAAAACAGCTATTATTAAGCTAATATATTTAATGCGGTTTCTAGGAATGTAAAAGTGCTGGAATATTACTTTTGAGTACACTATATTGATTTAAATAATATAAGAAAAAACTATTACCAACTACCAGTTCCTACCACATCTAGTATGAAAATTTAGATTCCTTGTGGATCGATATTGTTGGGGTGGAAATTAATTAGATAATATGGAAATAGAATATAGAATTTTCCGCTAGGCATTAATTTTTTTTAACCATATGAATCGCTGGATTATCGGGTAGACCTTTATTGTATTGTTAATTACGTTAGAAATTATTTTTTTAAACAATAATATAAGTTGTAATTTTATTGTTAATATTTAAAATGTATATGTGCAATATTTGGCACTTGTGTCACAAAATGTATGTATTTTCTATCTCAAAGTATTCAAATTTAAAGCTACACTTCCCTTAGAAGTTTGTCGATATTTCTAAATTTAGAAATTTATGAAAATATCATGGCACGACAAGAATCTTTACTGACACGATATCTGGTTCTTATTCATTTTTAAATTTCCATAACTTTTATTTGAATATGGTAACAGTAAAGCTAAAATTTTATATTCCCAATATTTTCAAAGCAGAAATCTTGTGCCACGCAGTAAAATTTTAAAGCACAGTTTTATTTCGTTACGTTTTTCCTGGAGTTGGGATGTATCTAACAAAGTATTTATTAGGGTAATAAACTCGAGATTAAAGAAGTTCATAAGCCGAAAAAGTTAGTTGGATCTCTACAGTAACGCTTAAATGTTTTACTCCAAAAATAGCTCAACAACCTTTAAATTCTCGACGAACATTTATAGCTTAGGATCCATAAGTTTCAAAAAGGTTTCAGACGCAAGACTTGCCCCAGTTGAATTTATGGTTTCACTTTCCGTTTGGAGATAGTAAAAATGTTTTTACGAATTGCAGTCTATATCTCAACGAAATCCGTAGTTATACCATGATATAAATCATATGATCTTTTTGGGTTACTGGCGCAAGTACGAATGTAATACATAACACAACAAGGTATACATATTCTGTTTAAATATAAGTTTATATTTGCCAATTTCTATTTAAATGCACAGTGCAACACATTTATGTAATATGTTAATTACATTAATAAACATATCGTGTTTACAATCAGGCCTAAATATAAAGTTTATGAATGTTTCAATGTAAAAAACAAATAGTACTGTTGCCAATTTATTGTTTAATCTGATAGCCTTGTGAAATATAGGTTGATGCCACTAACCAACGCGTCAACTTAAAATTTCGACAAAAACATTTTCAAAAATTGGTTCAAGTCGTTTTTTACTGATAAAAATACTTTAGTTTTGAATTCTGTTACAAGCAACATATTCAGTTTAAATTATGATATATATCAGGTCCCATATACTTAACGATGTCATCAGTCCATCGTGCTTTCGGTCTTCTTCGTGGCCGTTTGCGATCAAGCGGTATGCACTCCAGGATTGCCTTGGTCCATTTGTCGTCCGATCGCCTGGCTATATGGCCTGCCCATCTCCATTTAAATAGCTTTACACTTGATGTCACACATTTTCGTTTGTTTCCTGATCCATGCGCAGTGCTTTCTGTCTCGTCTTGTAATGCTAAACATACATCTTTCTATTCGTCTTTCTATTCGTGCTACCCGAAGTTTTTAAATTGACTGCAATGTGAGTGTCCAGGTTTCACTTCTATATGTCATAACATAATCTGACTCTTTTTTAGGTTTATTTTTTAAGCCAATATAAAGAGGCTTTCAGAATAATATTGAGTGACAATATACATTATCATACATTGTCTTTTCAATAGAAAAGTGATGGGTTTCTTCTTCATGTAACCAGCACCGCCATCTTTAAATGAACACATGCATTACGGAATAATGCTTTTTAGTTTTGATTACCAGACATTATATGGCTCTTGAACCACCGCTGCGCAGTTTATTCGTAATGACTAAACTCGAAGCGATTTACGACTAAACACCAAATCACTTTTTCTTACTTCTCGACGAGCGTTTCCTTATTCATGTTAGCATCATCAGGAAATTATTCAATCTCACAAATCAGATTGAATCATAGGATGAAATCCATGATAGCAAAATGAAGAAGTGGTTGAAATTCTTCTTCTCTCTTCAATATTTTATTGGAGGATCGATTTGGAAAGCAGCATGTTTAGAAGAAAGTTGAAGACAAAACAGACATAAAAAAAAAGTTCACAGTTGCATTCATCATTATCATCCTCATCCTTCAACCTTTATCGTGTGCAATGCAGTATATCATAAGTTTGTTGATACGAGCCTGATATCATCGGGCCACTTGGTCGGCGATCGTTCTCTATTCCTGAGAATGTTAGATCTTGGATGGCATTCGAGGTGCCCACGCAACGTGCCGAGCTTAGTTCGGCCTTCACACAGCATCTACAATACCTTTTTTTGCGTGATAATAGTGTTTTGAATCCTGTCTCTCAATGTTAATTGTGTGGTCTGAATGTTGGTAGTGTCTCCACTCCCCAAGTGAGTATCGCTCGAATACATTGACTATTTCCAAATAAGAAAGATTGGGAGGAATTTTAAATTAAGCCAACCACACAATCAATTTTGAGAGATTGAGAGGGATTCGAAATTGAGCAACCACACAATCAAATGACTGAAAAATTATTTCATTAAAACGAAAAGGCTTGGTTAGACTAATAAATAAAATCCAATAGTTCGTAATGTTTCTTTTTCTACTGGCGAATACCTGCTAATCAAAAAAGCATAAAACATATTTTTCTAGGATGTTGCAAAATCTGCAAAAGTTAGAAAAAAACAATTTAAACTATTAGAAAAAGATCAATCAAGTACCAACAAAAAAAATCCACATTCAAAAAATAAAGATTAAGCTATTTATTTATTTCGAAGAAAATAGGACACACTTTATATTTTATTGTTTCAATTTCATCTAAATTAGTGGATTTGACAAATAAACACATCCTGTTTACTATCAGGCTAAATTTAAAATACATATACGAATCTTGAACGTCATAGATAATTAATATCGTTGCCAATTTATTGTTCCAACTGATAGCTTTGTGGGAAATCGGTTGATGCCATTATTAACGTCACTGAAAATGCATATTTGTCGACAGGTAAAAACGGTACTTTGGTTACTATCGTCAAGAATTCCGTTATAAACTACACTAAATGTGTGAAATTACAACGCACAGTTTTAGAATCCTTAATAAAAATGTTACACTTCAAATGTATTTAATTACAGTTAGTTGGTCAAAATAGTTTCGAAAAACTGGCTAAAAAATCATACCTTAAATTGTAATTCTCTATGTGAGTATATAATTTTTCATAAACATTAGCCTTCTCGCATGCAAAATATCCCATCATTACTTCAATTGTGATAAATATTATCTATTTAATAGAGGCAGGCTATACTTGATGAAACATTTTAAATAAAAAACCAAGACTCATGTCCAAATTTCCACTATATTCTATGGTGGGGCAAGTGTCTCTATTTTGTTTTAGCCCCTTTTTTTTCGTGATATTTGACAGCTTGGGTTTGACTGTTGTGTAGTACAGACGTCCAAGTTTTATTATGGATAAATATACGCTAAAGTGAAATTATAATTTAAATTAAAAAAAAAATCCATTATTGCGTAATAATTTAATTCAACGCGAATTTTGGGGAAAATATCTTAATCGCCCGAAGTCTACTAAATATCAATTTATGGTTTATTCAAGCAACTTCAACAATTCGGATAGCTGAGGATAGGCCCCGCATCAGAGGACCAAGAACAATTCTAGAACAGTCTCCAGAAACGTCGATTCGATAACGTTGTGCACAATTGGAAATTTCTCCACCTAGTTTACACCAAATTTTGAAAAGTACTAGCAGATATTTGCCTTTAAGATTCAAATTATCAAGACCTGTTGCCTACAGGCAATTCTATTATATATCCTAATTTGACGGCTCAGGATTATGTTTAATGGGGACTTTTGAAAGAGGTTAAATGAAAGAGGTGAAAAGGTTTACATAAATAAATGAAAAGTTTACATAAATACCCCATTATAATACACCAACTCATGGACAATGTCGTTACTGAAATCCCTGCATCAATAGCCAATATGTGGATGAAAGTTATTGAAAATATGTTAAAAAATATACAAAATTGCATTACTGTTAATGGCTCACATTTGATAAAAAATAATTTGTAAATAATAATTTATACAAAATTTAAAGATGAAATAAACTTATTATAGAAAAAATATATTCTCCATGTTTCTTTTAAAAGTAAAAATTATTAAAATAGTAGAGTGACACTTGCCCCACCCCTTTATAATATAGTGGAAATTTAGATATAAGTTTTAGTTCTTTTCTTGATAAAAATAAGTCGGAAAAATGAATGAACTGGACAGGGGTAGATAATAATCGCAATCTATTCTCCCATTTGATTTCAATATCTCCCTGGCTTACGTAACTCCCTGAAATCAATGTGATACCATAATACCAAACGGTATATGAGTGACTCCAATCAAATCCAGTTTTACGCTGATAGTATATTTAAGACTGCCGGGGTCATGAACGTCGTGAAATCAATGTGAAATGCATTCTTTTATTCCAACTGATTGATAGATTGGCTACCCAGCTCAACTTGTGAGAGTAAATGCTGTTCTAACTGAAAAATTTGCAGCTTTGGTCAAACTTAAAAAAAGTCCTCCTGTAGCAAAATAACCCAATACAACACACATTTACGTCTGACCACCTCAAAAATTAACGAATTGGACTTTGAATGTCTTCCTCACACAGCATACAGCCCGGACTTTGCTCTGTCGGTTTTCCACTTGTTCCGGTCCATGACTTAGTTTTTGCGAGGAAAAAAAAAATAAGGAGTTTTTCGTCTCCACAGACCCATCGTGGTATCGAAGATGAATAGAGCTACTGCCTCAAAGAGGGGGTGAGATCATCGAAAACAATGACCTATATTTAGAGAAATAAACTCCCGGTAAATATGTTTTAATCAGTGAAGTACCTCGAAGGAAATACCTTTATTACCCCTAGCATTTAGGCTAGAATTTATTGCTACCACATTAGAATACACGTTTTATATTAAAACAAAGCTAAGATGATATATATATTTGCTTAATGCAGCAGTTAACAAATATATTAATGATTATTAGAAATATTATTTTTTGGTGTTACGCTGGGTCCACACCAACAAAAATTTGCGTATATGCTGAATTTCCTGTGCGGGGAAAATATTAAAGACGTAAAATTTGCACACGCAGTCAATAAATATATGTGTCGTGCGCACTGTACGCCCCGCTCCGTGCGTGTGTGCAGTGGAATGTTAGGTTATGTTTGATTCTGTTATTCTAACAAGCGTCAAAAATAAAGTTCTTTATATTTTGTAGTGTTTATACTTATTTTCTGTACTTTATACTTTTCTGTTTTGGTACAAATGCTTCATCTAATAACACCTTTTATGAGATTTTTTCGTTTTTCTTGATTAAATTCTTCATTATTATGAATGCAGCACACTTTTTCTTCAACATAATAATATGCTGGGACATGCTTTGACTATAATCAGTTACTCAATAAATAATAAAATACTAAATAATACATTTCAATATAGTTACTTCATGTATGTATCTTTTTGAAACTACAAACATTAATTTCACTTTAACAACACATCCACATACAAATTCTGTGCACCGCAAATTCCTTTGACGTTCGCGAGAAAACCAACACCAGATGGTGCGTGTGCGTGCTATGCGTATCAGAGCGTCTTCATTGCCACGTATGCACACCACGTACAATACATACAGCCCACACAACACACACTTTTATTGACGTAGACCTAGCTTTACATAAAAACTTTATAACGGATTTTCCACGCACACCAAATCGCATTAAAATTACTTAAATTACAGTGATATTATAAGTTTTTTGTTTTTTGTTTTCAGTTTTTAAGCATCTTCTGATGATGCTAATTTAGTTAACGAAACGCATGTCGAATTAGTGTGGGACGAAAACTCATTATAAAAGAATACATTATTTCTTTACTGAAATGAAAATATAAATTTAACTGTACCTTAGGATGAGTTTCTAAATCTCAATCAGTTTCAATGTTGCATAGGTTATTTTTGGATATTTTGACCTGTTTTAAATTGCTTGTAGCATTACGTAGTTTCTTATATAAATCATTCTGACGTATAAATGCACCATATGGGAATGGTAAGGTGCGGTGCAGTATAAATTTAGGGGATATTTGATATTCTGCACACAATCTGCGCCACTTTCGTAAAGTCGTCACTATCGAAGTCGATAAAGCGTTTAATAGTTATAATTGCTTACAGATATATAGTTATTATTGAAAGATTTTACTTTATGCTTTGAAATTACTATCGCATATAAATTTAATGTGTAAATTTCGTTGAGCTTATCTAATTTTAATTTAAATTAAAACACTGATAATTACCACATATTAAGCGTTGATTTTTACATGTAATAGTAATTAATCAAATGATTAATTAAAACATCGAAATATATATATTTATACTTAGTGCTTATTTAAAATCTATTTGATTTATCGTATTTTTACGATGTTCTTAGTTTATATTATAAAATTATAAAATATATATTATATAACTTTAAATTTAAAAAAATTATAAAATAAAACCAAAATGTACATTATATTTTACTTTACTAAAGTTGTTAAATCAAAATTTCCCTCTTAGCAATTTTTATAATAAGAAGTGCGTAAATAAGGTAATGCGAATGAGGGCATAGTGTTCGATCTGATAACACTGTTGGCTTCCTATGGATTGGATCTACACTACGAGCTTGAACTTCCTAGAGTCACTTGGTTCGTAGCAATTTCTTTCATAAACCGGGTCTTTATAGTGCCTTCTGAAAATCATTGACAACAATTTCGAGCAAGGGTGCGGAATGAATTCAAAATTGGGTACAGTGCAACTCTGGGTAGTCCAAACTCGCACTGAAGACGCACCAGATGTTGGCCTGCTTTCCTTTCAAAAGAGAAGCCAACAGAGTTGCCAGATCGAATGCTATGCCAACATTCTCATTACTTCGTAGTATTCTACTAATTTCACCACTACAAAACTTGCTTGGAATATGTTTAATTACCTTTAAAACTTTGTAGATATATTATCCACTCTAACTATTAATTAATTGCTAGTACAGTAAAAAAACATGGCTGATCTAATAAAAGTTATTTTACTGAATACAAGTTTATAAACATTATAGCATCGCATGTACTTTATATATGTTAGATCTATGATGGTAATCGTAGGATATGATGGGATGGTAGATAATATTCCTAAATCATTCGGGGTATCGATTCGTTCATTCTGTAAAGAGTCATGACGTTTAACCAAAGAAACACTTGAAAATGCCAAATGAGATTTTGGTTATATATATATATATATATATATATATATATATATATATATATATATATATATATATATATATATATATATATATATATATAGCATCATATCATTCTCGCATTCATTATATTTAACCAGTTTACTGTCGATGGAAATTCCAGCATGGATAAAATGAAACATTCAGGCCATCATTGAAAATATACTACGCAATATGTGTAAAAGAGTAATCAAAAATTGAAAATCCAGAAAGCATTCCACCATACGAAGCCGAGGGGAACATTATTTTCAAAACATAATGTAATTATTTGTTCTTCACAATAAAATAAAAATTATCGGATTATCACCTTGTGCCTCGTTTTAAACCTCGTAACACTCTTATTGGACAACTCTTTATAAAAAATAAAAACATAGAGATAAGATAAATGCTAGCCAGAACACTTAATTAGCCAATTAAAACACATGGTTTTCAGTACAATAAATACACAAATATTAGTACGCTACATAAAAAAGTTAATAGGGCCATTAAAAATATTTCTTTTGGTGGCGCTACTGAGGTTCCCAATTTGTCTTTCAATTACTGTTATCGTTAAATGTATCTTTGCAATGACCTAAATTGGCGTTATGCACGAAATTATTGGCGAACAACACTGATTAAACGATGCAGAAACGTAAATTCGGCTCGATATCGCCGACACTCCGCGAATTTATCCTCCAGAATGTCGACGCCATTCGGAATTTCGGTCGGAATTATTTTGCCCGCTTTAAAATTTCAATTAATTTTCGTTAAGGAATGTATTTTCTTTTCGTTTTAAATTAAGAGAAGATTAGAAAATAATCTCGTATTAAAGTAGAAATGCACATTGAAAGTGCCGGAGTTGAATAATTCAGATCTAAAATAACTTCCATTAATTTAACAGTTGTCAATTCGGTCAATAAATGTTTGACTAAAACGTTGGAATTTTAAATTGTACATGCTCTTGCCAATCATGTCGATATATCACCTAAATACCCAATATTTTGATAACATCCAATAGTATTTAAAAAAACGAATATGGCAATATGGAGCAAATTGGATTGGCATAAGAAAAAATATTAAAGAGCATAATATAAAAAAGTGGAAATAAAGAATTTTCCAATAAAACTATTTTTAAAAGGAGACACAGTTATAACTAATGAAAATAGTGTAATTTTAATTTTATCTTGAGGAACACATAAATAATGGCCTTATGTTTTGAAAATAATAATGTCGTTCAAATGTTCCCCTCTGCTTCTTCCCAATTTTTGATTACTCTCTCACAGATATCGCGTGGTATATTTCCAATAATGGCCTGATAGTTTCATTTAAGGCCAAGAATTGTTCCAGATTTATTTCTTTAAACCAGAGATTTAAGATAACCCCACAAAAAATAATCTAAGGAGGTGACACTACAATTTCGCTAAATAACGCCTCCAGGAAACTTTTCTTGCAATTAATCCATTGTATGGAGATATGTGTGGGACGAGTCGTACCGTCTTGTTGAAAGAAAACATTATATATATTCATATTAATCAGTTCAGGCAAAAAATATTCTGTTAGCTTATTCATATAGCGTTCACCACTAAAATTAACATGATTTCCATCATCGTCTTGAAAAAAAATAAGGTCTTAATAAGGTCAGGCCCAAAAATCCAAAAAATATAGTTACGCTTGTTCACAAACCCATTAAGCCAGAAGTGCGCTTCGTCGGAGAATATTATTTCTTCCCCAAAGTAGAGGTCGCCTTTCATGGCTCTAAAGTCCAATTTATATAAAGTCCAAGGATATGAACAGTGTGGTTGCCGAATTTAAAAATTGGTTACTTACTAAAAGTAAGAGTCAATCTGTTTAGGCGATGCACTTGTACGAAAAAGGCTTAAATGGACAGGCTAAAAGGCTAAACAGAGAAAAGCATGGGTTTATCCTGGGAAACCATCAACGAAAACTGCAAAGCCAAACATTCACGCGAAAAAGTATTGCTATTTGTTTGGTGGGATACGAAAGGTGCGCTATACTTTGAGTTGCCGGGAAACCTGTAACCCGGAAAAACTACAACTTTTCGGTGTTATCAAGAACAATTGATGCGTTTAAGTGACGAAATCAAACGAAATTGATCACATACCGGCAAGGGAACTCGGCTGGTGATACTGTTGCACGATAATGTACGGCCCCATGCGGCGGCAGCAACCAAACAACTTAACAACTCGGTACTTTGGGCTGAGAAGTTCTCCGTCATGCGGCCTATTCTCCAATTTGGCTCCTTCAGATTTCCACCTCTTTCGTTCTCTATAACACTATCTTGTTGACATGCACTTTCGCACAATCGAAGAGGTTTAACATTTTATTATTGAATTTATGGAATCAAAAGCACAATCGTTTTTTCGAGTAGGGATTCGCCAGCTGCCTGAGAAATGGCAGAAATGTATCGAAAATGATATCGGAAATTATTTTCAAGACTGACATATATGTTGGTTTTGTATAAATAAAAATTAATTTTATGTAAAAAAGGGTCAAAATTTATTTGTAGACGTAAGACATAAATTATTATTTCATTTGGCAACCAAGTATTACAAGTTATTTAAAAAAGAAATGATTTGACTTTTTCAATGAAAAAACAAAATAAGTGACAAAAGTTATATAAACACACACAAAAATACAGTGTAAACAAATGTTTTCGAAATGTTGTGCTACTAATTTTAATTTCAAATATTTAGCTAAGTTCTACTACTATGACTAGACCTACTGGAGGCGAAATCACGGTATTGGTGGATGTAATTATGCTAGAACACGAACGTTTGTTAGAGAATATTAAATTGGATAGTCCAAGATCAATTGACGTTACTAGGTTCTAGATGAAAGTTTTAGTATATACTGCTTTTATACGTGTTTGATGACAAATCCTTGATTTTTCATGAAATTATTAGAAAATCAACCCTTTTTATGAGATATAACATTTTTAACGAAAAAATGTTAGTAATATAAAACACAAGTCACACCGACTATATTATCAAGTGATTTAGATTAGGGACGCATCGGCTTCTCTGGTCAATTAGCGTTACTATTTTTTATTTGGCTAGCTGTAAATCTCATAGTGCCTCATTAAAGTCGGATAGACTGTACAAACACAAACATTCAAACCAAACATAGCACGAATAGTAACCGCGGTAACTACCGGTAACATCGGACCACCAAAATAATATAATGTAATAACTGATAAAATTGTAGAATATCTACTTTTCAACATGATTTTCAAAAAATATGACATTTGTGTGCAATTTCTCGATTCGCGTTTCGCCAAGCAGGTGAGCATCATCAGAAAATAATACAATCATAGATTTAAGTTTTTCAAGAATTCGATCCAAGAATTTTGAAATATCTTTGTATGATTCGCCGCCAATGATGCCCTTGGACCATATTTTGTACTCAATGCGTGTTTTCTTTCAGAAGAAAATTACCAATAATTACTAGTATCGACTGATTTACAAATAGATATTCTTCACCATAAGTTTTAGCATTATTATTAATACTATTATAATTATTATAAATTAGTTCGAATTATTATTACTATTATCATTATTATAAATTAGCTCGAATTAGATTAAGAAAAAATTTAGCAAGATTATCCAATGTCCTTAGTGGGATTAGTATTAATCTGTTTATTATGAGATGTTGTTCCACAATAAACAGTTTAATTTGAGTGTTTAGTTTCACCCTTCATGCAGAATATCCCACTATGTCTGAAATATACTACATGATAACAATGTCATACACACCTGATATACGTTTGGTGACTTCCAAAATACTGTTCCAGTAAGGATGGTGCTTCTCCATGCACCATATCCATCTAACAGTCAAGTCTCATTTGATTCGAATGAGGAGATAAAAATATAATGCCAAAAACAATTACAGCATCTAAATCATTATCTGAAGTAAATGAAATGGCATTAAATTATAGTTCAATATATAAACATAAATAAAATTAAAAATCTAAATTAATATATTTATATATCAGATTAAAATTTGGACATACTGAATTTTAAGTTGAAAACTGATTTCTCGATTGGTATATCTAAAAATTCTTCTTTATCGTTGAGTTGAATGTTAAACTAAATTTCTTACACCTTAAAATATTGTATATCAGTTTCCTTCTGCGCTTGGTTTGTTGCATAAAATTCAATTTAGGTATGTTTCATTTCGTATATATGGATATATTTAATTTTATTTATTCAACAGTGTACAATTACGAAAAAACATCGTCCAACCTTCGATCGCGAAAGGAAAACCGTCCAAAAAGAAGGCAAGAGAGATTCATAACGAAATTTGCTGCCGATGCCAAAAGGGCATTATTGAATAAAAAAAAAGGCCCGACATTCGGATATTTCTCTCATCGGTAAAATTGGAATATTTTTACATTCCGTGAGGAAAAACGCAATCAGATTATACGAGGGCATTCCGACTTAGATACGCGGCAGTTTTACGTAACGAAGTAATACATAAAACATTTATTTTTATTTTATCGGAAAAGAATCGGTTTACGGAAAAACAAAATATATGCATGAAAAAAAGCAAAAGCTTGGCGAACCCAACTTAACACATATCCTAACATTAAAAAAGTCATCTTCATGCAAATTTCTAACATAATATTTTGAAACTTAATTTTTTGAGACATTGGAGTGTAACTGTAAACAAGACCAATTAATAATGCAATTTAAAAGTATAATAAATTATAGAAAAATCAAATTGTCCAAATGTTAAAATTATATTTAATATTTTATTAGTTTATGTCTTTCTGTCTATTTATATAAAATTATTTAACAGAAGTGACAAGAATTGCATATGTATGTAAACTGAAAAGTTTCTGAAATCATTATTGGTTTCTATTTTTGGTCACATTTATGTCCAATGTAAATGTTAAATTGACGACCAAGATGTTTAAAAAATCTTCCCAAGAAGTGACATTTTGAAATAGGGAATTTAGACTTACTTCCACTCACATAACTGAACATTCATGAGAGTACTACATATGTTTCATCAATATGGAGCTTGAACTTTATATAACTGATAATTTTTCAAATTATTCCAACATAGTGCAATAGACAATTTACCATGTGTCATATGAATTATACAAATATAAATACTTCACGAATAAAAAGCAATTTAGTTAATGTAATAAAACCATCTTAAAAATGGAAAATATACTGGGCAACAAAAAAGTGCGGCATCTAGGATATCACGCATCAATACACGTCAATAAGTCCCCGATCTGACATATAGATGGCGTCAGCGACAAAAAAATCTTACCAGTGATCGATTGTGTCAAGCTCAAACATCATGTGTTAAAATGTCATGACAATCTGTCTTCTAGTGTCTGAGTTGTTGCGCTTTAAGTGACGCAACTTTTGTTATTTTCAAAACAATGGAAAAAAAGAATTTCGTGTGTTGATTAAGCATTGATTTTTGATAAAAAAAATACCGTTGAAGCAAAACTATAGCTTGATAAACATTACCCGGACTCTGCCCCAGGAAAATCAACAATAATTGGTGAATTCAAACGAGGCCGTACAATAAAGTCGAAATTTGCTAAAGAGTGTGTTTTATTTGTAAGACCGAGAATTTATTGACCGATATGTTATGTTAAATCAAACTTAAAATATATTCACTCTGTAGCATCATGAACACAAAAACTGTTCTTAATGTTTGTTTACTGTTATGATTCTGTATGCGATTGCAGAAAATTAATATGAAAGAGGCAGGTTAACATTTTTATGATATCCAGCGGGACGACTGGATATCTGCTTCTACTCTTATAAGGACATGGATAAGATTATTTGAGGATCAGTATCCCATGAATGGGAAGTTCTAGTTATCGTCGAAGTATTCCAGGATGAGAATAAACTTGTACATACTCATGATAAAAATTCAATAAACTAAGACATCACAGAAGTGTGTGGAGCTAGAATATGTGGAATAATAAAGAAAAACAAAATATAACATTAAAATATAACTAAATTTATTTCTCTTAATTGTAATTCCAGACACTTTTCAATTTACACTTACGCATAAAAATTATTGGAAATGACAAATTTTAAAACTTATTCAATTTTGTCACAACTCACTTGTATGTCTCATAGTTTGCAATATTATAAATTAGTTAGAATATTTCATATTCTAATCTACAATATACGACCATTTTGAATATATTTAAAATTTCAACTTATTTAAGAAATAATATAGAAACAAAACAAATTGTACATTATTAAATGTACGGAAAAGAAAAGTATAAGTTTATGTTTAGACTTCTCCAGACAAATGTCGTGCATTCCTTTAAAAATAGGTTCGCCAAGAAAGCATGAAAAATGACGACTGATGCAGAGCGTCCCTTTTACCAACGTATAAATCATCGTTTCTGTCAAGGTTCATTCGGCGTTTTCCCGATACATTTTCCAGGTAAAGACAAACAAATTACTGTCGCCTTACCCCAGTGCGTCATTTTCCGGATAACGGAAAAGGCACTTACCTTATCACGTAGTTGACGCAGACCACACTCTGGGGTTTGCGCATTTTGTCGTAGATTAGGGTGGCTTGAGTGACGACCCACACGTATCCGCCAGTTTTGGCCAGAAATCTGTACCGGTTCGTTTCACACTGTCCTTTGGAAAAAACTGAAAGAAATATATATTATCATTATTACTATACTATTCTTTTAGATTGGAAGTTTGGAAGTACTATTATATAGTTTAGTGCATCATTTTTTTACCACCCTTTTTAATGTCGCGACCCATTAAATAGCCAAAGAGATAAGTGCGACCGCATCACTGCAATATGAAAATTTGGCGTATATCAGAGTTATACATCAGCATAGTTTCATTGTTAATTACGTTTTTACGAAAACAAGTACTACGATTTCTTCTCTCGCCCAGTGTTAAATAATACGATTTCTTCTCTCACATAGTGTTAGATAATTTAATAAGAGTGTGGTAATAAAATAAATTAATAGTATTCAATAAAATTGACAAATTTGTGACAAAACGAAATGCACCGTTTACGTCAGGTGAAACAGTAACGAAAAAGACCAGAATGTATAATGAAACATATTTAAAATATGGATTCATTGCTTTGGATGACAAGCCTCAATATGTTATTTGTTATCAAGTTCTGTCCGCGGGAAGCAAAACACCCATCTTTATAAAACAAACTTTTTCGAACGCTAATCACTCGTCTGGAAAAATCAACAAATTGCTGTCAACAAATCAAGCCTTAATGAGATCGCAGCACTCAAAGCATCCTATTTAGTAGCATTAAGAGTGGCTAGGGAGGCTAAGCCCCGCACGAGTGCGGAAAAGCTCTTCCGTTAACTTCCGCCGAACCAGTTTTTTAAAAATTTTTAACAATTCCATTGATAGTGTTTTCAGATTGACGATTGTATAAACCTAACCTAACCTAACCTAAATATCACGTAATTTTCTAAAAATATTTTTCACTGAACGCCCATTTTCATAAAATCATTCGACAATTTTAACGAGCTGTTGTTGTATTGTGTATGCTCCATTTTTATAAAAGTCATACATTACACTTTGGAAATGAGACTCGATATAGGCAAATTCACAGCGCCATCTGCGTCTTATTCAAGAATTAAAAAAACCGTTCAATTTGAAAGATACGCCCGTTATATCCACAAATAAAGAGAATTCTAAGTCTAATATAATGATGGAACTTCAATATTACAGTACAAAATATTCTTATCGAATAAATACATCTGATGATACTAACATGGTTAGCGAAAGGCAGCACAAACAAGTTAAATAAAGTGATTTAACGTTTAGTGGTAAATCTTTTCGAGTTTGATGTAAAATATTAATCAAAAACAACTTAATAACAATTGAATTAATCTCCCTGTGATTTACAATAAAGGATTTTTCACCATGAAGTCCCGCTGACAGCTCGTACATATTTGATAGCTGTATTTTTCGTTTTGAAATTTGGAAAATTTAAAAGTTGTAAGTTGTAAAAATGTATCGTACAATATGGAAGAGAAAATACAACTTATTCCTTCGATAAAACGTCAACTTTCCGAGATATGAGCATCTGAAAATTCGAATGTAAAAAAATCCAAAGCGCTAAAAGTTTTCGTGAATATTTCAAAAACTATTAAGCTGGGGCCACATCAATACAAATTTCCGTTGTGCGTGCTGTATGTGTTGTATGTGGTGTGCATACGCGGAAATGTAGACGCTCTGACACAAAGTCACACACAAATATTGTCGTCACACAACACGCAGACGAACCATTTGTTGTTCACCAGATAATTCAAACAAATTGTTTCGATAAATTCAATACACACGCAAAATTTTATTGATGTGGACCCGGCTTTATAGATAGCGATGCACGCGTACTCAAGTTTGCTATAAAAAGGATAAAAGGTTTTGGGTTTGTTCTTTAGTAATGAGGTGCATATGCATTTAAACGGATAGGTAATTAACAAAAATTGAACCATTACTACATTTTCAAAAAATAACTACATTATGTGCTTTATAAACCATAGGAAACATTGGGCCGCATATTTTCGAATAGAAGACTGGCAATGCCAAAAATAACCATTGGTAGCAGGAAGCGTATATTTGAGTGACATTATTACACAACGTTCGAATTAACTATATTTTTATATTTTTTCATTTAAAATTACAAAAACACTTCATCTTGAAAGACCTTGTATATAATAATATTATGGTTTCTTCTCAAAGGTAGTATAAATAATTTTCTTAGTATCTATATTTTACGGTTTGCTAGATAATATTGGACTTGTAATTTTAATAAATCTTAAAACGATAACCAAAAAGTTTTTTTATAGATAAGATTGTCATACACAGATGTTTGGACAATAACGTTCTTTAATAAAATATATCATCTCGAAAGTTCTACGTAGGTTTTGACGCTTAAATTTGAAAGGATAAAGTTATATTAGTTTGTAGCGCTCAAACATGGAAAACATGGGTTCAAGGAACTTTTCATTATAAGTCATTTAATATTGCTCTAGTCTCTTGCTAGACTGGGAGCATTGTTATTTTTATTTCTGTTGTATTTTGGTATGAAAATATTATATCAAACTAAAAATATTTTTAGTTTTACGAGGAATAGTAAACAAACGTTAACGGCTGTATGTAACTTTTTTATAAACTGTCATTTTACACATCATATTTAATGATGAACAAGATATTAATGTTATCTATACAATGTACATCATAAACCAATCATCCATCCAAAAGTATGTAAATCAAATAATTTGAAAGCTAGATAAGATATACATAGTGTCAGGGAAATAACTTGATTAAATTTAACCGACGATTTTTCACATCATTTGAAAGGAAAACGTTTCTTACAACAAGGGTAGAAAAAAGAGTTTCTGCGAAAAAAAAAATTAAAATTATTAAATCACCAATCGAAAAGAATTAACATTTTAAACAAATATGTGTAAAAGTATATAAACGAATGAACAGTGTTAAAATAATTTGAAATAAATTAAGAATCACGCATCAACTCGATCTGACAATGTCTCATTGACGAATTGAGATGAATCTCACGACAAAGGGTGTTGGCGACAAATGTATTAAAGTGTATATGAAAGTTCGATTTGAAACCAAAAATGTATTCTGTACGTGAATATCACGATATACATCTTATTTATGGAAAAGTTCGTATTAAGTAGACCATATTTTTGATGGTGCCGACCAAATTAAATATAATCCATGACTGTTTCAACGTGTTATGGTGTGAAAATTAGTGCTACGAATTTCAAGTTTGACATAAACGACAATAATGTGTAACTTTTCCTTTCTGTGACGAAACAAAAGTCAAATTTTTGCTGAAGCTAAATGGTTATACAATTGGGTATCTAAAAAAATAAAGCGATGCGACGTTGTCAATGTTTAAGTTGTTTCTTATTTTTAAACTTCTGATCTGTTTTCCCTGGAAATGGTTGCAGTTTGGATACATGTTTTAAGGAAACTATTTGTTCAACATTATGTAAAAAATCGGTGGTTATATTGACGAAGATTATATATCCCCTACACCCTGTATTTAGTATCAAATGGAAAAACTTCCATTCCACGTTTAAATGTGTGTTGATTAAGCATGGCTTTTTGATTAAGAAAAATACCGTTGAAGCAAAATAATGGCTTGATAAACATTACCCGTTTACTCTGTCCCAGGAAAATCAACTATAATTGATTGGTATGCTGAATTCAAACGTGGCCGTACAAGCACCGATGATGCTGAACACTTTCAATCACATCCAAATGACGTGGTTGCACCAGATAACATCAGAAAAAATCACAAAATTAAAAAAAAATGCTATCGAAATAGATACCGCGTTTGCTCACAGCAGACCTAAAAACAACAACGTATTGCTGATTCTGAGCAATGTTTGGAGCTGTTTAAACGAAATAAAAAGGATTTTTTGGAACATGGACCCATCACTACTACAATCCGGAATCAAATCAGCAGTCAGCTGAGTGAACAACAGCCGATGAAAGTCGTTCAAAGCGACCAAAAACACAACCATCGGCAGGCAAGGTTATGACCTCTGAATTTTAGGATGCGTAAGAGACATTGCATAGATTATCTTGAGAAAGGTATTACCATCAATGGTGAATATTACGAATTAGCGTTATTGATACATTTGAAGAACGAGAACGCAAAAAAGGCTGCAAATGAACAAAAAAGAGCTGTTTCACCAAAACAATGCAACATGTTACAAATCGTCAGCAACGATGGCTAAATTGCACTTCTAATTGCTTCCTCATCCACCGTATTGTCCAGATCTTGCTCCCAGCGACTATTTTCTGTTCTCAGGGCTCAAAAAAATGCTCACTGGGACGAAATTTAGCCCCAATGAAGAGATAATTGCCGAAGTTGAAGGTATATTTTGAA